>JAREIK010003123.1:2133490-2330560 GCA_029783825.1 Sapria himalayana | reverse complement strand
ATAGCTAGATAGAAAGAAAAAAAGACAGATAGAAGGACTAAAAGAGAAACAGATAGATAGATATATAGACAAATAGATAGATAAATAGACTAATAGATAGATATACAGCTATATAAACATATAGATAGATAAATAGATAGATAGACAGAGAGATAGGTATAAATAAATATAGAAAGATAATAGATAGACATAGTGTCATACATATAGATAAATAGATAGAAAGATTGATAGACAGATTAAAAGATATACAGATAGACAGATACATAGAAATCTAGATAGACAGATAGATAGACAGAAAAAATGGAGACATATAGACAGATAGATAGAAAGATAAAGATAGAGACAGATAGATAGACAGATATACATGTAGATAGATTGATAGATTAATATATTGATAGATAGATAGATAAATATACAGATATAAAGATATATAAACAGTTAGATAGGTAGATTAACAAATAGATCGACATACACATAGACACACAAACAGATAGACATGTACATAGATGGATAGACAAATTAATAGATAGATTGATAGATTGATAGTTAGATAGACATACAGATAGATAGATAGATAGATAGATATAATGACATATAGATAGATAGATAGATAGTCAGGCATACAAACAAAAAAATAGATAGATAGTCAAATAAATAGCAGGACAAATAGATATATAGAGAGGCAGACAAATATACAACAAATAGACAAATATACACATAGATAGTCAAACAGATAGAAAGTTAAATAGATAGATATACATAAAAATAGACAGACAGATTGATAGACAAATAGTCATATAAATAGCCAGACATATATAGATATAGATAGACAGACAAAAAGATAAAAAGATAGAAAAATTAAAAGATAGATAGGGAGATAAATAGACAGATAGACAAATAGATAGACATATAGATATAGTGATAGATATACACACAAATAGATATATAGATAAATATACAGACAGATAGATAGACATATAGATATACAAATAGACAGACACAGACCGACAGATAAATAGACAAATAGATAGATAGATTGACATACAAATAGACAGATAGATAGATAGATAGATAGCTAGACATTCAGATATACAGACAGATAGACAGACATAGACAAACATATTGATAGAGAGATGTACATATATATTGATAGACAAATAGCTTGATAGACAAAAAATAGATAGTTAGACAGATAGATAGACAGATAGATAGACAGATAGATAGACAGATAAACAGACAAATAGACTGACGGATAGATAGATAGAAAAATACATAGACAGACAGATTGATTGATAGATAAACATATAGATAAATAGATAGATAGGTATTTAAATAGAAAGATAGAAAGACAAATAAACATACAGATAGACATACAAATAGACATACAGATAGACAAACAATTAGAGAGATTGATTGAGATAGATAGAAAGATAGACAGACAATTAGACAAATAGATATACAGAGAAATAGGTAGAAAGATAAACATACAGATAGATAGACAGATATAAGGATAGATAGACATACAGATAGACAGACATATTCATATAATGATAGATAGACAGACAGATAGACAAAAAAATAGATAGATAGATATATAGGAATAAAGAATGATAGGCATATAGATACACAGATAGACAAATAATTAGACATATATATACAAATATAGACAAACATACATATATATATATATATACAAACAAATAGTTAAACAGATTAATAGAGAGATAGAAAAAAATAGATAGACAGATAGACACGCATATAGGTAGTCTGATAAACTGTCAGATAGACACGTAGATAGATAGACTAATAGATGGACAGATAGACAAACATATAGACAAATATATAGATAGATCAACAAATAGATAGGTAGACATATAGATAGACATCTAGATAGATAGATAAGTAGACATATAGATATACAGATAGTTGGACATATAGATATATAAATAGATTGAAAGATAAATAGACAGATAGATAGACATATATATAGATATATAGATAGACAAACATATACATATATAAACAGATAGACAAATAGTTAGATAGATAGATAGATAATTAGAAAGATAGATAAATACAAAGACAGGTAGAAAGATAATAGATATATAGATATATAGATAAATAGACATACAGACAGATAGATAGATAGATAGATAGATAGGTAAATAGATATTTAGATAGATAGATAGATAGATAAAAAAACATATAGACAAATAGATTGACAGAGAGATAGATAAACATATAGAAAGACATATAGATAGATAGATAAATAAACAATTAGATAGATAGACACATAGACAAATAGACAGACATACAGACACATAGATAGATAGACCGATAGACAAACAGATAGACAAATAGGTAGATAGATATATAGACAAACAGATAGAAAGACATAGATAGATAGATAGATAGATAGATAGATAGACAGACATATAGATAGACATATGGACATACATATTGACATATAGATAGACATACAAATAGACATATAGACAGACAGATAGATGGATAGTTTGATAGAAAGGTAGATAGACATACAGATATACATACATATAGATAGATAGATGGATATACAAATATTTAAATATATAGATAGATAGATAGATAAATAGACAAATAGATAGACAGATTAATGTACAGACAGATAGAAAAACAAATATATAAATAAATAGATAGATTGACATATTCTTATACAAATACATAGACAGATAGATAGACAAATATATAGCTAGATCAACAACTAGATTAATAGACAGTTAGATAGACTATTAGAAAAATAAATAGACAAATGGACATACCAATAAACAAACAGATAGACAGATATATAGATAGATATATAGATATATAGATAGTTAGATAGACAAAGAGATTATTAGACATATCGACAAATAGATTAATAGACATATATACATACAGATACAAAAATAGAAAGAAAGATAGATATACAGTAAAATAGACAGATAGATAGACTAAAAGATAGACAGACAGATAGAGAGAAAGATAGACAAACAGATATACACACAGTTAGATAGATAGACATGTAGAAAGATAAAAAGAAATATAGATAATTGATAGACATATTGTAAGATATATAGACAAATAGATATACAAATAGATATACAAATAGACAGATTGACAGATAGATAAACAGACATATAGACACGTAGATAGAAAAAAAGATAGATAGATAGATAGATAGAAATATAGATATAAAAAAGATAGACATTAGTGTCATACATATAGACAGATAGATATCTAGACACATTGATAGTAATATAGATAGAAAGATTGATAGACAGACTAATAGACAGGCATATTGATTGATAGGTAGATAGAGAATAAATAGATAGACAGATAGAAAGATAGATTGATCGATTGATAGATCGAGAGATATATAGACAAATATATATATTGATAGATAGACAGACATATAGAAAGACAGATAGAAAGACAAATAGAAAGATAGATAGATAGACTTTTAGATTGACATATAGAAAAATTCATAGAAAGACAGATAGATAGACATATAGAAAGATAGACAAATATATAGACAGATAGACAGAAAGATAGATAGACATATAGACAAACAAATATATATATATATATATATATATATATACAAACAAATAGACATATAACTAGACATACATATAGACAGTCAGATAGACCCATATATAGATAGACAGATAGACCTATGGATATATAGATAGATAAACAAAAAAATAAATAGACCTATAGACATATAGATAGACAGATATACATAGAAATATAGAGATAGATAGACAAACAAATAGAAAGACAAATAGACATATAGATAGATAAATAGACAGATAGAAAGACAGATAGACAAATTGATAGACATCAGATAGGCAGATATAAAGAAAAATAGATATACAGACATATAGACAGATAGATAGATAGACACATAGATAGATAGATAATAGATCGTTAAATAGAAAAATAGATAGATAAACAGATAGATAGATAGACAAATAGATAGACAGAAAGCTAGACATAGATAGACAGATAAAAAGATAGATAGATAGAAAGACAGATAGACACGCAAATAGATTGATAGATTCATAGACCAATACATAGAAATATATAGAAAAAGATAGATATACAAATAGATTAAAAGTTAGACAGATATATAGACAGACATATAGTCAAACATATAGATCAATAGATAGACAAACAGATAGAAAGACATATAGATAGTTTGATAGTTTGACATATATATAGCCAGATAGACAGACAGATAGATACATGTACAGATAAATAGACAAATAGATAGATAAACTAATAGATAGATAAATAGAAAAATAGATAGATATACACACATATAGATAGATAGATAGATAGACATATAGATAGATAGACATATTGATAGATAGAAAGATAGTTAGACTGACTGATAGACAGACACATAGACAAACCGATAGATAGACAGAATGATAGATAGACATATAGGAAGATCGGTGGACAACTAGATAGACAAATAGATAGATAGATAGATAGACATATAGACACATATATAGATAGACATATAGATAGACAAGTACACCGACAAATAGATCGATAGATAGACATTCAGATTGATTGAAAAATAGGCATATATATAGACATATACTATATATAGATTGATTGATTGATAGATAGATAGATAGATAGACAGACAGATAAATACACAGATAGATAGACAGATTGATATATAGATATACAGATAGATAGACAGATAGACCAAAAAATAGATAGACATACATACATACATATAGACACACAAATAAACTTATAGATAGATAAATAGATAGAAAGAAAAATAGACAGACAAATAGATAGATAGAAAAAAATTGTCAGATATATAGATAGATAGATAGATAAACAAATATACAGACAAATAGATAGACAGATAGACAAAAAGATAGAAAAATAGATAGAAAGACATATAGATAGAGAGAGAAATAGATAAAGAGATAGACATACACATAGAAAGATAGATATATAGATAGACAAATAGATAGATAGATAGATAGATAGATCGATAGGCTGATAGACAAATTAATGTCCAGATTTTTAGATAGATAGATAGATAGACAAACATATAGATAGACAGATTGACATACAGATGGACAGATAGATAGATAGATAGACCATTAGAAAAATAGATAGACAGATAGATAGATAGAAAAATAAATATATAGATAAGAAAAAAGATAGTTATACATATAGAAAGTCATAAAGATATATAAATAGACATACATCTAGACAAATAGATAGAAAAACAGATAGATAGACAAATAGACAGAAAGATAGACAAAAGATAGATAGATAGATAGATAGATAGACAAAAAGATAGATAGACATATATATTTGCAGAATGACAAACAGATAATTTGATTGACAGATAGAGAGACAGATAGAATAAAATATTGATAGATAATAGGTATACATTGTGTCAGACATATAAATAGACAGATAGATAGAGAGATAAAAAGATTGATAGACAGACTAATAGATATATAGATTGACAGATAAATAGAAAGACAGATAGATATAAAGATAGACAGACTGATAGACAGTCATTGAGAGAGACAAATAGATAGGCAGATAGATAAATAGATAGACAAACATTTAGAAAGACAGATAGACAAACAAATATAGAAACATATAGACACATAGATATAAAGATATATAGACAGATAGATAGATAAATAGATAGATAGAGAGATAGATAGTTAGATATATTTATAGAAAGATAGATTGATAGATAGATTGATAAACAGATCGATAGATAGACAAATAGATAGACAGATACATAGAAAGATAGATAGAAATATAGATAGATAAAAATATAGACAAATAGATAGACATAGAGACAAACATCTAGACATACAGATAGATAAACAGATAGACAAATAGATAGATGGACAAATATATAGATATGTAGATAAATAAATAGATATACAATTATATGCAAATAGATAGAAGAATAGATAGATAGAAAATTAGATAGACAGACAGACAAATAGATAGATAGATAGATAGACAGATAAACAAATAGATAAATAGATAGATAGATAGATAGATAGACACACTGAAAGATAAACAAATAGATAGAAAAATAGATAGATGGGTATATAGATAAATAGATACGTATATAGACAACTAAATAGATAGACCGATAGATAGATAGACAGATAGAGATAGATAGACATATAGATAGATAGATATTTAGATAGATAGATAGATAGACAAATAAACAGGCATATAGACTAATACATATACAAACATATAGATAGACAGACGGACAGATTGATAGACAGATAAATAGATAGACATACAGATAAATAAAAAGATAGATAGATAGATAGATAGACAAATAGACACATAGATTCAAAGATAGAAAAATAGATAAACAGAAAGATAGACAAATAGAGAGAGAGATATACAGATAGATATATAGACAGATAGACAAATAGATTGATAGACATATAGATAGAAAAATCAATAGATAGAAAGACACACATATAGGCAAACAGATAGACAGATATTTAAACATACAGATAGATAGATACATAGATACATAGATAGATAGGTAGATAGATAGACTTAGATAGACATACAGATAGACAGACATATATATATATATATAGAAAGGAGGAAAGATAGATTGTCAGACAGATCGACATATAGATAGATAAACATATAGACAGATAGATAGATAGAAAGATAGACAAACATATAGAAATATAGATAGATAGATATATAGACAGATAGATAGACAGATAGATAGACAAAAATATAGGTAAATAGATAGATAGACCAAAACATATATAGAGAGATAGATAAACAGATATACATACAGACAGACAGATAGATAGATAGATAGATAGGCATATAAAAAGACAGATAGATAAAAAAATAGGTTGATAGTCAAATAGAAAAATAGATTGATAGATAGATAGACAGATAGATAAACAGACAAATATAAAGATTAATAGATAAACATATAGGCAGGTATATAGATAGATAGACAAATTGACACACACAAAAATAGACAAATAGATAGACAAATAGATAGATAGATAGATAGACAGATAGATAGACAGATAGATAGACAGATAGATAGACATAGAGATAGATAGAGAGACAAATAGATAAACAGATAGATAGATAGATAGACAGACAAATAGATAGATAGATAGATAGATACACAGATAGATAGATAGATAGATAGATATAAATATAAATAGACAGACAGATAGATAGATAGATAGACAAATAAACAACCGATTGATATATAGATATTTAGACAAATAGATAGCTAGATAGACAGATAGACAGAATGATAGACAAACAGATAGATTGATATATTGACAAATTGATAGATAAATAGACTAATAGATAGATAGAAAGATAGACAAACATATATACTAATAGATAGATAGATAGATAGATATAAATAAATAAATAAATATAGATAGATAATAGATAGACATAGTGTCATACATATAGACACACATATAGACAGATAGATAGAAAGATTGATAGATTGATTAATAGATATACAAATAGACACATACATAATAATATATATAGACAGATAGATAGATAGATAGACAGATAGAAAAATAGATAGACAGATAGAAAGAAAGATAGATAGAGAGACATGTAGATAGACATATATATAGATAGACAGATAGATAGACAAATTAATAGATAGACAGAAAGACCAACATATAGAGAGACAGATAGACAGACATATAAATAGAAAGGTTGACACACAAATAGAGAGACAAAGATATAGACAGATAGACAGACAAAAAATAGACAAATAAATAGACAAATAGATATAAAATAGACAAACAACTAGACCTAAAAATAGACAGACATATAGATTGACAGATAGACATATAGATATACAGACAAATAGATAAACATAAAGATAGACAAATAGATAGACAAATAGATAGATAGATAGATAGATAGACAGACATATAGATAGTTAGATAGATAAACAAATAGATAGACAAATAGAAAGACAGATAAATATACATATATATAGACAGATAGATATTTTTATAGATAGATAGATATAGAAATTTTGATAGACACATAGACACACAGGTAGATAGACAGTCACATAGATAGAAAGGTAGATAGACAAAAAGGCAAACACATAGACAGAAAGGTAGACAGACAAATAGACACAGAAAAATATAGACAGATAGTTTGACAAAAATATAGATAGATAGACAGATTTATAAACAACTAAACATACATATAGACACCCAGATAGACAAACATATAGATAGATAGAAAGTCATATAGATAGAGAGACTAATAGATAGTCAAATACATAGATAGATTGAAAGATAGATAGATCGATAGACATACATATAGACAGATAGATAGCTAGCTAGTCTTACAGATAGACAGACAAATTGAAAAATAGATATATAGATAGAAAAACAGACAAACAAATAGACAGACAGATATATATATATATATGTATGTATATACACTAACTAGATAGATAGATAGATAGCTAGCTAGATAGATAGATAGATAGACAAACTGATAGATAGATAGATTGACAAAGATAAATAGATATATATATATATATATACAGATTATTAGACAAATTGCCAGATAGATAGACAAATAGATAGACAGATAGATTCATACTGATGTGTTTTATATGTATAGTTGAACACTCAATGGGGTCATTTACTCTCTCATATCCATTGATGAACATTTTTAGGAGTATGTAGGCATTTACACTAAAATCAAAAAATCATGCTTTGTTAATTTAAAGGATTTCCATACAATAGTTGAGAGAGAGAAATATAGTAAACTAATTTCCATACATTATGATAATGGAAGATAATATATAGCTCAATTTGAGAGCAACTATGTATCCCTAGAATTAGACATGAAAATGTGTCACCCAAAATGGCATAATTAAATGAAATGACTTAGATGGTGAATTGGATTTTTGAAGAAAGAGTTTTGTGCATTATTTCACATGCTCATCTTCAAAAATAATTTTTGGGAAAAAGCAATGCTTATGGCTATTGATCTAATTAACATGTTCCTTGTCACACCCTTTAATGCCTTTTAAAATTTGTCTTTAAATGAATATGCTTTTTTATCACAATTAGTTTGTTTGCTAATAAAATGTCTTAGTCAATAGTTTACCTTATGACTAAAAATGGTACATGCTCATCATCATAGAGTACTAGCCTTGCTTAAGGTTATAAGGCCCCCTATTCCCTACTAATTAAAATAGTACAATGATCATGTAAGAGTATATCATTCCTCTTTTATGACTTTAACAGTTCTTATTTGTTTGATGAGATTATCCAGGCCTATTTCCAACTTGTAGCTTCCATTGAAAAGAATAATATTGGATTGATGAAGGACGTGATTTAGTATAATTTGAAAAGGGCACAATAGGCATCGCTATGAATTTTGAATCAAATAATATTAGTATTTTATTAATTGGTATTGATTTTCTAATACTATAAGAAAGTTATGTAAAATCAATAGAAAGATTTGCTCAAATACCTATGAGGTGAGGCCTATTTGGGTCATTTTATATGTGTCCTAGCTAAGCCTATTGATGTTAGAGGTGAAAAAATAGTTTTTGAATATCGGTTAATTGAATCTCTCACTATGGGTGCTAAATCATGATGTTCCCATGTTCTGGATATGAGCCTCCTGAAATGGTGTTTATTACTATTGATTTGGTGATCACTATACCTATTGGATGTGGTCAATAAGAATTCATTATCACTAGCAAATAGATTGGTAAAATAATAGTAGCAACATATTGATTAATAATCATGAAATGCCAAAATGTAATATGATTTTATGTAGCTATTGATCAAAATGTGTCTAATATGACTCAAGTAGTGACTTATTTCTAGGAAATGTGTGGAGCATTGATTCATGGTCTCTTGAGTAACTTCCAAATGAGCAAGCAACAATCATTTCTTTTAGAAAAGATTCTCCAATTAAAATGAATTATATTCGTAAAGCACAAATATAATATGATTGATAACTTGGGGGAAACCCATCTTGAGAAAGCATCTTGTTACCAATAAGCTTCCAAAAGTTGTCATGAAGGCAGCAACACCAATTGCTAGTCATATAACTTTTGTCTAGCCTCGGGCTTATTGCCTTCTTCCTTGATCAGCCACAATAATCTTCATGTGTTGGAAAAAACCTTTCAAGCTTTTGGCCTCTAGTCAAGGATTTAACTGACAATTAATAGACAGGAATAAAAAATGACAATATATTCTAGAAGGTTAGATCTGAACACTACCATCTAAAACATCCAATGAGAACAAGCAAGTATGTTACCTAGATGAATCAACAATAAAACCAAACCAAAATGTTATTCAAATAAATTAAGAAATTAGGTGATGATTGTTGAAATAAATATGCAAATAAGAATAAAATTGTAAAAATAAATATATTCAATGAAAATAAAACAAAGCTAAACAAAACTCACTCAAATCTACATTAGATGAATTTTATTGGTTGAATAATGATATTCAATCAAGTAAATGTTAAAACTAATTAAACAATCACCTTCATATACACTTTTGGAATAATATGTCAATAACATAACATACTTAGAAAAAAAATCAACTTTACATGAAGTAAATATAAAAAATAATGAATATGACAATTCAATAAAAATATAAATTATTAAAAAATACAAAACTTTTAACACACTTGAGAGTATTTAGGTGCAAAGCTTTTATTAATATCCTAAAAGATAAATCATCAAAACTTGATGATATTGCATGTCCATGTATTTTCATTGCAATGATCATAAGGAGTTTGGGCAAAGGCCATAAGACATGATTGCCAAAAAGCTTTTTTAGAGCAGATACATGATTATTCTACAAGATCAATTAGTAAACAATAGACATATGGGCAGATAGAAGAGTGGACCCATATAGATTCCTGTTTGTATAGATCCAATGCTAGTTACTTGCAAATATTAGTCAGATCAAGAAGAAGGAATAGGGCAACCACCTAGTGATTCTGAGCCACGAGATTTACTTGATGATTTGAATGCCATGATATACCTATTGACAAGGTCATGGACCATATCATAGCTAGAATTGGGTAGGACCTAGCCGCCACCAATGACACATCTCAATCTGATCTCAAAAGATCATCTAATAATATCAACTACAAGTGATGATTTTTAACCAATGTAAAAGGCTTAGTTATTTGTTAGGGTGTTTAGTTAAAAGAAATGAATTGATTTTGTTGAGATATTCTTTCATAAAAGGACAATTTTTTTTGAGTAGTTTTGAGTCTAGCTATAAGCATTAAAATTAAAATTAATCAACTGGATATGAAAATATTATTTTTTTAAAGTCATCTTCTTGAGATTCTCTACATTGACCTACCTTAAGAATTCATAGTAGAAGGACAAAAATATCTTGTATATAAACTAAAAAAAAGTATATGTGAACATTATATTGGTTCATAATTTTTGGAGTGCCTCTTGTGATAATTATGTATTTTTCAGTCATTAGTTGGATGATGACTAGCTTATTTTTTTATTTTATATTGAAAAAATTCTAATTATTGGCCATAATAAACTATATATTGACAAGCATTAGAAAAAGTTGGCAAAAGTTTTTTCCATAAAAGAATTATGCTAAGTCAGGTAGATTCTATGGGTTAGCACCATTTTAGAATAGCCTTCAAGGCATATCTCTTTGTGTCAAGAACATTATATTGGTAAAATTGTTGAGAGATTTTTTATGAAAATATACTAATCCAGACTCAACTCCCATGGCCATGTATTTTAAGATGAATACCGAGTACTATCCCAAAATTGATGAGGAAAAGAAAAATATGTCTTGGTAGTCAGTTATATTATGTATACCATGATATGTAGTAGATTGGATATAGAATAAGCTGTCAGTATTATCTGCCATTTTCTTTCATATCCGAGTATATATCACTAGGTTGCTATGGAATCTTTCTTGAGGTATCTACAAGGAACTTTGCAAGTTGATAGATTATCTAGTTGTACTGCTGTTGTGCTGCTATTTTTCAAGTTGCCATACTATTATTGAAAATTTATTTAAAAGGAAAAAAATTACTAGATAGATTATCCTTCCCTATCCAATAAGTGGATAAATTGAAGCTATTGAATCCTTGCAACTAGCCAAAGAATTGAATAATAAACCCAAAGAATATAACACAATAATATCTAGAACAATCTTCCCAAAAAAAAAAAAAAAACAAGTTACATTATTGTTATGAATTTTTAAATTTTAAAGTTTATATTCTAGAAAATTAATATTACTTCAAAATATAATTTATGGGCATGGAATGTTTTGTGGGATTTAATATTAGTGAAGAAGTTTTTAATACATATTCTTTGTATTAATATTCTATCTTGAACTTTTGGGCATAATGTACATTTTAGATTTTTTGAGATGTTTTAAATTATTATTGGATAATTAAACTCTAAATTTGTGAACTTATGTAGTTAAATTCAAAATTGATTTATTAGTTATAGTTTAAAAAAAAATTATAGATTGAATTTAATTTAATTAAAACTTCACATGTTAGAATCAATAAATTTAAATCTTGATTGAGTTTACAATTTAAATGTTTCCTCTAAGCTAAAAAAATATATTCCCAATATTTTTAGTATCTTTGGATTAATGATTGACTGACTGCCTTTTTAAACAAGAGAAAAAGTTATAAATCATAAACTTTATCTAAATTAATGAATATTAATTGGGTGAGTTAGCTTTACTCATGATTTTAGAGTTTTGGACAGAAATACTGCGTTTGAAATAAAAAAATATAAAATATAATACGTGTTTCAAAAATATATCAAAATTAGTGAGTTTGGAAACAGCATGGAAATGGTCATCTTTGTGAATTGCCATGCTATTGATTTTTTAAAATCATAGACTGGCGTTGTGAATGTCGGCTATTGAAAATAGTGTAGGAATCCCATTAAGCACCTCGCCTCACACCCCTCGTCCCTCACCCCATGCCCCTTGCCCCTCACTCCATCATGGAGCTCCGTCGAGCTCCAGCGAGCTCGAAGTGGAGCTCGCTGGAGCTCAACAGAGCTTCTTGAGCTCCACGAAGGAGTGACCGGAGCTCCTCAAGCTCCAGCGAGCTCCACTTCGAGTTCGATGGAGCTCCTCAAGTTCCACGAAGGAGCGAATGGAGCTCCTCGAGCTACATGATGGAGCTCCGTCGAGCTCCATCGAGCTCCATCGAGCTCGAAGTGGAGCTCGACAGAGCTCCTTGAGCTCCATGAAGAAGCTTACTGGAGCTACACGATGGAGATCCAGCGAGCTCGATGGAGCTCCAGTGAGCTCCACGAAGGAGCGAGGGGCGTGGGGCTAGAGGCATAATAGGATCCCTACAATATTTTCAATAATAGGCATTCACAATGTTGGTCTATGATTTTAAACAATCAATAGCATGGAAATGGTCACCGTTCACAATGACAACCATTGTCACGCTATTTTCAGACGTACTATTGAGCATATTTTTGAAACACGTATTATATTTTAGATTTTTTATTTAAAATGCATTATTTACATACAAAACTCATGATTTTATGCATCAAATAGTAGTTTTATAATTGAGGAGTATTTTATTTTCAAACACATCTCGCAACCAACAAGTTTTTTGTATCATTGTTGGGGATATGACTCCTTTATGTGATATTGGTAACAAATAATTTTATCTTACTTTTAATTTTTTATGTTTATATTTCTACTATTTTATCTCACTTTTAGTATAGTGATTGAATTGTATACATAGGAATGGTAGCACTCTTCTACCATTCTACCTTGAGTTAAAGAAAACCCTTAAATAAAATCAATAAAAAAAAGTGAGAAACAATTTGTCAACTACAAGCACCAATGGAGGAATAAGTAAAAGTAAGAGATAGAAGTTTACGACCACCGGCACCTCCTCATATAGACATCCCACCCATGGTGCTAATGGATTATTCCTTAGCACCAATTGGTATTTAACCCATTACAAGGTCAGCTATCCAAACCGACAATTTCAAATTGAAGGTAATCACTATATAGGACTACAACTAGTACAAAGTGTCTAGTTTATATGATTTCCCAATGAAGAAAGTTAACACTCACATCACCAACTACTTAGAGGTATCTGATACCATTAAGTATGATAGGGTCACATCTAAATCTATTAGACTGAGGCTATTATCATTCTCTTTGAAAGGTAGCTAACAATTGTTTTTTTTTTACTGCCAAAAATTGGTTGAACTTTATTCACGTTGACTCTAGTATTATTTAGTGCAAATATTTCTTGAAAAAATATTTCAACAAAAAAAAAATTGCAAAAATATTTGCTTAGAATATAGTTATCAATGGCCAACAAGCCTACTATTTAAAAATCGAAAAAAAAATTAATTTTTTTGCAAAGGGAAAAATGGTAATTTCTACTTAATAATCTAAAAATTTCTAGATTATAAATGATTAGACAGAGGTCACCATTGAATTTGTCTCGTTAAATATAACTACTATGATGAATTTTATTAAATTCCGAAGTAGTCATAATTTCATGAATTTTGAGACAAAAATGGATGAATAAAAGTGTGACAAATGATAAAGAGTTATACACTTACAAAATACATGTTGGCCATGTGGCTGCATGCAAGAGTTGCAAGATGTCATATGATGGAGGATGAAAAGGTGATTCATGTCACAAATATAATTTTTTATAAAAATAATAATAAAATAATGAAAAAAATGAGAAATGGGGATAGAAACGTGAAAATGGGAACAATGACAAGAATAGTATGGGAAAAAAAATCAAAGAGCCGTGTGTATTATTTTTCAATTCAGTTGGGTGTTTTTGGGTTGGAGCAGAATAGCCAAAGAATTAAAGTTAATCCAAGCAAGAAGGGCTTCGTGTAGGTACCAAAATCAAGAGTTTCGATACTTCGCATTCCAAGAAGTAGGGGTTTTCTCCAACTTGAATTTTTTCAACTCAAGGACCGTAAATGGCCATAGATATAATCTAATGCGGGATTATTTGGGGACCAAATTATGTATTATTTATGGCTGAAAATTTTAGGCGTTATAGATTCATTTTTTATTGTGTTTGGTTGAAATAAATATTGAGATTTTGGACCAAGTCCAAAAAATTTGTGAGGCTCTATATAGCTGAATTTCTAAAAAGTTGTGTTTATTTTTGTGTGTTATTATTAATATAAAATATATATAGATAACAAGTTATATTGTGATTTATGTTCATGTTGATATAACTGTACATGTACATGATTTAATCATGAAATAACATACTTGCATATTATATGCACGAGAAGATCGCAAATAAATGACTATGTGCATGGTTTTCAATTAATAATGTATTTGGTATTAATTATGCGGATTCAAAATGGATCAATGTTGAAATTGAGTTATGTAGTGTATGTGAAAAATGTCAACTATTCGAAGAATGTCCAATATTAAAGATTATCCAATATATGCGATAGATTTTACACTTGGCTTAGGTATGTGTGAGAGAGTCGGTGTGACTTAGGATACGAGCATGCAAATATTTCATCAATATTTGTATTCATGTAGACATTATACTTAAATGTCTATTAATGTGTACACATAATTTTTTTATGTGCACCTAGGTGCAGAGTAGCGTTGTAGAAGTTTATCTCTATTGAGCTTTACTCATTCTGCTGTGTGTCCCCCTTTCAGGTAAATGTCTAGTGAAAGCAACAGACCCACACATGGAACCGCATGTGTGAAGAAAGCTACTTATGACTTGATTTTAGTTATATGTATATTTTTTTATTTACTAAGCAAACTTAAAGCATGTATAAATTTTTGTGTAGATATTATATATTTTAAGGACATTTTCATTGTGTAATTAATGAACGAGGCCCATGAGGTTGGGGTGTCACATATCATCTATTGGAAGACATAACAAACAAATAGCTATCAATGGCCAAGTGAACGGTTGAGTTTCAACAATGTAGTGCTGGTTTAAGTTGAATGTCTAGGAGAATATAATTACTCAATTAACCTTATACTCAAAGTAATTGCAGAACTCTAATTTGATACCACATGCAATTCAAACTCTAATAATTACTTGTGATTTTTGTGGTGGTTCAAATCCTAGCAATGAATGTCAAGTTGGAAATTCATATACATAGATGCCAATTGAACAAGCACAATTTGTGGGAAGGTATCAACAACAACAACAACAACAATTCAATCCGTATTCCAAAACATATAACCCAAGATGGAGAAATCACCTAAATTTCTCCTGGAAAAATAACTAAGCAGCTCTTTCATAAGAAAAAATTCAGCCCCCACCCAAGAACAAAACAAGTTTGGAAGAGATTGTAGTTCATTTAGCCAACTCCAAAAGTCAATTTCCCAATGCCCAAACATAGTTGTCGATGCTCACCCCCAATTCATGAATGAAATAAGAATAATCTTTTGAAATCAATGGGCATAAAAGAGAAATTTGGAAGTCAAAATGGGGCAACTAACAACAATGCATTTATAGAGACAATAAATGGGTAAAGTATGTAAATAGAAATTAAATTCCCATTGCATCTTATTGTAAAACTAGAGAAATGGTTCTGAATTTTAATGTCTAAACAAAAATGAATATTAATAAGGACAATAAATTTTAATGATGATTTTATGCATCAAATTTTAGATAAAAAATATTGAAAAATATCTAAAATAAATTTAGCTGACAAAGTGAGCATCAACAAGAAATTGTTATTAAACAAATACAGTTAAAGGTTTCATTTATGTGTATAACATCCATCAAAGATAATTTTTTAATTGAAATCTCCCTTACAAATATAATTTTTTTGGTTTGCTAATCTATCTCTCTTTTTTTTTTGCATATACAACAATTTTGCTGGACAACAATATTCATACCAGCTATTGAAAATATTTTAAAAAAAGTTTAGAGATATCATTTGACAATTACTATCTAAAACTAGCAATAAAAATATGTCAAAGAATCAATTTTGTTTAAATAAAATTTGAAATGTATATCATTGTAATGAAGATGTGTGTGTGTGCGCACATTTGCGAAAGCACACATGTTTGTGTCTTTGTATTTCTTGATTCACATATACACATGCATGCATTTGAGTTCGCATCTATTGTATGGGCCAACCATTGTATTCTTTGGTCACAAATAAATTTTATCAAAAAATATAGAATTTATGTGAAATCTTCTTGAGGAGCAATAGGATAAGAATCATCATATGCGAAATCTATTTCAGATGTTAATGACATCCATTTGAATAAAGTAAGCAAAACGTTAATATCAAGCATGAAGTATTTACATGCACGAGTATATTATGTCAATCAATTTTTTTGTGTTTATATTAAATTTTTTATCTCTACTTTTTGTCTAGTGACTTCTATGTAATCTAGCTTTCATACTGACACCTCTACTTAAGAGAATGTAGGATGTTCATCGTGGTAAATGATTAATACAATGTTTTAGGCATCATGAATGTGGTATAAATATGTTTTACATTAGATGTTGGTTATTCACCTTCTTCACCAATGAAGTTTGCTTTCTAGTTAATTTATTTATATTTTTGATGCTATTCAGAAAGAAACTATGGAACAAAAAATAAATCTTAAGAAACTTGTTAATCTCTTGAAATACAAATTTATCTAATATATATTGAATTGTTAAATAATTTTCTAAATACTAATTGTATTCTCATATATTTTTAGTATGTCTTTGTAAAGGCTCGTACTTAATTGATACTTTAAGATCATTATTGAATTCTTTTCCATGTAAAAATATAATGGTATTTACCATTCCATTTTCATGATGAGACATAATATGACTCCATTCTAAATCCCAAATAGTTTTGACTTGATTTGTTTCATTAG
Organism: Sapria himalayana; assembly: GCA_029783825.1. Lineage (NCBI taxonomy): Eukaryota > Viridiplantae > Streptophyta > Magnoliopsida > Malpighiales > Rafflesiaceae > Sapria > Sapria himalayana. The sequence continues at coordinate 2,312,612 of JAREIK010003123.1, read as the reverse complement.
GGATAAAATATTTCTTCCTAAAAAGTACACACATACACACACACACACACAGTGAATTATCTCAAGTTATTAGTCCACTATGCTCCATTCCAAATCCCAAATAGTGAATTATGTCATGAGTTGGAAGACTAAATTTTGCTTAGTTGTGTTCATCTTAGTTATTTTAATAGTTATATATAATTTTTATTCAAAAACCTATATATTTATTTTTTAAGTTACTGATATAATTGCCTTTTGTTTTTTTTAGGAGTGGAGCATAGTGGACTAAGTGATAATTGTGCACATTATCAAATTCATGAGTTTTTGTATGTACATCACATATTTCAAATAAATAATGTAAATTACATTTTAGTCATTTCAAAGAAATTAAAGAATATAATAATCAAAAAACACATAATACCATACATTATAAAGAAAATATATTTAACTAATGATTCAAAAATTGAAATATTGGCACAAATTTTAGAGATTTCCTATCTTAATTAAGCTTTTTCAACCCTTAACCATGAAATCCTAGATTCAATATTTCAAACCTAATTTTATGATCTCAATTATACTTCAAAGTAAAAGAACATGAAAATTTGAGAAAAAATTACAATGAATCCAAGGCTAATTTAATAAATAAAGCAAAAAAAAGTTTAACTCACCTCAACCTTACCCTTCCTTGTCAAGATTGCAATCCTTCAATTGGTATTTTTGGTTTAAAAAAAAATAGTTCTTGAGCTTAATAACTTCATAGAATAGATTTTCATGAAAAAAACATGAATTTTATGCTTTATCTGGAAGATTTTGATTAAGAAATAAGAGAGAAGAAAATTGATAGAGAACAAGCGAAATAGAAGGAAACTCAAGAAATTCAGAGATAAATAAAATTAATGAAATTTTTTCATCTTTCATTTAAATGTAAAAAAATTAAATTTCCACTTGGGTTCCAACTAGCAGAATTTTCTCTATTAAACATCGAAACTAAAAAAATTAGTATCATTATTCACTATTTTTCATATCAAAGTTAATTCCGAACATAAAAGCAACTTTTGCTAACTCTATATAATCTAAATTAACTAACATGATCAATTCGGATCAATGATTAAAATTGAGAAAAAGAAATATTTATTTATATAGCTTACATATACATTGACATATATAATTATAAATATTTATATCTGTACATTTATATATTTAAATTTTTATAAAAATACACACACACATACACACACATACAGATAGATAGATAGATATATATATATATATATTTATATATAAACATATACATATATGCATATGCACAACACACACACACACACACACACACATAATTTTCTACCTCAATTTATATTATATATATATATATATATATATATATATAACATATATCATTTTCAATAACTAAGCCTTATTCAAACTATTTGAAGTCGACAATAATAACTATTTTTTTTCCAATCACCATATATACATATATGTTATGTATATAATATGTCAAACCTCAAACTTAATTATAACATGTATATTATATATATACACATGATACACACACACACACACACACCATGCATTTTATATTGCATTTATATCATATATTTATAGGATATAACATTAGTAAACCTCAATGTTAATTATATGATATATGCTGTATATGTAATTTATTTTTTGATAATCTGTTTGTATAATCATATATTTTAGTTTTAATAATTTCATGTAAGTATAGGAAAGGAAATATTAAGAGGTCGGGAATGCAACAGTAGCATAATAACGGAGGTCCCACTGTCCGGTCAGCTGGCTAAAATTTTTTGGAGTAGAGCCTAACCCGTCCCATGATTCGACCCATTCTAGTTAAATGAACCGAGAGAATTTTTATTATAAAATGTTTTGTAATTTTTAATTGTGGGTTGCTATTTTTTGGATATGGGAACTATTCATCGTCTTCTCTCTCTCTCTCTCTCTGCGTGATTTATCATGACTGCTCTGCACTACACATACTGTAAGATATTTTTTGTTGGTTTAATCTGTAATACATAAGTATTTTCTGGTCAATGTAGCTAGTCATATTGAGCGATTAGCGAACCACGTTATTTCTAGTGTTCTATTTCTCATTTTTTTGATTCTGCCATGGTTGAATTGTGGATTGGATATATATTGTTTGCTTTTTCTATTTTTTTGTTGTCTTCTGTATTTTAATATCACCACCGTGGAAGCATAATTGCCTAACTATATATATATATATATATAACATGTATATCATATATTTTTGAATTATATAGCATATGATATTCATCCTAAATGCGTAGACATGTGAATTGAAGGATAAATTATGTTTTAGTGCATTAGATATAAAATATTTAAAGGCCTAGAAATTTTAATGATTAAAAAAGATGCACCAAGGTTTAAAATAATTAAGTTTTAGTATACTAAAAATTTAAAATGGAAATACCCTCCAATTTTAAAAATAAAATTAACAAACTAGCTTGCATCGAGTCATTGACAGAAGGAGCTCGATATCATTCACTAATGATGTGCACTAACTCATTTGATAGGAGTTTAGTGACTCATTCATTGATCGAGTTACTAGAGCTCGTTCACTAAGCGAGATGGCACATCTCCTTCAATGAGCTGGTGAACGAGATCAAGTAGCTCATTTGGGGAACGAGCTATGATTATAGCTTGTTCAAGCTTGCATAGAACTTCACAATCTTTTTGATTCAATTATTTTAAAAAACTACTGTGTATTATTGGTTTTTAAGTTTTTAGTGCACTAATACATGATTATTTTAAGTTTTGTTATAATTTTTTTAATTATTAAATTTTTTGGTCTTTCTTTAAATATCGTATATTTTATGCTTTGAAACATAATTTACCCTGAACTATAATTATATCATATGTTTTACATTTTTTTAAATAAATAAATAAAAATGTGTGTGTGTGTATGTGTGTGTGTTTAGTATTCATATGTAAATTAGAATGTTCTATAAATATATGATGTGACACTTTTTAGTCATGCATCATGATGTCCATCACAATTTAGACAATGTATATCTTGATGTTATTTGCTATTTTCTATTCACTTAAATACTTAATTATTTGAAAAAATCATGTAAACAAAGCCCAAAATAAAATTATTTATGTTTTGGTCTCCCTCAAAAACTTAATTATTTGAAAAAAACATGTAAACAAAGCCCAAAATAAAATACTTAATTATTTGAAAAAATCATGTAAACAAAGCCCAAAATAAAATTATTTATGTAAACATGCCCTAACTATAAAATTGTAACTTTTACGATATTTTTTCTTTTTTTCAAACTTGCAACCACCATCAATAAAAAAATCCAAAAAACACTATTATATATATAGTGTTTTTTGCGTGACTAGTTTTTTCTGAAAATGGAGTTCACAAAAACTATATAAATTTGATATATTTATATATTCACCTTAAACCTATATAGTTATATATTGAATATTTTATATATAGTTAACTTATATTACATATAGTTATGTATATTTATATATTATGTGGGTGGGTGGGTGGGTGTGTGTGTGTGTATCTGTGATATACATACATAATTAACTATATATATAGTTCACCTAAATTATGTATAATTAAACTACATATAGAGTTAAACTAAATGATATATAGTGTAATTATACAAACATAACTAACTATATAGTTTTTAACACCTATAATTTACCGATATAGTTTTTAACTATATATATTTATATATCTATATCAACATAGTTTTGACATATATTGTATAGTATACATAATTTTCCAGATATCACTACAAAGTTATAAACTATATATATAACTATATTAATTTAATGTTAGCATATATAGTATTATAGTTCATAAACAGTAATTTCCAAAATTCTGTTAACGATTTCTTTTGATTTTTTAATAATGTATGGATAAATTCGAAACTAAGAAAAAAAATATCTAACAATTTAAATATTTCAAAAATTAGAGACTGTTTGCCTTTGGTTTAAGAGCTGGACGAAAACAACAATATTTTTATTTAGGATCCACTTTAGATAAATTTCCTTAATTATTTTCGATTTTTGTACAAAATTTTTTGAAAAATATATTTTGGTTACGTAAAAAATAAATATTTTAAAATAGGTATATGGGAAGACAATTTCATTCATAATTTGGATAATTAAAAAAAATGTCACTAAAACAAAAATATTTTATTAAAAGTCTTTCTATTAAAATTTTTTAACAAAACACCCCTCGGGATGAAAGATATTTACTTTTTAAGTGTTCTTATAAATTCATTGGCAAAATCTATTGATAGTAGAGTGGAAGATTCAGTTTCTAAATATCGACTATTTGAATCTCCCACTCAAGGTATTATTTCAGGATGTTTCATATATGAGCCTCTTCAAATGGGAATTATTACTATTGGTTAAAAAGCATCTTTCATGGCTCAGGTAGTGACTACTTTCCAAAGAAGTGGAGAATGTTCATCCATAGCTTTCTAGGTAATATCCAAATGAGCAAGTAACTATCATTTGTTTTGGAAGAGATTCCCCTATTAAAATGAATTCCATTCTTTAAGAATAAATGTGACATGATTTACAACTTGTGGAAACTCACCATGTGATAGCATATTATTATTGATAAGCTCCCAAAAATTCTTATGAAAGTACTAATGCATGATGCTAATCCTTTAACTTTGCACAAACCTTGAGACAAACATTCTCCCTTGAACAACCATTGCAAACTTAGTGTGTTGCAAAATACCTCTCAAGATTTTGGTACCATTGTTGAATATTTAACTGGCTATTTGTGGATGTGGATTAAAAACACCTAATAATATACCATCTAATCAAAAACTAATATAACATATTTTTCAAGGCTTTATCTCACCACTAACATCTAGAAATTCAATTGAGAACAGATAAATATATCATCTAGATGAACTAACAATAAAACCAAATGAACATAATTAAAATTGAAAATTAGGTTATTATTATTGATATAAATTTACAAACAAGAATAAAATTGAAAATTAAAATGACTAAATGGAAAGAAAATAAAGCTCACCAAAACACACTCAAATCTACATTAGTTGAATTTTAAATTATTAACAAGGATATTTCATCAAGAAAGTATGGAAACTAAGTAAAACAAATACGTCCATACATACTTTTGGAATAATATGTTAATGAGATTATACACTTAAAGAATTCAACATAATTAAAATTTCAATTGGAACTCCACTTGAAATACAATATACCTTTCTAAAATGATTTTTTGGCTCAAATAAAATTTCAAATAACATTTTATCTTATGCATTAAAAAAATCTAAATAATCAATTTGGACCAATCCATTTTAATGATTACATGCAACAACATTTTAACTCAAAATATGAGTTACTTTTTAAAAAAACAAAAACATTTAATATAACCGGACTTTAATTTAAAGAATATGAATTGTAAAAATAGCAAATGATTTTGATTTTTCTATCACTACATGCGTAAGCTTGACCTAAAGATATGAAGAACTATTGTAAAAACTCTTGACCATTTTGATAGGAAAAGAAATATTATTAAACTTTTATGTGTTTTTATTTGTTGGATATGCTTGGGCAAGACCACATGTCCATAGATTAAGAAAAATATTTTTTCAATATTCAATATTATACATTCACAACATAAAAAAAAACAACAATATTTGCCACATACTTTTTTTTATATGGATACTATAAAAATTAATGTATCCTAAATTATTTAAAATAAATACAAAAGTTTATAGGAATTCATTAGGATCATGTTGAAAGAGAAACATAAGTCTAACAATTAATTATGGTTAATTAATCAAAACCTACAACACATTAGTCATCACTAGTGTAACAAATAGAAATTTCCACTAAACCTCAATCCCTAGATGATCTCCAAATAATAACCAGTTGCTTGGCCCCCTACATAGGCATATTAAGTTTGTCTTCTTTGCCTGTTAAGGCCCATGGTTTTGCACAAGTCATGCATGTCACGTATCAAGGATTGGAACTCCAGATTTCAAGTGTATGTAGTTCCAAATTTTAGCTCGAGTCCTCAAATGTTAGCCTCCCATCTTTTCCTCATCTCACATCAATATTGAATATATGAAATTACGGTATTACTACAAAGATTTGAATAGTTTTAAAATAAATATTCATCTTTACCTAGAAATTTAATTGAAACGATCAATTTCTGCCTATAAATATTCATATCAATATGTTTTTAGTACATTTAATTCATATAGCTTTGTACAAAATAAAATTAAGAATTGGAATTTAATAAGTTTTGATTAAAATAAACTTATGGAATAACTTTTATTTTTATAAAAACTTGATATTTATAAAATTAGAAAATTTAATCTCAACTTTGATATTAAAATTAAAAAGTTTTGGTAGCGGAAAACAAAAATGTATTCCTCAAATTTTTTTATGGTTTTGGATTAACCACTTATTGACTTGTATTTACAACAACTAATATAAAAGACTTAGTTCTCCATACCACCCAAACAGTAGTATCCAAACTTCTATTGAGGAGGTAGTTAAGTGATACTGATGCATTATTTTTTTTGTTCAATATCATGACACTAGTATCAGATTATCCTGATACCAGCATAGTGATATCAAACATAATTTGGGACATTATGCTTGTATGGCTTACATGTAGTTGTCATTGATGTTGAATTTTTCTATCATGGATGACCATTCTATGACAATACAGTTTACTAAAACTAACAATTCTATTTGAAAAAATAGAATGCATAACTATCTTTTAGTCAAATAGGTATATGACCATGTGAATGGAAAGGTAAAACCTAGAAATTAAGTGAATAAGAATATGAAAACATGTACTTTAGGTTGCATCCATTATTTAGGAATGAATAAATAGTGATATTTATCAACATGTTTTTGATGAAATGAGAACATACAAGGTGTAGTAGAAACTAAAGTTTATGTTTGAAAATAGATGTTAATCAATTGTCCTTTGTTTAATTTAGAGTTAAAAAACAAATAAAATGTAACCACATATCAACCTTTTTTAAAGTCTCAAGAATCAACTTGCATCTCTGAAGATGGTCTTCGAAAATGAGTTACATTCTTTCCTACTACCGAGCACACTTCCAAATAGTTGGGATAATTTTGTAGTTTTATAGTGCATGCACCACTAAAAGATATTATATTAATGCATATTATCTAGAAAACCCATTTTCTAAGTAAGTGAGTAAGGAGAAAAAAAAATTAAATATTTTCATGGTGTTTTTTTTCTGAGAGACATGATAGGAGCACAACTAAGCACACTAAGAGTGAAAAAAGAATACATTCTTTTAAAAGCATATCATGAAATAGGAAAGTAGTCATGTATTATCACTATAAGAAAAAGATACATGTGAAATTGATTGCTATTCTTGAAAAATACTATAACAAGATCATATGAGAGTAGATATACTCAAGAGAAGCTAACATCACTTTAGAATGTGACTTTATGCTAGTTAGCGAGACAAACTCTCTGATCTAGCATCTTAAGATGGTGATTGACTTATCTATTTAGAAGTTATCACTTCATATCAGCCTATACTTGTACTTCTTTACTCAATATACACCTAGTGATTTTGTCACAGTAAATATGGATAATGGTGGGACATCACATACATTAGGCATATGTGATATTAGTCTATAGATGCAATATGGATATCAGCTAATATAGAAAGATATCTAGTATGTATCAAAAATTTGAGTGAACAAGATGTCTATAGGTATGTTGGATGGCATTGATAAATGAGTGAATTTAGTGATGACCTATGGAAATATACCAAGGGCTCATTAGACATTGTGAAGGGCAAGAAAGAAAGTTTATTGTATCCTGCATAGGCAATTGTATCTATAGAATGAGTAAATATGGTTCATTAAAAGTACAACATTGATCTCTACCAGGAAAATTTTGGTATTATGATTGAGAAGGGCTTTGAAAAGCTAGTTAGAAGAAATATCATTCAATTTAACTATTGATCATCTCTTGATGAGTGTACAGATTATTTTACAAGTAAAAACCATAAAACACCTATTTACTCTCTTCTAAGTCCCATCTTTGAGGAGAAAAATTATTCTCAATTTTATTCATACTGATATATTAGATCTTTAATTTATCATATCATATCCATTGTGGATCATTTTATTCCATCTTTGGGAAGAATAAATATGTATAGTAGAACACATGGTGGGGTCATTTACTTTATCATATCCATTGATGAACATTCTAAATATAAGTAGGAATTTGCATTAAAGATAAAAAATTAGATCTTTGTTAATTTTAAGGATTTCCATACAAGAGTTGATAGAAAGACACATAAAAACTGATTTCCATACATAATGATAATGGGAGAGAATACGAAGTTCAGTTTGTGAGCAACTATGTATCACTAGATTTAGACATGAAAATTTATAGACCAAAATTCCATAATTAAATGATATGAGTTAGAGAATGAATTGGGTTACTGAGGAGTGAGTTTGGTGCATGCTTTCTCATGCTCATCTTTGAAAAGAATTTTGGGGAGAAGCTAGGCATATGGCTATTGATGTAATTAGCATGTGCCTTTTCATAGCCTTTAATACCTTTTAAAATTTGCCTTTGCTCGATTATGTTTTTTTTATCTTTATTAATTCCCTTGCTAATGAAATGCCTTAGTCAATAGTCTAACTTATGACTAAAAATGGTACATTCTCATCATCATAGAGTACTAGCCTTGCTTAATGTTGAAAGGCCCCCTTTCCCTACTTAGCTATATCGTACAATGATAATGTAAGAGCTTGTCTTCCCTCTTTTACGACTTTAATAGTTTTTATTTGTTTGATAAGATTGTCCAAACCTATTTTCCACATGTAGCTTCCATCGAAAAAAAATAATATTGGATTGATGGAGAAGGAAATGTGAATTAATATAATTTGAAAAGGGTACACTAGGCTTTGCTATTAATTTTGAATCAAATAATATTGGCATTGTATTAATGAGTATTGATTTGCTGATGCTATAAGAAAGATGTGTAAAATCAATAGAACGAATTGCTTAAATACCGACAAGGCAAGGCCTATTTGGGTCATTTTATGTGTGTCCTAGCTAAGCCTATTGATGTTAGAGATGAAATTTCAATTTTTGAATATTGATTAATTGAATCTCCCACTATGGGTACTATATCATGATGTTACGCATATGAGCCTCTTCAAATGGTGTCTATTACTATTGATTTGATGATCACTATACCTATTGGATGTGGTCAATGAGAATTCATTATCACTAGTAAATAGACAAGTAAAATAATAGTAGCAACAAATTGATTATCAATCAATAAAGTTAAAATGTAATATGATTTTATGTAGCTATTGGTCAAAAAGCATTTAATGTGGCTCAAGTAGTAACTTCTTTCTAAGAAATGGGAGGAGCATTCATCCATGGTCTTCTGAGCAACTTCCAAATAAGCAAGCAACAATCATTTCTTTTAGAAGAGATTCTCCAATTAAAATGAATTTTATATTCATTAAGCACAAATGTAATATGTTTGATAACTTGGGGCAACTCATCTTGAAAAAGTGTGTTCTTGTCAATAAGCTCTCAAAAGTTATCATGAAGGCACCAACACCCATTGCTAGTCCTATTACTTTATTTTAGCCTCAGGCATCTTGCCTTCTTCCTTGACTAACCACAGTTTCTTCGTGTGTTGGAAAAAAAATTTCTCAAACTTTTGGACTCATTGTCGAGGAATTAATTGTCAAATAATAGATAGGAATTAAAAATGACAACTTATTCTTGAATGCTAGATTTGAATGCTACCATCAGAAACTTCGAATGAGAACAAACAACCATATCGCCTAGATGAACCAATAATAAAACCAAATGAAAATGTTACCCAAATAAATTGAGAAATCAAGTGATGATTGTTGAAATAAAGATAAAAACAATGATAAAATTGAAAAATAAAAATTCTCAATGAAAATAAACCCAAGCTAAACAAAACTCACTCAAATCTATATTAGATGAATTTTATTGTTTGAATAAGGATATTCCACCAAGTAAAAGTTAAATCTAACGAAACAATCACCTCCATACATACTTTTGGAATAATATGTCGATGACATAACACGCATAAGAAAAAAAATCAATTTTACTTGAATTAAATATTCTGATTATGAATAATGAAGATGATAATGCAATAAAAATATAAATAGTTCAAAAATTCATAACTTTTACATTATCATTATACAATCTAATTTAGGAGGGAAAAGATGCTATTTTATATTTAACAAGGCTAGCGCTAAAATGAAATGAGTGTGAACCATTTTTAGTCAAAAAATAGACTTTTGGCTAAGGCAGTTCATTAGAAATGGAACTAATTTTAATAAAAAAAGAATATTCAAAAAAAAGAAAGAATTTTTAAAGGTGTTAGGGCAACATCAAGGTACATGCTAATTACATCAATAGCCATATGCATTGCTTCTTCTCATAATTTTTTTCATAGATGAGCATGAGCAAGCTTACACTAAACTCTCTCCTAAATAAACCGATTCATCTTCAAGTCATGTAATTTTTATTATGGCATTTTGGATGATAGATTTTCATGTTTAATTCTATGGGACACATAGTTGCTCTGAAACTTAACTATGTTTTCTCTTACTTTATCAAAATGTTTAAGAATTAGTTTCGCATAGGTCTCTCTCTCAATTATTGTATGGAAATCATTAAAGTTAAGAATGGCCTAATTTTTTGTTTTCAAAGTAAATACCCGCATATTTCTAGAGTGATCGGCAATGGATATGACAAAGTAAATGGCCCCACCAAATGTTCTACTATACTTATAGAAGAGATCAATATGAATAATGTTGAAAATATTTGATATCTTCAAAGGTGGGAAGGTGGTAAACACATATTCTATGACTTTTTCTAAAAAATAATCTGTACACTCATCAAGAGATAAAGGTGTCAAACGGGACGGGCCGTGCCGGCCCGGCCCGTTTTTTTAGGGCACGAACATGCTACCATGCCCCGGCTCGGCACTGTTTAAAAACATCCGGGCCCGCACGGCCCGTAGGCACGATAGGCCATGCCGTGCCGGGTCGGGAGTCGGGACCGCGGGTCGGGATCCAATCAGACCCGACCCGCGGTATGTTTTTCGAGAGGGGCCAGGTCACGCCCACGCGTTCCCGCGTGAAACCGGCACGGGAAGAACCCGTGCCGGCATACCGTGCCACGACACGAGCCGTGCCGGGCCTGGCACGGCACGGGCCCGGGCATGGTTTAAAAATGTGCCGGGCAGGCCCAGGCACGGCCGAACCATGTCGTGCCTCGTGCCGGGCCTGGCCAGCCCGGCCCGATTGACACCTCTATCAAGAGAGGATCAATGGTAAAATGGAAGAATATTTCTTCTAACAAAAAGTTGAAGAGCCTTCTCAATTACATTACCAAGTTTGTCATGCTAGAGACCAATGTTGCTCTTTTATGAATCATATTTATTTATTCTTTATATACTCTTACCTAATTAGCATACACTATACTTTTTTTTTGCCCCTCACAATATCTAATGAGCCCTTGGCATGTTTCTATTAGGCATCGTGAAAATGACTCATGTATCCATGCCATCCAAAATCTTTATAGATATATGGTTCACTCGAATGTATGGTATATATCAAACATCTTTCTACATTAGTTGATATCAATTATGGATTTATTGACTAATATCTCATATGTCCAATATATGTGACCTCCTACTATTACCCTTATTTACTATGATATAATCACTAAGTGTGTATATAATAAAGAAGCTAATATTTAGGGTGATGTAAAATGAAACTCCTAAATAAATAAGTCAATCACTCTCTTGAGATATTATATTAGTGGGGATGCCATCACTAATTAGCTTAAAGTCACATTCCAAAATTATGTTATTCTCTCTTGGGTTTATCTCCTCTCATTCGCTCTTGCTACAATCTTTTCCAAAAATAACAATCCTTTTCATATGTACCATTTTGTTACATTAATAGTACTTTACTACTTTTCTATTTCATGATTGGCTTTTGGAAGATTATTCTTCTATCACTCTATGTGTGCCTAGTGGTGCTCCTATAATGTCTCTTATAAAAAAAGATTAATGAGAATCTCCTATTTTCTTTTTTCAAATAACTTCATTAGAAAATAGGTTTTTCAATAAAATATGCAATGATATAATACCTTCTAGTGGTGCATGCCCTAGAAAAAAACAAATTTATCCCAACTATTTGGAAATGAGTTTAGTAGTAAGAAAGAAAGAAACTCATCTTTGAACAGCATCTTCATACATTCAAGTTGGTTCTCTAACATTTGAAAAAATTGATGTGTGACTATATTAGATATAATTTCTTAATTAGCATACACTATACTTGGCATGTTTCTAGTAAGCATTGAGAAAATGACTAATGTATCCATGCCATCCAAAATCTTTATAGATATATGGTTCACTCGAATGTATGATATGTATCAGACATCTTTCTACATTAGTTGATATCAATTTTGTATTTATTGACTAATATCTCATATGTCCAATATGTGTGATCTCCCACTATTACCCTTATTTACTATGATATAAGCACTAGGTGTGTATAAAATAAATAGCTAATATTTAGGGTGATGTAATATGAAACCCCTAAATAAATAAGCCAATCACCCTTTTAAGATTTTATATTAGTGGGCTTTTCATATCACTGAATAGCATTATGTCAAATTCCAAAATTGTACTATTCTCTCTCGGGTTTATCTTCTCTCATTCGCTCTAGTTAAAATCTTTTCCAAAATTAAAAATCCTTTTCACATGTACCATCTTGTTACAATGATAGTACTTGACTACTTTTCTATTTCATGGTTGACTTTTGGAAGATTATTCTTATATCACTCTATGTGTGCCTAGTGGTGCTCCTATAATGTCTCTTATAAAAAAAGATATCATGAGAATCTCAAATTTTATTCTTTAAATAGGGTTTTCAATAAAATATGCATTGATATAATACCTTCTAGTTGTGTATGCTCTAGAAAACAACAAAATTTTCCCATCTATTTGGAAATGAGTTTAGTAGTAAGAAAGAAAGCAACTCATCTTCGAATAGCATTTTCATACATGCAAGTTGGTTCTCTAACATTTGAAAAAAGATTGATGTGTGACCATATTAGATGTAATTTTTTTATCTTTAGATTAAACAAATTTCTAATTATTAACATTTTAATTGTGAATGTGTTTTTTTAAACATAAACTTTAGTTTCTGCTACAACTTATCTATTCTCATTTCATCAAAATTATGTAGATAAATATTACTATTTATTCATTGTCGAATGATAGATGCAACCTAAAGTGCATGTCTTCTTATTCTTATTCACTCAATTTTTAGGTTTAGGTTTATGTTTCCATTCACGTGGTCATAAAACTATTTGAATAAAAGCTAGTCATGCATTCAATTTTTCCAAATTGAATAGTTAATTTCAGTTAACTATATTTTCATACAGTTGTCCTTTATAATAGTAAAAGTCAACATCACTATCAACCACCTGTAAATTACTCAAACATAATATCTAAAATTATGTTCAATATCACAATGCTAGTACTAGAATAATATGATACTAGTTTGATGATATCGAACAAAAAGAATATTGCATCAATATCATCGATTAATCTCCTCAATAGAAGTTTGGAAACTATTTTTTGGACGGTATCAAGAATCAAAGCACTAATAATAGTTATTGGGAATACCAGTCAGTACGTTGTTAATCTAAAACCACTAAAAATTTATAAAAAAAAAATTGTTTGTTGTTTCCAAAACTTTTAAATTTTAAATTCAAATTGAGATTAATTTTTCTTTTTTTAAAAATATCACATTTTTATAAAAGAAAATTCATTCTAGAAATTTATTTTAATTAAAAATTTTTAATTTTAAATTTTAAATTTTATTTTATACAAAGCTATATGAAAAACATGTACTAAAGGCTTATTAATACATGGTAACAACTATAAAATATTAAATACTCAAAATTTATATTTTGAACTAAGATCATTTTTTTAGAATTTAAAATCTTGAAAATCATAAACCTAGAAAAATAATATTAACTAAACTTTTTAAGAGTGGTCTGGATATTATTTTTTAGGTTAAATACTCAATTCATTGGCTTACATTTGTAAAAAAATCAACAATCTATTCAATTAAATTTCTAGATAGAAAAGAGTATTTTATCTATAAACATTGCAAATTTTCATTATAAAACTATAATTTCATAGATTCAAGACTGTTGTGAGATAAGAAAATGAGGATTGAAAGAGAAACTCTCATATATTGTTATTTGGTTTGATTTTTGGATTCCTTCTAGAAAAATACAGCATGCATTTTTCTTCTGTGAAATAAAAAAAAACACAAAAATACTTATATAACTTTTCTCCAAAAATATATTTTGACTATTTCAAATTTTGTCTTATTTTTAGTTTCCAAAAAAAAAAAACCTATGTTTTTTCAACTATTCATCTTCAAAGAATAATTTTCTACATTTTTTTAGAAAAAAAAAATCAGGGGAATTAGGTTTTGATGCATTACCCAAAAAATATTTGAAAAATGGAAGAAAAGTCTTAATATTTGAAAACAAGTATACCAAAATCTTGACTAATTGATTTTTGGTACATTCTAATATAATAAATTAAAATCCTCTTAACTCCATTTACACCTGACGAGCTACATTTGACACCTGACAAACTACATAAATCTTGACAAGAGATGTAGAGCTCTAGGAACTCGTGGTCAAGCTCCAAGAGTTCATCGTTGAGTACCGGAGCACATCGTTGAGCTCTAGGATCTCATAGTTGAGATCCATGAGCTCTTGGAGCTCCATGGAGCTAATGGGAGCCCATGGTGTTAACGGGAGCCCGTGGAGCTAATAGGAGCCCATCGAGCTCCATGGAGCTCGACCACGAGCTCTTAGAGTTCGACAATGTGCTCATGGAGCTCAATAGCTCCTAGTCGAGCTCTTGGAGCTAAATAACTCCTGGTCGAGCTCCTGGAGCTAAATAGTTCATGTCGAGCTCCATGTAGCTCATCGTGTGTCGATGGAGTTACGGGAATTTTTGTTTTATTATATTAGAGTTAGACGAAAAATCAATTAGTTAAGAATTTGGATAGGGCGGGAGATGAGGGGCAAGGGGCGAAGAACATCTAGTGAGGGGCGAGGGGCGAAGGACATTTAGAGAGGGGCAAGGGGCGTTGGGCAAGGGTGGTTAAAAAGTTTTAGCTGGATTTTATTTTAATTTGTTAAGGTAATTTGGGATTATTTTATTTGAGTGTACCAAATAATAATTTGTTAAGAGTTAAGTATATTTTTTTAAATATTAAAAGATGAGTTACTTTTTTAAAAATTATTTTAGGATGAGTGCACCAAACACAATTCCCCTGGTATATAATAGCTTATATTATGTAAAGGTGCCCTCAAAATATTTTTAAGAAGTGGCCCTTTTAATTTTTTTTATAAAAAAAGCTACAAAAATAAAATATATATATTTCATGGAAACACAAAATTACTCATGCACTCATTAAAAAAAAAATTCTTATCACTATGCCACGGCCGAGTTAAAAAAGTAATAAAATTAAAAATGACTATTTATTAAATTAATTTGGATATATATATATATATTATCTATATATTTTTCAAAATCAATGTCCTATATATATTTTTTGAAAATGTATACAGTGCATAAGTTTATCAAAAACATATATAAGATATATGCTTTTTGGAAACTAAAAGTATACATGCACACAAAACTATTTTGGAAAATAATGAATTTTTTTATTTTTATTTTTATTTTTATTTTTAAAGTTTTTTTGATGAGAACAATGCAATGTCAAGTGGATTTTCTTTTAAATGCAAAGAGGGGTATTTTTGATTTTTCCTATTCAAGATCCCCAAAATTTAAATATTTTTCAATTAATGTTTTTATTTAAAATATTTTTAAAAAATTTTAAAATATTTTTATTTTGGATAACCTACTCAATTTTTAATAAGTCTTCCTTTTGGTCCTTGAGGGTTTTTTATTTTTGGGGGATTTTTAATTTTTGTTAAATATTTTAAAAGGAAAACATTTTATCAAATATTTTTGTTTTAGAACCTTTTGATGTTTGCATAATTTTCCATATTATGAAATCTAAAATTGTGTTCTTCCACGTCCATTTACAAATATTTTTTATTTAAGTCCATAAAAACATTTTTTTAAACAATTGTGCACAAAACAAAAAATAATTAAGTATTTGTGTCATATCTATTGTATTTAGCATAATACCATTAATTTTATTAAAATGTTAGATCTTCGTTTAAAAAATAAAAAAATATTTTTTTTACATAAAAAAAGCAAGTAGTGTTTGCATTGTGATGGACTTACTACAAATCAGGATGCACGTCATTATGTATAATTATAAAGTTCCACATCATGTGTGTGTGTGTGTGTGTGTGTAACATGTATATTTTCATATGAATGTGAAACATAAATATATGCGCGGGCACACACACACACACACATATATATGCTTGTGTGTGTGTGTGTGTAAACATGTGACACATATAATATTTATAGGTTTCTACATTTAGGATGTATATCATATTCTTTAATATAATCCAAAAATATATATGATATACATGTTATATATATATATGTGTGTGTGTGTGTGTGTGTAGTACATATACTGTATAATTATTTTTGAGGTTTTATGCATGTTATATCATATAAATATATGATATACATGCAATGTGATATACATGGCATACATATAATATATATACATAATATATATACATACATATATATATATATATATATATATATATATATGTATGTATATATGTATGTATGTATGTATGTATGATATACATATTATAATTAAGTTTGAGGTTTTTAAAAACATATATATAATATATATGTATATAAAACATCTTTATCAAATATTTTTGGATCATAAATCATATGATATATATCCTAAACATATATGCATATACACAATATATCATTTATTAATATAATATGTGAATAACATGTATATGTGTGCGTGTGCGTGTGCGTGTGCATGTGCGTGCGTGCGTGTGTGTGTATGCATGTGAGAATGAGTTTTTCAATACATACATACATATATACATAATTCATCATTTCGTATAATAGTATCATATCCTCTAACATATGTTACCAATTATCTTTGAAATTAAATGAAGTATTCATTTGAATTTATGATATTCTTTATTTTATATATATATATATATATATATATATATGAAAAATGATTAAATAATTTTTGTGTAATGAGTGAATAATATTAATAAAATGGTGTGATATACGTATGATATAGGTATGACATAAATATATTATACTTACAATATCACTAAATTTGTTGATACATTAATACATAACTAAATTTGGAAAGAATAATTTTTTTACATACCATGCGATCAAGTGAATAAATGATTAAAAAATTATTTGTTTCACATATTACACAAATTTTATTTAAAATTGCTTAAATTAATTTTAATTTTTATTTATTTTTAATTAACCTTATATTCTTTATTATATGCTTGTATTTGTAAATATTCTTTTGCAAACTTCTTAAATCATTTTCCTCATTATACTAAATTAATGTATTAGTAAAATAATATACATTATTACTAATGTAGTATTTGTTATATGATTTTCTTGGTAAAAGAAAGATTTTTTTTTTTTTTTTAACTTTTAAGAAAAACTTTGTCACATTAAGTATTATTATTATTGGAAAGTATGAATCCACTTGGAAAGTGATAATACACTTAGAATGTAAGGTATTATGTAATTAGTAAAAAAATATGAAGAAAATAACAATTTCATTATACATGATATTTATTAATTTTGAGAAAATTTAAGATAGAGTCGCAAGAGACTTGGCTTGACGGGGTACTATTTAAAAAATTATATAAAGAGTATATATTAAACTAATCAAGGATATATATGAGGGTGTGTTGTCTAGAGTTAGATTTGTTCAAGGAGTCCCTCAAAAGTTATCAATTTATGTGGGACTACAATATGGATCATTACATAGTCCTTAAATTTTTATGCTAATGACTGATTAATTGGTAAGACGTACAAGAAGAGATCCCTTAGTGTATGTCATATTCAAATTACTTATTATTGGTTAATAAGACTAAAGAAGAGTTTGGTAAGAAACTAAAAGCTTGGAGGGTTGCACTTGAGTCCAATGGTGGATTTGTCATAGCAAGATGGAATACTTGAAATATGAGTTTATTCAAGTTAATAAGAAGAATAATAATATGATAATTAAAATGAGAAAGTAAGAAGTTTCAAGTATTAGAAATTTTATATACCTAGGCTCTATATTAAATAAATATGGAAAGACTGATAAAGATATATCAAATAGGATGAATGTTGGATGGAACAAATGGATAGCTATATCAAGAATGTTTTTCTTTTTTTGTGAAACTAAGTACCAAATATAGTTATTAGAAAAAAGAATAAAATAACTCTTATAATTAATAAGCTATGTGAAAATCATCTAAGGTGTTTGGTCATGTCCAATGCAGACCTCTTACTGCACTGGTTAAGTGTGAGACTATTTGATTGATGAAAGAAAAAAAATAGAGAAAAGCATATAAGAAAGTAAATAGAAATTATAAATAATCTTTTAACAATTGAATGGTACATAATACTATGATTTTCAATATAATTGATTGAAAAAAAATAATTCTTATAGTCATGTTATAAGAAAAAAAATAATTCAATGTATCATACTTATATTAGAAACAATCTTTGAAACTAAATGAAGTGTTCATATTAATTTATAATATATATATATATATATATATATGAAAAATGATTTAATACACTTGATGTAATGATACTAATATTAATATACTGGCGTGATATGTTACTGTCAATGTCAATAAAGTATAAACATATATTTTTGAAATTATGAATTTTTATAAAATATAGGTACGACATAATATATTATACTTACAATTTCAATATATTAAATTTTTGATACACTACACCAAAACTTAATTTGGAAAGAATATTTTTTACATACTATGGGATCAATTGAATAAATAGTTTAGAAGGTATTTGTTTCACATATTACACTAACTTAATTTAAAATAACTTAAAAACTAATTTATTTTAATTTATTTTTTATTTAACCTTTTTCTTCATTATGTTTTTTGTATTTATAAATATTTTTTCAGAAATTTATTAAATCATAATTTCTCATTATACCAAATTAATGTTTCAATAAAATAATATGCTACTGTACATATGCAAAATTTCTTAAAAGATTTCATGGTAAAGGAAATAATTATTTTGTTTCTAAATTAAAAAAAAAAACTTCATCACATCAAATATTTTTATTTTTTTATTGAAAAGTAGGAATGCACTTGAGAAGTGATAATGCACTTAGGAAGTGAGAATAAACTTGGAATGTGGGGTATTATGTAATTAGTTGAGAAATATAAAGAAAATTTTAAAGACATATACATAATAATTATTGATCTGGAGAAAGCTTATAATAGAGTCTCAAAAAGACTTGGCTTGGTGGGGTATTACATAAAAAAATATATCAAGTGTATATATTAAACTAATCAAGAACATGTATCAGAAAGTGATGTCTAGAGTTAGATTTGTTCAAGATGTCCCTCATGAGTTTTCAATATTTATGGGACTACAACATGCATTATTACTTAGTCCTAAAATTTTGTTTGTTTGATTTGGATGAATATGTAATACACTTCCAAGAAGCAACCCCTTAGGGTATGTTATATAAAAATAACTTATTGTTGCTTGATAAGAATAAAGAAAAGGTAGGTAAGAAACAAAAAATTTGTAGGGTTGCACTTGTATATATTTATTTGAAGTCATCATATAGTTTGAAATAATTGAAACTATTT
Source organism: Sapria himalayana (assembly GCA_029783825.1). Taxonomy (NCBI): domain Eukaryota; kingdom Viridiplantae; phylum Streptophyta; class Magnoliopsida; order Malpighiales; family Rafflesiaceae; genus Sapria; species Sapria himalayana. Next base: position 2,292,673 of record JAREIK010003123.1, on the reverse strand, counting down.
GAGTTTAATATAATGAGAAAGCAAATAAAGTAATAATGATATGATATATCACATAGGATAATGATATGATAATTAAAATGAGAAAGCAAGAAGTATCAAATGTTAGAAATTTCAAGTAGCTAGGCTCTATATTATATAAATATGGAAAGATAGATTAATATATATCACATAGGATACAATATTAGATAAACCAAATGGAATACTACCCTAGGGATTATTTATGAAAATGAGTAGCAAATAAAGTTATAAGAAAAAAAATAAATAATTCTTATAATTAATAAGATATGGAAGAATCATCTAAGGTAGTTTCGTCATTTCTATTATAGACCTCTTAGTGTACTGGTTTGGAAGTACTATTCGAGTGGGGAGAGGAAAAAAAGTAGAGAAAGACATAGGAAGAATCGAGTAGAAATTATAAATTAGAGTATTTAAAAATTGAAGGGTTCAAAGTAAACATGAATTTCAATATAGTTGATTGGAAAAAAATGCTTCTTATAGTCAATCCAATTAGTTGGGATAAGCCTTAGTTATTAATGATGGTATATGTTATGTGTGTGTGTGTGTGTGTTGTACATATGCATATTTGTATATGTTATATATATATATATATATATATATATATTATATAAACATTTAAAAATATAAATGCACATTTATAAATATTTTATAAATGATGAATAATGATATTAATTTTATTAGATTTTAAGTGTTAGAGAAAATTAGGTGAGTTGCTACCCAAAGGGAAATTTGGTTTTTTTACCATAAAATGAAAGATAAAAAATTTCATTAATATCATTTATCTTTGAATTTCATGATTTCTCTTCTATTTCTCTTGTTCTATATTAATTCGCCTCTCTCTCTCTCTCACTCTCTCTTATTTCTCAACCAAAATCTTCCAAATTAACCATAAAATTTATGATTTTTCCTGAAAATATATTGTTTGACGTTATTAAGCATAAGAACTCTTCCTTTTCAATCAAACATAGACATAGAATGGCTGTAATCTTCACACGGAACATTTAGGTTTATGTGAGCTAATATATGTTTATTTTCTTGATTTATTTTTTAAATTAGGCTTGAATTCATTCAAGTTCTCTCCCTCATTTTTCTATTATTTAAGTTTGAGGATAAATTGAAATTATACAACTTGGGTTGAAATATTGAAGCCATGGTTTGAAAGTTAAGGTAGGAAATCTCTTGAAATCCATTTCAAATTTGATATTTTGAATCATCGGCTAAAATAATTTTTATGATGTATGGTGTAAAAAATGGAGGGCCCCACTCAACCTCAATTCCTAAGTGGTCTCTGAGTGTTAACTGGTTTCACTGCCTCCTCCAAGGTGCATACTCATATTATCTGCATTACCCATCAAGACACTTAGTTTTCACATGGCTGGCTCGACTAGTACTCAGGTGCAATATTTTGAACTATAGAATGGATGTCACATGTTGAAATACTAAGGGATGCGACATGGGATGCATGACAATTAGTCCTGACTCATAAGTAAAATCATGAGCCATGATGGGCAAAGTGGACAATATGAGTATGCCCGGTGGAGGGGGTTAGGCAACCGGTTAAAACTCAAGAATTACCTAGGGATTGAGGTTGAGTTGAGTGGGACCGATTATTTGTTACATATAAATAATTGGTACTCAAGTGCTAAGACTCTAAACTATACACTAATATCATGAGTTCAAATCCTAGGTGATGCACCTTAGGAGGCATGAGAATACGTTCTAATCTATGTATAAAACAATGCGTCATAATTGGCAAAGTAGACAATATGAGTATTCCCAGTGGGGGATTAGATAACTGGTTAACAAATAAGGATTGCCTAGGGATTGAGCTCGAGTGGGGCCCACCATTTGTTACATAAGGGGTTATCTATTTTTTGATAAATTATATTTTTAGTTTATTTGAAATGACTATCATGAAATTTTGTTTATTTGAAATATGTGATGTACTTATAGAAACTCATGTATTTTAAGTAGTGGAAAATTATCCCATATTATTGGTCCATTGTTCTCCACGCCTATAGAAAAATAAAAAGTCAAATATATTAGTAACTAAAGAATAAAACAGGTAGGTAGTTGAATAATAATTAAATATTGATATTAAAATTACTAATATTAACACAACCAAGCAAAATTCAGTCTTCCAACATGGGCAGACCCAACAATTTATGTGTGTGTGTGTCATTTTTAGAGATACATATTTTATCCAAAATAAAACAAACTAGGCCAAAACTATTTGGGATTGAAATGGAGTCACATTATGCAGCATCATCAAAATGAAATGGTAAATACCATTATGATTTTAAATTAAAAATGCAAAAAGGATATTCTAGTATCAATTTAAGTCTTATGGACCTTTACAAAGACATGCCAAAAATATGTGAGAATAAAATTAGTTTTTATATATATTAGATACAATTGAATTTCAATATATTAACAAGTTTATTAAGGTTTTTATGTTCACCATTTATTTCTGAATAGGATCAAAAATATAAATAAATCAACTACATAGTTGACTTGAATGGTCTATCACCAACATCTGATGTAAATCATATTTATACAAAAAATTGTATTGATCATGCTATATTATGTTTAGTCGGAATATCAATATGAATGTTGGTTACATATAATTCAATATATAGACACAAAATAGTGACGAAAAAAGTTAATTAAAACACAAAAAATATGATTGACCTAATCTGCTCATATGTCATGCTTTAATTAAATATTTTGCTTATTTTTGTCATATGGATGTCATTGTCATCACTAACTAGCATTAAGTCACATTCCAAAGTGATGTTGGTCTCTCTCATATCTATCTTCTCTCGTATGCTCTTATTATTGTCTTTTCTAAAAATAGCAATTATTTTCATATGTCCCATTTTGTTATAGTGGTGATACTTGACTACTTTTCTATTTTGTGACTTAAATTTAGAAGAATATGTTATTTTATCACTCAATATGTACTTAATGGTGCATATATCATGTCTCTCAAAAGAAAAGATAGCATGATAATTATCAATTGTATCCCACCTCTTTACTTCTTTAGATAATAGGGTTTCCGAGAAAATATATTTTGATATAATACCTCCTTGTGGTGCATTCCCTAGACAACCACGGAGTTATCTTAATTATTCAGAAGTGAGCTCAATTATAAGAAAGAAAGTAGCTCGACTTTGAAAAGCATCTTCATAGATGTAAGTTGGTTCACTAGCCATTGAAAAAGATTGATGTGTGCCTATATTAGATTTTCTTTTTTAAACTTTAAATTAAACAAACATCTAATGATTAATTATTTAAATGTGAACGTATTTTTTTATAACATAAACTCTAGTTTCTACCCCAACTTATCTATTCTCATTTCATCAAAAACATGTTAATAAATATTACTACTTATCTATTGTCGAATGATAGATGCAACCTAAAGTACACGCCTTCTTATTCTTATTTACTCAACTTCTAGGTTTTGCATCTCCATTTTCATGTTCATACAACAATTTGACTAAGAGATAGTTACATATTCTATTTTCCCAAATAGAATAGTCAGTTTTAAACTATATTGTGATAAAGTGGTTCTCCATGATAGAAAAAGTTAAACATCAATATCAACTACCTTTTTGGATAATAATCCAAAAAGTGGTTCTCCATATTATCACTAAGAGATAGTTACATATTCTACAGAAACATAATAATCCAAATCACATTCGATATCACTATGCCTGTATCAGAATAATAAATTACTAGTTTGATGATATCAAACAAAAATAATAATGCATCTATATCACTGAACAACCTCTTTTCTAGAAGTACATATACTACTTTTTGGATGCTATTGATAACCAAGGTTTTGATATTAATTGTTGGAAAATTGGTCAGTACTTGGTTAATCAAAAATCACTAAAAAACATTAGGATAAATTTTTTGTTTGCTGCTGCCAAAACTTTTAAATTTGAAAATCTAAATTGAAATTAAATTTTATATTTTTAAAAATGCCAAGTTTTTATAAAACAAAAATCATTCCAGAAATTTATTTTAATTAAAACATTTTAAATTCTAATTCTGAAATTTATTTATACAAAGCTATATGAAAAACATATACTAGATACTTTTACATAAGTACTAACATCAATAAAATATAAAATACTCAAAATTATGTTTTGAACTAAGCTTATTTTTTTTAGAATATAAAATCCTAGAAATCATAAACTAGAACCATAATATTAGCATAAGTTTTTTTTGGGGTGCTCCAGATATTATTTTTTAGATTAGATATTCAATTCAGCGACTTCAATTGGTACAAAATTGACAATCTTTTCAATTAAATTTCTAGACAGAGATGAGTATTTATCTAGAAACTATTGAAATTTTCATAGTAATATTATAATTTCATTGATTTAAGATTGGCATGAGATAAAAGAACGAGAAGAGAAAAAAAATACTCTCCTACTATGATTTTGTTTGATTTTTAGGTTTCATCCAAAAAAATACAGCATGCATTTTTCTTTTGTAAAATAAAAATAATAATAAAAAAATACATATATAACTTCTCTCCAAATATATATTTGGATTACTTTAGCTTTTGTCTTATTTTTAGTTTCTAGAAAAGTGGAGCTATGTTTTAGCCTCAATCTATCATCAAAAATTATTTTTCTTGGTTTTTAAGAAAAAATATTTATATAAAGAAATAGTTTCTTTCATGTCTTTGATGGAAGCACTCAATCATCGATAATCACTTTATTGAAAGCTAAAATATTCCTAAAATGGAAAATTTCATTTTTTTTAATTTTTTTTTTTAAATTAGAATGTGGAAATTATGCCACATTCTTTTTTTACAATGCTCCTTACCTTCAATAAAAAAAATTGTATTAACTAAAAAATAAAATATATATGATTAAAATAATAATTATATATTACTATTTTTAAATTAAAAAAAACAAGAACACAGACCAATTAAAAGTATGCCTATCCAACTTGAGTCGACCCAACTCTATATTTATTAGTATTCCATTGTTTTTGAAATCATCAATGAACTAGAAAAAATAATCATTTTGTTTATAAATTCAAAAAATTAATTGAATTGTGTTCTTAAATGTATGTTGCCATTTAGCACTATTTTAATCTTATATTTATTCTAAAAAACTAAAATAGATCTTTGTTATCTTGTTACCTATTATAAATCGAGATGGAAATCACAAATATCTCTTTTCTTAAAAAAATTATTTTTTAATTATTTTTAATTGTTGAATGAACACTTATAATATTAATAGTATTATAGTGATTACAAAATATTATGGGTAAAATGTTAATTATTTTTAGTTTCATCTAAAATTTTTAAAAAATGTATTTTTGGTACTTTAATAATAAATATTTTAAAATGGGTGTCGATAAAAATAAGTTAGAAAAATGATTTTTAATTGTGGGGTGGAATAAATACGTATTAGATGTGTAAGAATGAATCATAATTTATTTAAAGGGTGGGTAAAAGTATAATAATTTTTTTAAATGGTAGGAATGAAAAGATATATTATCATGAGCATGGAATTATAAATATGAATATGTATTTAGATGCATTTAAACTATCACTAATACACTGAATTTCATAAGAACTCCAAAGTTAAATGTGCTTGGTCATGATCACTTTGAGACAATTAATCAATGTGAAAGTTTGTTGTTTGCATCTACCCTGACATTGGTAAGGGGGGATTAGAGGGAGGGTGAAAATAAATGAATATGTATTTGTTGTTTTTTGTGTTGTGGATGTACTTATGAAAACATATTTATCATAACTTTTTGATTAAAGGGTAGTGCAAGAGGACAAACTCAAACTTGTTCAGACATTACAAAGTAAAAATTACATGAATGCTTTTGTAGGTGATGGAACTAATGATGCACATGTATTAAATGAGACACATATTGGTCTTTTCATTGTAATAAGGAATGTAAGTTGTAAAATAAATATCTGATATCATCATTCTCACCATAGACATGCTACGTGATGAACTATTGCTTTCAATGAAGTGATTAAACTCGATAAACCCTTCAATTGTGGTTATAGAGCTTAAATTGAAATATTGGAACTAGGTTTTGATGTTTAATATTTGAAAAAGTTTGGGTTATATATGAAATCTCTAAAAACTCATGTGGAATTTTATATTTTACATTGTTCTTTACATATACATGCTTTTTGATGTATTATTTTATATATGCAGTTATAAAACTTTTGTTTTTAATTATTTGAAATGAGTTTCATGAAATTTAATTCATTTAATTAAGATATATGATTAATTGAAGGAAACTCATAAATTTGACACCAAGAAATAATTTTTTGATAAATTTAGAAACTCATTTATCTATTTATTTTTTTAGAAAAAATTATATTTCTAAAAATAGAAAAATAGTGTTTGGTTATCTATAAATGGCATCAAAAATTATGGTTGACCGATTGTTTGACTAATTTTGAAATAAAATTATGCAGATATGCATGTTTAAAATCCTATCAGAAACAATTTAAAGATATATGAGCTATATGATATTTTTGAATAAAATTTGAATAATTTTGGAAAACTACACATTTTAAATATGAGGTTTTATGGTAACTATTAGTCTTAGCAAAAACATGAAGGGCTAAAATTGGAAGATTTTCCATAGAGGTAGGGTTTCGATATGTCATCGAGAGAATGAGCCTAAACCACCTTATGCATATGTGATAGAGTTCTGCTATGTGGACGAGGTGACTACTGAGCTAGAAACTAATGAATCTCTCGTGAGTCTTTGGATCATGACAATGGTGTATTTTCTCTCTCGTGGGGTTGGTAGCTTGACTAGAGCTAGTTGGAAATTTTTCTCTCTACATGTCTCATTGTGATCTGATGGAGTATTGATATACATAAATTATTATGCTTGTGAAAATTGGATGAAATTGAAAAGTATGTGTTTTGATAACTTAGACACACACACATTATAGAATCATAAATTTGTTTAGCCATGAATATGTATGGATATTTCAAAACTTATTCTTAAACTCTTATGTGGCTATGGAGGTAAAATATTATTTTTTGCATATTTTCTAAAGATTTTTCTACTGGGTATTAATTGCTCACCCCAATTTTTTCTAAGAGAAGAAAATATTATGGATCAAACATGATTTTAATGCTTGCAGATCTATGTGATGGTTATGGTAGATCATCTAGATGTATTTTTTTGAAACTTTGATATGTATTTAGCCATATGTGCTATTTTATATAAATGACTTTACTTTTACATGTGAATGTTTAAACTTGATCGTTTATGCATATTCATAATGTTGTCTATAATTTGATTAATTGTAATGCTTAAATGTGAGGAATCTTGACTAATTTTTTTACATGTTTCCACTACATTTTTGAGATATGAGTATTTTAGAATGAAACTAACATGAAAAATGAGAAGGAATGAAGCTTTTGTTGACTTGTCTATAGCTTTCTATATATAAGTAGTTGACCATAGGCAATACCATTCATAGTATATATTTTTTTTTCATTTTTCACTATACATTCATTTATTTTGGATTCACATTTTATATAAATATTCTTTCCATTATTTTAAAGTATTCTATGAGTAATTTACTAAATTTACAAAAGCACACCATTACAAATTTAAAAACTAATTGAATTCGATTTTAAAGTATTTTAAATCCTATTAAATTTAATTAATCAAACCAAGCACATCACCACTCCTAAGCGATAGTGCCTAGGGGATGTCATAGATTTTGTGGTCTCAGAGATAATGTTTCTAGAGTTAAATTATATGCGAATGAATTATTAAGTAAATTGGTGTGGTAATTTATCTTGACATGTTTATCTGAGTGTTTGATATAATAAGCATGTGTGAGTTTATTTTTGATACTCCTTGGAGTATGAGATGTTCAATTTTATTTTTTATAATAGGATTTATGGTGGAGCTGGTTCTTAAAGGAATAGTATCAATTAGTCCATAGTTGGCATCATAGTAGGAGAAAATATGTCTAAGAGCATGATAGTTGAATGAGTTTCCTATGTTGGATGCTTCAAAATTGACAAATAATATGTGAACGACACTTATGAGTATGACTTAGAGATCACCTTTTTCCATCTTGCCTATCATGTAGAAAGAGTAAGTTGTAGATGTTGTGTTGGAGAGAATAGTCCATATTTATAGTACTTAGAAATGCATTTTGTTTAACACTGGTTCCTCTCATTCTTTTGTTTTTTATTTGTTGGTCAATATATTGGGTATGAAACTCATGGAGTTTGTCTTTAGTTTATTTGTTGCTTCTTTGTTTGATAGTTTGATTTTAGTGAGTAAGGTGTGTGAAATTTGTGATTTTTTTTTGGTGATTTATCTCTTTGCATCAATCTTTTATTTTTTAATATTTTCAGACATGATGTAATCCTTGTAATTGATTAGTTATTAGAATTCTAGGTTATGCTTAATTGTTACTAGGGATGAGTCATATTACATATTGGTGAAAAGCTTATTATGATTAAAAGTGAGTTTTGTTGACCACTATTTAGTGGTTAATCTTGCGGACAACTTAAGTTGAGCATTGACCACTATATGTTGCATGGTCATGCCAAAGTGAATTAATAAAGAGTTATCATTCTCAGTCTACGTGGAATCAAGAAATAATATGATCGAATCATATATAAGGATGACAGAAACTATGCCTTATATTCAATCAAGATATTATGTGAAAAAGGGATTACAATATTCACTATAAATTAGGTTATGTTAGATTATCTACCCTCACATGACTTGGGTTGTCATAATATCTTGCTAGAGACCACTCGTAGGCCTAAATAGAGATTTCATGCTCATTGCCAATGTCGTGTAAACCTACAGGGTCACACACTTAAAACAAATCCAAAACAGATATGGTTTTACCAAGCTCATTTAAACTATGTAATGTATATATATATATATAAGGTAATTGTTATCTTAATAAATAAGTAAATATATATTTCTATTTGGTAATTAAAATCAAATTTGAATTAAAAGTAGAATATACCAAAAAGGGTTTTGGTAAATGAAACCCTAATTCAAAACTCTATATAAACCTCATATTCTCTAGGGTTTCAAAAAACACTACCCATTATTCTGGCCACCAAATTCTCTTTTCTAAAGGTGAAGAGAAAAACAAAACACATAGTTTATTCATGCTTGATTGTGAGACAATCAAGAACATTGCTAGCACATACACATATGTTTTGATTGAAGGTTTGTTAGTATTGATGCTAGTAGAGGATGCATCCATTTAAAGATGTCTAAATCTGATCAAACGAGGTAAGGTTTCGGAAACCCTAAACAATCAATTAATCAAATTACATGGATCTTTATTTTGGGTTCGTGATAAAATCTTGTTTTTCATTGCATTTGGTATCATGAAACCCAACAGTAGAGTCATGATGTAGAAAGTTTATCTTGACTACATAAGTAGTCTTTTGGCTAAGAATAGATGCCAAAACTACTAGATGACTCATAAATCACCAAGTTACAAATGCATCCAAAATATACTAATTTCATAACTATTCATCAAAATTCACAAAATTTTTAAAGTCATGAACTGAATTAAATTATTGTCCATTTTTATACTTACATATCATCTAATAACAAAATAAATATACAAGAAAGTTTGGTATTTTACATATTGAACATCCCTTTGAAAATATTCATGATAATATGTTTCACATCATGACATTGAGTTGAGTCGTGATGACATAACTTCATGTTGTTTGTAGATGCAGTCTTTAGACTTTTCTTTCTAATGTGTTAAAGTATTTGATGCCACAACATTGGTAAATCTTCCACCAAAACATTTTTGTCACATGTTGTAGGTCATTTAGACAATAGAATCATGACTCTAATTTTTTGAGTTGTCACACCATCTGAGTCGTAGCACCATTAAATTCTTGTTTGATATGTCAAATACCAAATATTACTAGTTATTTTAGTATGTATAGATGTGTCTGCATGAAAAAAAGGTTTTAAACAAAATAATTTCACAAAATTATAGTTTTGATGAATTATAATGAATAATAGTGAAAACAAATAGTTTTTATGTAAAATATAATATTTGGTGGAATTATTGATAGGAGGAGAGTAAAATGTCATTTAAAGCCATAATATTTTTTTTATGCTACAACTTAGTTATACCTTGAGAAGAATATATAATTGTTTCAATATTTATTCTTAGTTGAAACTCTACATATTAGTCATGTAAATTTTTATGTCATGATTCTACCACCTCACTAACATAATCATTTTATTGTATAACATATTATTTTTGACTCCAAAACTTTCTTATAGCCATAGTCACACTAACTCGATAATACTTTAATGACTATGATATTAATTTTATGTCATATTAGACAAGTACTCTACAAGTGCTAAAAGTTATGGTATTCTATATTATCATGACTTTTTCTTTCCTAATATGCAAATACTAAGGCAAGAGTCATGGTGATTCTTTAGCATCATGACTTTTATCTACAGAAAGTTATAGAGAGTATTACTCAAGCAAAAATCATTTCAAATGCCATGATTTTTTGATCTAGAGAAAATGGCAAAATCATATTAATTTCCAGTGCTATGAATTTGTATTAGAAAAGAGAATTACATGTGTTATAGTCATTCCCATTCCACAACTTCATGTTATAGAGGTGAAATGCATGAGCAACTCTCTAATCCAAATCCATGATCAAAGTGATGGTTGTTTATATCACCATGACTTTGTATTACAGAGAGGCAAGACCAAATCCAACCATTCAAAATGTTGCAGCAATATAATCCAAGAAATAGATCAAAGTCATGGTTGTCTACATCACCACGACATTGATTTACATAAAGGCAAGATCAGAACTATGATCATCTCCCAGAACCATGACTTCCCACTTAAAAATGAAACAAAAGCCAAAAAACTCCTAGGAGGGATTCAAAAGCAAGGAGGGACACAAAACAAAAGCATAAATCTTAAATGGGAGCATGAATTCAAACCCCCACTAATGGGTAGATCTAAGACACACTAAACAAGAAATCTTAGTGTAGGGTTGTGAATCTTAGTTTCTTTTGAGGGCTATCATTAGAAATCTAAATTTTACTGATATATATTTTGAATTTTCTCATATGAATTCCTCTTCAATATCAAGCTGAATTTAGATCCAGGGTTTATGTATTTTATTATATGTCAGGGAATATAACTGATGGACTTATGTATTGTTTGTATTATGATGGTTATTGATGAATATAGTATTTATTTAGAAGTAAAATTTAAAAGTTTATTATTTGTAGGTTTGTGTGTTTTATCATGGTATATAAATATTAGTTAGATTGCATTATGATGGTTATTATATGTCACTTCCTTGGAGGTTTTTACTTTCACACTCATCTGGATCATCATCGAATGGATACTTAGATTGCAACACTATTATTAGTTACAAATCCTATACAAAAAAAGATATGACTACAAAAAAAAATTATTTTAATTGTACAATATAAATATATAATCTTGATTTTGGAGATCCATAGTTTATTCATTAGAGTGATCAAAATTTAATTCATTCTACTACATAGAGAGTGTTGTGTACAATAAGATCCTAACATAAATATTATCCAATCTCTTTCATGTTTTAGATTATACTATTTTATTCTTATTGGAAATGTGAAATAGAAGAACTGCTTATTCATATCCTAGGCTAGAAATAAAAAGTTTTAAGAAACAAATCAATTTACATGGTAAGTCCTTTGGGAATACCATGAAGTAGAAAATATGACTTTGAAAAATAAAAATGAGTTTAAAAAATATATCCATATTTTCTTGAATAATGAATTTTAAATTTTGAGGATGAAATTCCATTTAGTGGGTAGAGTTATGAGATAGAAAAAATAACATATTTTCTTCAATTTAGCCATTGATCTGAATTAGCCAAATTGATTAAATAAAAAAAGATATATTTGTTAAAAATTGTTTTTATTTTCAAAAAATGATTTAGTGATTGAAATTGGTATAGAATAATATTAAATTTACTAAATTTGATATGTTAGAGAGAAGTTAGGCAAGTTTGAACCCTAGGGGAAACTTGATCATTTTAAAGTTGAATGAAAAATAAAATTTTCATTTGTTACATTTATCTGTCCATTTTACAACTTCTCTCCTGTTCTCTTTTTCTTTCTCGAATGTCTTTAGTTATTCCTTATTTCTTCACCAAAATCATTGAAAAAAAATACAAAATTTATGCTTTTTTGGTGAAAACTTATTCTATGAAATGATTAAGCTTGATAAACTTTTCATTTCAAATAAAAACATCCATGGAATAGTTATATTCATGACAAGGAAAGTAATGGTTAAGTTTAGTTATTTTATTTTTATTTTTATTCCTAGATTTCTTAAATTAGACTTGAAATTATACAAATTCTTAACTTAATTTTTCTTTATTTGTGTTTGTGTTTTCATTAGTTATAAAACTCATATTGTAATATTGGTGCTATGTTTTGATTTTTAATGTTTGGAAAAGCTTCGCAATGTATGAAATCTCTAGAAACTCATGTAAAATTTCATATTTTATATTATTAGTTACATATAAATATTTTTTTGATGTGTGATATTATGTATTTAGTATAAACTATTAATTTTGGTTTCTTTGAAATGAGATTCATGAAATTTAAATCATTTAATTAAAATATATGATTAATTAACATAAACTTATAAATTTTACACTTTGAAATGATTTTTTGATAAATTTAGAAATTCATTTACCAAGTATTTTTTAGAGAAATGTATTTCTCTAAAAATAGGAAAATAATATTTAGTTGTGTAAATGGTATCAAAATTCATATTTGATGGATTACTTTGAAAATTTTAGAGATTATATTGATATGCATGAGTAAAATTGTATAAGAAATAATTTGATGCTATATAAGCTATATGATAAATTGAATGAAATTTGAATAATTTTATAAAAAATACACATTTTAGATATAAGGTTTTGAGGTGACTATTAGTCCTAGCAAGGACATTAAGGACTAAATATACAACCCCCCTTGTGCACTTATGGTGGAGTTCTACTATGTAGATGTAGTGGTTGATGGGTTGGAAACTAGTAAATCTCTCGTGAGTCTCTGGATCATGTACGTGAGTGTGTGTGTTCCCTAGTAGGGGTGGCATCTAGGCTATAGGTTATCATGTTACTTTTTCCCTCTACATATCATAGTTTGGCCTAGAGGAGCCATGATATAGATAAATTATTTATGTTTGTGAAAATGGAATGAGGATTGAAAAATGAATATTTTGATAACTTACACACACACACATTATGATTTCTTAGTTTTGTATATATATGTATAAATATATATATGGATATTTGAAAACTTATTTTTAAATTTTTAAGTCATATATTAGAAAATGTATGTGGCTATTGAGGTAAAACATGAATTATTTCTTATTTTCTTGAAATTTTCCTACTAGACATTAGTTACTCATGCATATTTTCTCTAGTAGAGAAAATAATGATGGTCAAATCTGATTCTGAAGCACATAGATCTATGTGATGATTTTGGTGGAACATTTATGTGTTTTTTTGAACCTTTAATATGTATTTTTTTTTCATAGGGACCATTTTGTATCCATAACTTTACTTTTGCATGTGTATTTAAATTTGATAGTTTACGCATATTCATGATGTTATTTGAAATTACATTCATTTTAAATGCCTAAATCTGAGAAATCTTGACCTATATTTGTACTTGCTTCCACTAAATTTTTTGTTTGAATATTTGAAAACTTATTATTAAACTTTTAAATTATATATTGGAAAATATATGTGATTATTGAGGTAAAACATGAATTATTCCATGTTTTCTTGAAATTTTCCTACAAGACATTAGTTGCTCATGCGTAATTTCCTTAGTGGGTGAAATAATGATGGTCAAAACCTATTATGAAGCTTTCAGATCTATGTGATGGTTTTGGTAGAACATTTATTTGTGTTTTTTTGAAACCTTATTATGTATTTTTTCATACGGACCATTTTGTATACATAACTTTACTTTTGCATGTGGTTTTAAATTTGATAGTCTATGCATATTCATGATGTTATCTAGAATTCAATCCATTTTAAATTCCTAAATGTGAGGGATCTTGACATATAATTTTACTTGCTTCCACTAAATTTTTGATAATTTTATGTATGAATATTTGAAAACTTATTCTTAAAATTTTAAGTTATATATTGGAAAATGTATGTGGCTATAGAGGTAAAACATGGATTATTCCATGTTTTCTTGAAATTATTTTACTAGCCATTTGTTGCTCATGCGTATTTTTCCTATTGGAAAAAATAATGATGGTCAAATATAATTCTAAAGCATGCAAATCGATGTGATGATTTTAGTGGAACATTTATATGTGTTTTTTGAAACCTTATTATGTATTTTTTCATAGGGACCATTTTGTATACATAACCTCACTTTTACATGTATGTTTAAATCTGATAGTTTAAGCATATTCATGAAGTTATCTAGAATTTGATCAATTTTAAATGCCTAAATGTGAGGGATCTTGCCCTATATTTTTACTTGCTTCCACTAAATTTTTGATAAAATTATGCATGGATATTTGAAAACTTATTCTTAAACTTTTAAGTTATATATTGGAAAATATATGTGGCTTTTGAGGTAAAACATGAATTATTCCATGTTTTCTTGAAATTTTCTTACTAGACATTTGTTGCTCATGCATATTTTTCCCTAGTGAAAGAAATAATGATGGCCTAATTTGATTCTGAAGCTTGTAGATTTATGTGATGGTTTATGTGAAACATTTATATGGGTTTTTTAAGTTACCATTTTGTATACACAACTTTAATTTTGCATGTGTGTTTAAATTTGATAGTTTCTGCATATTCATGATATTATCTGTGATTAAATCCATTTTAAATAACCTAAATGTTAGGGATCTTGACTTATATTTTTACTTGCTTCCACTAAATTTTTAATAAATTTAGAAACTCATTTACCCATGTATTTTTTTGAAAGTTATTTTTTCGAAAAAAAGAAAATAGTATTTAGTTATTTGTAAATGGTACCAAATATTATGGTCAATGGATTGTTTGACTAATTTTGAAATGAGATTATACTAATATTCATATGTAAAGTTTTATGAAAAATAATTTAATATTATATAAGTTATATAATATTTTGAATGAAATTTGAATAATTTTGCAAAAAAAAAACATATTTAGATATGAGAGTTTGAGGTGATTATTAGTCTGAGTAAGGACATTAAGGGCTTAAACTACAAAAATATTTATGGAGGCATTGAATAAATATGGCTTTGGGAGAATGCCCATAGACCCCCTTGTGTACTTGTAGTCGAGTTTTTCTATGTGAAGGTAGTGGTTACTAGGTTGGAAACTAATAAATTTGTTGTGAGTTATTAGATCATAGGAGTGGGTGTATGTGTTCACCACTGGGTGTGGTATCTAGGTTGGAGCTAAAAGATTAGTTCTTTCCTCTACAAGTATCATTGTAGCTTGGTAGATCTTTGATATGCATAATTTATTTATGTTTGTGAAAATGGGATGAGAATTAAAAAATGAATATTTTAAATATGTACACACACACACACATTATTATTTCATGAATTTGTATAGTCATGTATATGTATAAATATATGTATTGAAATTTAAAAACTTAATCTTAAACTATTAAATTATATCTTGGAAAATATATTTGGCTATGGAGGGTAAGACATTAATTATTCTATGTTTTCTTAAGATTTTCCTGAAAGGCATTAGTTGCTCACCCTTGTTTTATATTTTGCCATAATGGTTTTGATTTATGCATATTCATGATATTCTTTGGAATTTGATTGATTTTAAATGCTTAAATATGAGGAATCTTGACTTCTTTTTTTACTCGCTCCCACTGAATTTTTTAGGTTCTAGGTATTTTAAAATGAAATTAACATAAAAAATAGGAAGGAAATAAGCTATAACAACTTGTTTGCAGCTTTTTACATATAAGTACTCTGAGTAATTTACTAAATTTATAAAAGTCCAAAATTAAAAATACAAAAACTCAACACATTTGATTGTAAAGTATTTTAAATCTTATTAAATTTAATTAATCAAACCAAGAACGTCATGACTCCCGAGTGGAATTAATTGGAAGTCATTACAATTAGATTAGTTCAAGGCATCACTCATGAGTTTCAAATAGTTGAGATAATCAATTATCATCATTTAATCAATATATTTTTGTACTTATTATGGATAATTTATAAGACTTCCAAGAAGAAATCCATTACCGTACATTACACACATGATATTTTATTTGTTGAATAACCTAAAGAAGGGTTAGGTAAAAAACAAAAAATATAACAGGTTGCACTTGAGTCGAAAATGTTTAGGATTAGTCATAGCAAGATTTAGTAATTAAAATATAAATTTAATTATATTAAGAGTGATCTTGGAGTAGTAATAAAAACAGGAAAACAATAAGTATCAAATGTTAGTAATTTCAAGTGTTAATGCTTTATGTTTAGCAAAGATAGAAAGATT
The DNA here is from genome assembly GCA_029783825.1 of Sapria himalayana. Classification (NCBI taxonomy): domain Eukaryota; kingdom Viridiplantae; phylum Streptophyta; class Magnoliopsida; order Malpighiales; family Rafflesiaceae; genus Sapria; species Sapria himalayana. The sequence continues at coordinate 2,276,087 of JAREIK010003123.1, read as the reverse complement.
GACGAGGACTTAAACCATATGATGGAGAGCTAGATCAGAGTTTCTTTGTGAAAGATGAATATCAAATAGATTAAAAAACATTATATAAAACACAATCAACCATGTTATAAGAAAATAAATACTAGGGGATGAAAAAATATAATATTCGAAGGATGAATATAGAAGAGATTGGGATGATGAGTTAGATGTGTGGGAAGACTAAAAATGATAAAATTAGAAATTAAGTTACTACAAAAAAGATTAAAATAACTTAAATATTTAATAACATAAGAGAGAAATATCTAAGGTGGTATGGCCACATCCAACACAAACTCCTTAGTGTACCAATATGAGACTATTAGAATGGATGAAAGAAAAAATAATAGAAATAGGACTAAGAAGAATGTAGAAAAAATTATAAATATGAATTTTAAAACTAAATAGTCTATAGTAGACACTATTTTTAACATTTTTGATTGGATAAAACATTATCCATATAAACGAACCCCGAGTATGTATAAACTTAGATATTTTTGCTTATACATATAAATGTATAAATATATAAATAAATATAGATATATAATTGTATATACTTAAATATATAAACTTATACATACATGCATATGTAAATATATAGATATATACATACATGCATATGTATTTATATAGATATATACATATGTATAAACATTAAGCATATGCGTAAGTTTATATATTTAAGTATATATATTCATATGCATGTATGAATAAGTTTACATATTTAAGTATATAGATTTATTTATGTACATTTATTTTTTATATATAAACATTGAAGTATATACATTTAAGCATATGTTTGTATATATATATATATATATATATATATATATATATATATATATATATATATATATATATATACATACATGCATACATATGCATGTATGTATATATTAATATATTTAAGTATATAAATTTATAAATCTACATTTATTTATATATATATACACACATTTATATGTATAAACATAAATATATAAATGTATATTATATATATATATATATATATATATATATATTTTGAAAAAAGATCGAAAAGTTTTTGAATTATTTTCGAAAACTAGTTTTTACATTCACAAAAATATTGTTTTAGAAAAAAAATCATTTTTCTTTGTCCTAAGGTGGACAATTGTGTGAGCAATATTAGGTATTTATATTTGAAGTGTACAAATATATATATATATAATGATTTGTTATACTTTTTAGAAACTATTAAACATTGAGTGTCTTTTATTGTAATTAGTTTTACAATGATTTAGGTAAATATAATTTACCCTTTTACAATTGAGGGGCACCCCTATACCCACCTCTCAAATTTTTATTGAAACACTAATGTTTGTTTGATGGTTGTTCTTTTCTATTCAACATATGGATTTCTTTGATTTTTTTTCTTCGAAACCTCTATTGGGGTTTGATTTATGTTAAAGATAAAATAGTTTAGAGAATGTGTGCATAAAAATATTGAATGCAAAGACTGATTTATTCATCAATTTGTACTTATTTCAAATTATGTTTTTTTTCTTAACAAATTTCCTAAATTTTTTATCTTAGCTTTCTTTCAACTTTTCATTTCATGCTAAAAAAAAAGTTATTTCTTTCATTTAAAATATTGTTTTAAAAATATTTTGTTGAAAGAGTTTCTATTAGGCAAGATAATGACTCATTAAAAATTACACAAATTTCAAATTCTGTCTTAGTTATCTTTTCTAAAATGATTACTTAAAGTAGTGAAACGAATGTGTGAGTAAACCAATTTAAGTGAATTATTGGTCACAAAATCTTTATCTAAAACAAAACATTTATTTGGAGAGTGTGACCAATTTTATTCAATATACAACAACAAATCATTTAATAATAATTCTAAATTTTTTTTTTTTGAAAACAACTTGATTGAAGTAGAAATAGAATTGTTTTAAATAAAGTTTGATGTTTTCTTTTTTTTTTTTTGTAAGTTTTTTGATAATGTTTAAAATTTGATTTCATAAAATTTCAAGAGCATGAGAATAAATATCAAAATTAAAATTTCAATATTCTATTGATAAGATGGAAACATAATATTGAGTACCAAAAAAAAAACATAATCTTGAGTACCAATATTTTTTGTGCTCCATTAATTCAGAAAGTTATTGATAAAAAATAAATTAACAGGATGCAATCATCTTCTACCTTGTTACAAAATTATGTAAAAAAAAATAACAAATAAATTTTAAAACAATACAATACTAATTGAAAACTTCAGTAAACTAATGAACCACATTCAAATAAAACTCTCATCTTTCTACAAAAACAAAGCAACTACAACTTCATCCTTCTAAGAAATAAATATATAATTCACAATATTTATGTTTTAATTTTAAAGTAAAACATTAAAAAACTAGGAATAGGATACATTTTAATTATATTTTGATAGAATTATCATCTTTCTAATATAGAAAATATTTCACATTACATTTTGCTTATGAAGTAGCTGCACCAAAAAGATTAAATTTTTTAAAGGGCTAATCTTTAATTAAAAAAAAAAATTCTTTCAATATTTTATTAATAAAGCTTATATTTTATTAACTATAAGAATATTCTCTTATAAATATATAATAGCATATATTATGTAAAGGTGCCCCAAAAATAATTTTAAGAAGTGTCCCTTTTAATTTTTTTAATTAGAATTAAATTGCTTCAAATATAAAATATTTATATTTTGAGGAAACACAAAAGTACTCTCATGAACTCATTAAAAAACATCACATCACTATGCTACATCATTATTAAAAAGATAATAAAATAAAAAATGAATATTACTTAAATTAATTTTGGATATATGTATATTATCTATACATTTTCCAAAATCAATATCCTATATATATATTTTTCAAAAATGCATACCTTGCATAAGATTTAATTGAAAAGATTATCAATTCCTTACCAATTAAAGAAGGTGAATTGAATATTTAACACAAAAAATAATATCCGGAGCAATCCTAAAAATTTTAGGTTAATGTAATTATTCTAGATTTATGATTTTTAGAAGTTTATATTCTAGAAAATTGAACTTTGTTCAAAATATAATTTTTGAGTATTTTATTTTTTATGGTTCCTAGTACATATTAATAAGTAGTTGGTACATGTTATTCATATTGCTTTGTATAAAACAAAATTTAAGATTATAATTTAAAAAGTTTTAATTAAAATAAATTTCTTGAATGAATTTTATTTTATAAAAAGTTGGCATTTTTAAAAATAAAAAATTTAATTTCAGCTTGAATATTTAAATTTAAAAGTTTTGGCATCGGCAAACAAAAATGTATTTCTAAAATTTTTAATGGTTTTGGATTAACCACTTACCGACTTGTAATCCCAATAACTAATATTAGATCCTTGATTCTCTATACCACCCAAAAATTTTTATCTGATTACTTAGGAGGTCGTTCAGTGATACTGATGAATTATTTTTTTCTATTTAATATCATCAAATTAATATCAGATTATTTAGATACCAACATAATTATATCAACATGGTTTGGGATACTGTGTCTGTGAGGTTTATATGTGGTTGACATTGATGTTGACTTTCACTATTATGAAGACCCACTCTGTGGCAATATAGTTAGCTGAAATTAACTATTCTAATTGGAATAATAAAATCTGTAACTATCTTTTAGTCCAATAGTTATATGACTATGTGAATGGAAAGGTAAAACTTAGAAATTGAGTGAATAAGAATAGGAAGGCATGTGCTTTATGTTGTATCCATCATTCATGAATGGATAAGTAATGATATTTATCAACATGATTATGATGAGATGAGAACAAACTAGTTGTGGTAGAAACTAAAATTTTTGTTAGAAAAAATACACATTTACAATTAAAATATTAATCAGTAGAAGTTTGTTTAATTTAAACTTTAGAAACGAAAATCTAATATAGGTACACATCAATTTTTTAATGTCTAGTTAACCAACTTGCATCCATGAAGATGCTCTTCAAATATGAGTTACTTTCTTTCTTACTACTGATCACACTTCCAAATAGTTAGAATAACTTTGTAGTTTTCTTGGGCATGCATCAATATAAGGTAATATATCAATGCATATTGTCTAGAAAACCTATTATATGAAGAAGTAAGGAGAAAAAAGAAAATTGAAGAATGTCTTGGTATCCTTTTTTTCTAAGAGATGTGATAAGAGAACAACTAAGCACACAGAGTGACAAAATGATATATTCTTCCAAAAGCAAGTCACGAAATAGAAAAGTAGTCAAGTTTTATCACTGTAAGAAGAACATACATGTGAAAATGATTATTATTCATAGAAAAGATGATAGCAAGAGCATACAAGAAAAGATAAACCCAAGAGAGGATAACATCACTTTGGAATGTAACTTCATGCTAGTTAGCAATGAAAACCCCACTAATATAGTATCTCAAGAGGTTGATTATCTAATCTATTTAGGAACTTGATTTAACATCACCCTATATTTTATTTTTTTACTGTATATACACCTAGTGATTATGTTATAGTAAATGTGGGTAATAGTAAGATATCACATATATTTGGCATATGACATATTCGTCTATACTTGCAAAATGAACATTAGTCAATACACAAAAATGCTTGGTAAGTATTAGATATTTGAGTGAACCAAATGTCTATAATAATGTTGGATGGCAAGGATACATGAGTCATTTTAGTGATGGAAAGTATATTTTATGCCACTTAGGCAAGAGTATATTTGAAAACAAGTAAAATATGATTTATCAGCAGTGCAACACTGATCTCTAACATGACAAACTTTATAACTTGGTTGAGAAGGGCTTTCAACTACTAGGTATAAGGAATATCCTTTAATTTAACTATTAATCATTTTTTTGAGGAGTGAATAAATTATTTAATGGAAAAATATATAGAATATCTTTTACTCTCTTCTAACTTTGAGGAGATTAAAATATTCTTGATTTTATTTATATTATTGTGCTTTATATGCATAGTAGAACACTCGGTGGGATCATTTACTTTATCATATCTATTAACAAATATTATAGGAAAATGTGGGCATCTACAATGAGAATAAAAAATCTAAGTCTTTGTTAATTTTAAATATTTTTATACAAGTGTTGAGAGAGATACATGTAGTAAATAAATTTCAATAGATTTTGATAATAGAAGAGAATCCAAAGTTTAGTTTCATAGAAATAATGTATTCCTAGAATTAGACATAAAAATTTGTCCACCAAAATGTCATAATTAAATGATATAACTTAGAGAATGAATCGGGTGACTGAGGAGAGAGCTTGATGCATGCTTTCTCATTCTTAACTTTGAAAATAATTTTGAGGAGAAGCTATGCATATGACTATTGATATAATTAGCATGTGCCTTGTCATATCCTTTAATGTCTTTAAAAAATTTCTTTTACTCGAATATGCTTTTTTATCACTATTATTTCCCTTGCTAATGAAATGACTTAGTTAATAGTCTATCTTATGAATTAAAATGGTTCACACTTATTTCCATATAGTACTAGCCTTGCTAAAGGTAAAAAGCCCCTCATTCCCTCCTTAGTCAGATAGTACGATGATCGTGTAAGAGTGTGCCTTCTCTCTTTTATACCTTTATATGTTCTAAGTGGTTCGATGAGATTGTCCAATCCTATTTCCTACTTGTAGCTACCATCAAGAACAACATTACATTGATTAAGAAGGACATGTAAAATTAGTAAAATTTGAAGATGGTACAAAAGGCATTGCTTTGAATTTTAAATTAAATAATGTTCGTATTGTTTTAATGAGTGATGATTTGCTGATACTACAAGAAAGTTATGTAAAATCAATAGAATTAATTATTCAAATACCTATGATGCGAGGACTATATTGGTCATTTTATAAGTGCCCTTGCTAAACCTATTGATGGTAGAGATGATATTTAGCTTCTGAATATTTTTTAATTGAATTTATCACTTTGTGTGTAATATCACGATGTTCTACATATGCCCCTCTTCATATGGTATTTATTGCTATTGATTTGATGATCCATATACCTATAGAATGTGATCAATGAGAATTCATTATTGATGAAAAATATATATGTAAAACTATAGTAGCAACAAATTGACTCTCAATCAATAAGCTCAAGATGTAATATCATTTTATGTAGCTATTGGTCAAAAAATATCTACAATGGCTAAGTAGTGTCTTATTTCTAAAAAATGGGATGAGCAAAGATTAAAATGAATTCTCCAATTAAAATGATTACTACCATATGAGTTTATCATTTGTTTTAGAAGCAATCATCATTTGTTTTGGAAGAGATTCCCCAATTAAAATGACTTATATTCATTAAGCACAAATATAATATGGTTGATAACTTGGTGCTTCTCATATTTGGAAAGTATCATGTTACCGGTAAGCTTCTAAATGTTCTCATGAAGGCACCGACACCCACTGCTATCCTATAACTTTATACTAGCCTTGGTCATATTGGCTTATTCCTTCACTAGCAACGAAAATCTTTCTGTGTTGTAAAAAACCTTTCAAGCTTTTGGCATGCTTTACAAGGATCTAACTGGAAAATCATAGCTAGTAATTAAAAATGATAATATATTATTGAAAGCTAGATTTGAACACTACCATTTAAAACATCAAATGAGAACAAACAAGTATATCATCTAGATGAACCAATAATAAATACAAATGAAATTATTATTCAAATAAATTGAGAAAGTAGGTGACGATGGTTGCAATAAATATGCAAACAACAATAAAATTTAAAAAATAAAAAGACTCAATGAAAATAAAACAAAGCTAAACAAAACTAATTCAAATCAACATTAGATGAATTTTATTGTTTGAAAAAGGATATTCCATCAAGTAAAAGTTGAAATTAATGAAACAATAACCTTCATACATACTTTTGGAATAATATGTCAATTAGAGGCATCAAATGGGTTGGGCTGCCTATGCCTGGCCCGAAGCCCAGCACAACACAGCACGGTCCATGACCATGCCCGAGCATGTGCCACTTGGACCCTTGGCACAATTCATGTCATGTCGTGTCGTGCCGAGGGTCTTCAGCCTACATATCGTGCCAGGCACGACCTGGATACCTAGCATGTGGGCATGGCACAGGCAACAATGTGACTAGTGATGCATGATGGTCGACACAGTGATGCCAAATGGGGGACGACATGGCGATGCCCGATGGACTACAACTCTGCATGCCCGATGGATGATGACGTAACCACACCATCTCTAACTTCTATTCTATGTTAAGAATTATCTTAACCTAGAATAGGCCCGAACCAACCCGGACCGACCCATTTGACACCTATAATTTCAATGATATAATACACTTAAAAAAATCAATTTTACTTGAAATAAATATTATCTTTAAGAATAATGAATATGATAATGCAATTGAAATAAAAATAATTCAAACATACAAAAATTTAACACAATTGAGAGTATTTAGTTGCCAAGCTTTTATTAACATCCTAAAAGATACATAATCAAAACTTGATGATATTGCACATCTATATATCTTCATTGCAATGATCATACAAAGTTTGGGCATAGGCTATGAGACCTAATTTCCAAGAAGCTTGTTCAAAGTAGCAACATGATTTTTCTACAATACTACGATAGCCATCTCAACATAGATGAGAGTAGACCCATAGAGATTCCTATTTGTATAGATCCAATGCTAGTTCCTTGCAAAGATAAGTCATATCAAGATAGAGGAATATAGCATCTACCTAATGATTTTGTGCCACAAGACTTTGATGATGATTTTAAAAGTCATGATACACCTATTTAGAAGGTCATGCACCATATTCTAGCTAGAATTGGATATGACCTAGTTATATTTAATGTTACATCTCAATCTAATCTCAAAAGTTCATATAGTCTATATCAACTAGAGATGATGATGCTTAGACAATAAAAAAAGCTTGGTTAGTTGTTAAGATGTTTAGTAAGAAATGAATTGATTTGGATGACATATTTTTCCATAAAACGATATCATTTTTTTTTGAGTTATTTTGAGTCTGGCTAGTAGCTTAGATTTATAAATTGATCAACTTGATATGAAAACATCATTTTTATAGCCATCATTTAGATGTGTCAAATGAGCTATGTTATACTGGCACGGTTCATTTTTTCAAGGCATGGTCATTCCACCGTGTCGTGCCATACACGACATAGTTAAATTATCGTGCCAAGCATGAAATGGTGGTGTGGTCCACCGACCCAACAAGGCATGGTGGATATGGCCAAGTACATGGTCGTGCCCGACTATGCCGAAGGGAAGAGATGCATGGGCCATGCATCTTCGTGTTACCCGATGGCGGATAGTGGCACACCCCCACGTGCATGGTCGTGATGGCCGATAGATGGCTAGCTTATGAACCAGATAATTACAATTGGCCACGGGCTTAGATCACTCAGTGATGGAGAGGTCGAATTTTTATTTTTTAAAAATTTGACTTTTTGAGTGACTACATAATAGGAGCCCCGGTGAGTGGTTGCCTAGGCTAATTTACCATGCCATCAGGCCAGGCACGCTAATCGTGCCTGGCTGACATGAGGCTTGGCTCCTGCTGGCCCAACATGGCATGAACAATTCCATTGAGTCGCCCCGCCCAGCCCAACGCATGGTTCTGTACCATGCTATGCCGAGTCAGGCACTGCTGAATCGGGTAGGGCCTCGGGCCATGCCCATACTGCCCAGCCTATTTGACACCTCTGTCATCGTTATGAGAGTCTCTACATTGAGCAGCCTTTGGAATTTATAGTAGAAGAAAAAAATATCTAGTATATAAACAAATATAGAGTATATAAGAACTTAAGTAAACTCCTAGGTAGTGGTATAAAAAATTTTATATGTTAATAGACTCTCACAATTTTCAATATACCTCTTGTAACTATTATGTATTTGTCAGTCATTAGTTTGATGATGTCTAACTTATATAGTTCTTTTATATTGAAAGCATACTATTTATTGGCAATAATAAAGAATAGATTGAGGGGTTTAAGGGGAAGTTGGGAAAAGTTTTTACTATACAAGAATTGGCCATATCCAAGTATTTCTGGCGATTAGCACCATTTGGGAATGGCCTTCAAAGCAAATCTATTTATGTAAAAACATTATATTGGTAAAATTGTTGAGATATTTTTTTTTGAAATATATTAAATCGGACTCAACTTCTTTAGTCAAGAATATTAAGCTAAATACCGAGCATTATCATAAAACTGATGAGAAAAAGAGAAACACGAGTCATATTACCTATGCATTAGTTGTCGACTATCTTATGTTTGATATGATATATATTAGATTGGATATAGGACACATTTTTAGTATTGTCTATTATTTCTTTCAAACCTGAGTAGATCATTATGTTGCTATGAAATCTTTCTTGAGGTATCTACAAGGAAGTTCACAACTATCTTTATGCCTAGATAGGTTAAAACCTATACTTTTTTGACATACTTATTCTGATATGACAAATCATTTGAATTAATATAATTCCACCTAGGGTTATATAATAACTTTTAGAGGGGAGTAGTGAAGTGGTAATCCAAGCTATAGAAGTAGATAGCTCTATCTAATACTAATTTTGAGTATATTGTATTTGTAGCTATTTAAGGTTTTAGAGAAACTTGATGGATGAAAATATTTCTTATAGACTTTGATGTTCAATTATAAACATATGGTACACAATGTGATCATCAAAGTGCTTTATATTCAATTATAAAACATAGTACATTGATATGTGATATCATTGATATAAAATATTTTAAATGAAAAGTCTATTATGCTTGAAATAGTATATACAAACAAAAATATCATCAATATATTTACCAAATCATTAACTAGATTTAATTTCTTTATTTTGTGTGCTTGAATGTGTCTCCCCACATAAGGCATATGAGGAAATTTGTTGAATATGTTTGAGTTTGGTAAATTGAGTTATATTTAATTTGTTTTTGTTTGGTTATTTTAAATTTAAAATAGCAATATATAATTATAATTTTAATATGCATATTTTATTTTTTTAATTACTATTATTTTTGTATGTGTGGAGCATGATAACCAAAAATATATGATAATTCCTCATGTTCTAAAATTTAATATATATATATATATATATGGGTCATTCTCATTTTCCAAAGAGGCGCTCATGGTACCTCTTGGATGGGTGGAGTGCCCGAATCAAACATGTTTTAAAACAAAAAAAAATGTAGGGGGCTAATTTTCTTTCTTGAGTGCATTTTTTTTATGATTCATAAGGGTTTTCTAGGACAAACAAAAAAGTTCTCTCTCTCTCTCTCTCTCTCTCTCTCTCTCTTTCTCTCTCATTTTGTTTGATAGGCATGTGCATTTTTACTTTAGACAAAAAAATAGAATGTTCTACTACATTTTTCTTCTATTGTGAATTTGATAATTTTTCTAGGCAAGAAGTGGGAGTTGTTCAATAGTTATGTTGTTGTTGGGCTGCTCTTGTCCTGTAGGTGTGCAGCTATTTTTCTTTTGTTGTATTATGAGTGAAAATTAATCAAAAAGGAAGAAAATTACTAGATAGATTATTCTTCATTGTCCAATAATTTAGTAAATTGAAGTGGTAGAATCCTTACAACTAAAGCCAAAAAACTGAGTAAATAACTTAAAGAATAACACGGAATAATTTCTAGAACATTCTTTCCAAATAAAAAAAAAAAAGAAGTTTACATTATTATTCTAAATTTCTAAATTTTAAGATTTTATATTTTTGGGCATATGAAACGTTGGTTCAAAAGATAATTTTCGAGCACGGCATGTTTTAAGGAATCTAATATGTGTTAAAATTTTTTAGTACATATTATTTGTATTGATAGTGTATCTTAATCTTTTGACATAATGTACATTTTGGATTTTTTGAGATATTTTGAATTATTATTGGATAATAAAACTCAAATTTGTGGACTTGTGCAATTACATTCAAAATTGTTTCATTTAATGATTAAAACTTTTGACTAAATTTATCAAGAAACTTTTTGACTAAAATTTTTGACTAAATTTTATTTAATTAAAATTTAACTTGTTAAAATCAAAAAATATATCTTTATTAAATTTCCAATTTAATAGTTTATTCTCATCTAAAAAAATATATTTGCAATATTTTTTAGTAGGTTTGGATTAATGATTAACTAACCGACCTTTTGAACAAGGGTAATATATATCATAAAATTGTAAATCATAAACTTTTTTGAATTAATAAATATTAATTGGGATAGTTATCTTTACATATGATTATTTGAATTAAATTGTAATTTCGTAATTGTGTTTCTTTTTAATTTCAAGTATGTCTAACAACTAACATATTTTTTATATCATTTTCAAAGTTATACCAATTTTATGTGATATTAATAGTAAATAGCTTATTCTCACTTTTAATTTTTTATGTTCATATTTATACTATTTTATCTCACTTTTAGGATAGTGATTGAATTACATACAAAGTAGTGGTGGCACTCTTCTACCAATCTATACCGAGTTAGAGTGAATCCTTAGATAAATTTGATAAAAATAAGTGAGAAACTACTTATCAACTGTAAGCACCGAAGGAGGAACAAGTAGAAGTAAGAGATAAAAGTTCCCAACCACCCACATCTCCTAAATTACACACCCCGCCCATGGTACTAAAATTATTCTTGGCACCTATTGAAATTTAACCCATAGGACCATAGTTAGGCCAAAGTATCTAGTTTACTATATTGCCCAATGAAGATACCAACACTCACATCACCAACTACTTAGAGGTATGAGATACCATTAAGTATAATAGGGTCACAAATAAAACTATTAGACTATGGTTATTCCCATTTTCTTTGAGAGACTGAGCCAAAATTGGGTTTAACTCTAAGCATGTTGACTCTTTACCAGTTGGGATTATTTAGTGCAAACATATTTTTGAAAAACATTTCCAAGAAACAAAAACTTTAATTATAAATAATAGCTATCAATGACCAAGTGAATAGTCGAGTTTCAAGAAAGTGGTGAGGATAAATAATTTGAATGTCTAGAAGAATTAGAAGAATATAATTGCTCATTTAACTATACTCACAAAGTAATTACAAAACTCTAATTTTGCAGCACATCCAATCCAAGCACCAACATTACATGTAATTTTTGTGGTGGTTCCACTCTAATCTTAGCAATGAATGTGAAGTTGAGAATCCATACTTTGAGTTGTGTATTGAAAAAACACAATTTGTGGAGAGGTATCCACAACAACAACAACAATAATTTTATCCATATTCCAAAACATATAACTCAATAAGGAGAAATCACCAAAACTCCTTATGGAAAAATAACTAAACAACTCCTTAATAAAAAAATGCAAACCTCCAACCAAAGAATAAAACAAATTTGGAAGAAATTGTAGCTCAGTTAGTTAACTCCCTAACTCAATCACCCAATGCCCAAATATAAATGTCAATGCACCCTACAAAATCATAAATGAAATAAAACTGAACTTCAAATAATCAAGGGTCACAAATAAAAAATTTGGAAGTTAAAAAAGTGAAAATAGCTACAATAATTTTATAGAGATAATAATGTAATTTGCCAATTATATTTGAAATCAATCCAATAATTGTAGGTAAAGAACATTGTAAAGCCATTATAATGAGTACAGAAAAGATACATTGAAAAGTCATCACATAATGGGGAATAGAAAATAAAAAAACTAGTATTAACATAATATCTCTCTCTATTTTTTGGAAATAGGGTTTGGGTAAAGTAAAATTTGTCATATTGGATATGATAAATGTAAAATGCAAAAAAATAATAATATGATTTTTATGAAAAAAAAAAAGGCAAAATAATAATTCTATCAATAGAAAAATCTAAAATTTTCTAGATTCTAAATGAAAAAACAAACTTCATCATTAAATTCGTCTCGCAAAATATAGCTAATATAACAAATTTTATCGAATTCGCAGATAATCAAAAATTTAGCATTTATTGATTAATATTATTTTATTATTTTAATTAATAATAATAAAATAATATTAACTGAAATGAGACTTGATACTCATGCATGCAGCCATATTTTCCTTTTTTTTCATTTTTTTCATTTTTTTTCATTTTTTTTCATTTTTTTTCATTTTTTTTCATTTTTTTTCATTTTTTTTCATTTTTTTTCATTTTTTTTTATTTTTTTCATTATATTATTATTATTTTATAATAAAATAATAAGAAAATAGCTAAATTTTGATTGTCTCAATATTCGACAAACTTTGTCACAATAGTTATATCTCGTGAGACGAAGTCAATGGTAAAGTCTATTTTTTCATTTAGAATTTAGAAAAATTTAAATTTTCTTATGACAAAATTGTCATTTTGCTAATTTTCTGGAAAAATCATTTTATACATTATGTGTGTGTGTGTGTGTGTGTACGGGTTATACAATCTCTCTCTCATAAAGAATTTCATCCTAAAATTTTTATTTGTAACCATCTACTATTATATGCATATGCAACAGTCAAATAATTATTAAAAGACAAATAATATTCCATCTTCCTAAAATAAGAAGGATGGGTGGCATGTATTATGTCATCATGTTCTAGTATTGTTTCTTCTACTCATTAATGTTGTAATAAAACCTTTACTAGTCTCATAGTCATGCATCACAACATTTGGTGTTGACTATCCATGATACGAACTAGTCTCTCCTTAAAGGTTCCATCTGCATCAATAACAAGCTCTCCCTCGTTCAACTACATGAATTGGATCATGAATGTACTTCCGAAGCATAGAGACTTGGGATACTTTGTGAACACTAGATAAACTTGGTAGAAATACCAACTGATAAGCAACCATACCAACTCTTTCGAGTATCTAGAAATACCTTAATATATCTTGGCGATAGCTTTCCATACTTGCCGAATCTGACTACTCTCTTAGGCATTACTTTCAAAAAAAATGATCACTCACTTCAAACTCTAAAGGTCACCGTTGTTTGTCAGCATAACTTTTCTATCAGCTTAGAGCTGTAAGAAGATATTATCATATCAAATTCACTTTCTTTGAGGTGTCTCTAATTAAATTTAGACTCGTGGTCGGTCTATCTTCCAAGTCCAATAAGCTGGAGATTGACATGGCTTTTTATATAATAACTCATATGGTACCATATATATACTTGCTTGATAGCTATTGTTGTGGAATAACTCAATGATGTGCAAATGGTCATCCTAATCACCATTGAAATCTAGGAAGCATGCTCATAGCATGTCCTTTAAAAATAGTACGGTCTTCTCTAACTGACCATCTATCTATGGATGAAAAGTAGTCCTCATTGTCAACTAGATTCCCATGGCTTTCTAGAAACTTTTCCAAAAGTGAGCCGTAAATCTATGATCTCAATCCAATACAATAGATATTGATACTCCATATAATCAGATAACTTCTTATATGTACAAACCTATATAATTCATCTAGTATGAAGGTCATCTGCATAGCCAAAAAATATACTGACTTTATAAGCTGCTCTATTATCATCCACACAACATCATGCTTCCACGAAGTCCATGGAAAATGAGTTACAAAATTCATTGTGATATGCTCTCACTTCCACTCTACTACCTCAAATGGCTAGAGTAATCTTGATGGCCTATGATGCTCAATCTTTATCTATTGACACATGAGGCATCATCACACATAGCTCCCAATGTTAATGTGTCTTTTCATCCCACTCTAATAATATTGATGATTAAGATCATGATACATCTTTATGCTACATGGATGTACTATAAAATGAGAACAATAAAATTTACTAAAAATCTCCACTCTCAACTATGCTATCCAGGGAACCACTAACCTTCCTCTAAACCAAAGACTATCATTCATATGAATGACCTAGCCCTCTTTGCCTGTACCAGCCTATACTTGGTCCCTGATGAACAATATCTCTATGTCTTATCTCTGGGATGCAATCACTTTACCCAATAAGAAAGGCATAACTACTAAACTTCCAATAACACTCTGAGCTAATAACTATATTATAAGCTAAATTATCCCATAGTTTCGAGTATCTAACATTCCTAGAAAGCTATACTAACCAATATTCTTCATGACTTATGATTGAGCACATCAGCCACCATATTTTCCTTACCAAGATGGTAATGGAAAGTTATGTCATAATCCTCCCAATATTTCATCCATCTACGTTATCTCATGTTGAGATCTTGAGTGTAATGATATATTTTAAACTTTTATGGTCTGAACACATCTCAAATTTCTCACCATACAAATAGTAGCACCATATCTTTAAGGCAAAGACTATAACTAACAACTCTATGTCATGTGTAGGATAATTTCACTCATGGTTCTTCAACTATCATGAACCATAAACTACAATTTTGCCAGACTACATCAGAACACATCCGAGCCCATCTTTCGAGATATAACAATCTACCATGTATCTCTATCTTTTATCCGGAAGTATTAGAATTGGAGCTAAAGTAAGTATCCTCTTCAATTACTAAAATTGCTTCTCACATGGATCAGTCCACTCATACTTGACTTCTTTTTGGGTTAATCTAGTCATAGGAGTAGCTAAATAAGAGAAGTCCTCAATAAACCTTCTATAATATCCAGCCTATCACAAGAAACTATGTATCTCAAAAACTAATTTTGGTCTCTCTCAACTCATGATTCCCTTGACCTTATTAGGGTCTACTTAGAAACTAGTAGTCAATACTATGCATCCTAAAAATGTCACCTTTGTCATCTCGAAGTCACACTTGCTTAATTTGGCATGCAATTGATATTCTTGCAAAGTTTGGAAAATAACCTATAAATGATCTTTATGCTCCATCTCAAATTGAGAGAAGATCAAAATATCATCAATAAAGATTACAACAAATTGATCTAAATATGACTGAAATATCCTATGCATGAGATCCATGAATGATATTGGCGTATTCATCAAACCAAAAGGCATCACTATAAGCTCAAAATGCTCATACCACATTCTAAATACTATCTTAGAAAGAAATGTCAACCTTCTTAAGTCTCAACTGATGATATTTGGTATGAAGATCAATCTTGGAATAGACTCGTGACCCTTTTAACTGATCAAACAAATTATCAATCCTTGGTAATTGATACCAATTCTTGATAGAAACCATATTCAACTATCAATAGTCAATGCATAATTGAAGGGTCTTATCCTTCTTTGCAAACATAACTGGAGCACCCCAAGGTGAAGTGCTTAGTTTATTAAAATCATTGTCCAACAAATCTTATATATGTACCTTGATTTCCTGTAACTCTATCAGCACCATCCTATGTGGAGTTATAGAAATGAGTGATATTCTAGGGTATAACTTGGTACTAAAGTCTACATTTTTATGCAAGGGTGATCTCAATAGCTTATCTAGAAAAATATTCTTGTATTCAAAAACCATCCGAGGAAGACTCAAATCCCATGTTACATGAAATTCTAGGGTGTGGCATGCTAACCAACCCATCAATTTTCTATACCATCTAGAATCATACATAGTCCAGGTTAAAATATCATGTTTATCCCTCTAAAATATAACATAACGATCATCTTGTGTGTAGGCAGTAACCCTTTTATGATCACAATCAATGATGACTTGATATGTTGTGAATCAATTCATGCTAAGAATGACATCAAACTCTGATATATCCATAACTTGAAGGTTCATCATCAGTAGAATCTCTGAGATTTCTTACTCACAACCATGACATATTTGATTAATTTTTATCTTAGTCCCTAAGGGAGAATTCACATGCAATAGCTCATCTAAATTTTTAACCTCTAAACCTAATTTTTTTACATACTATATAGAAATAAATGAATATGATGCATTAGAATCAAATAAAGTTCTTGCCCATAAATGAAAGAGTAACAAAGTACCTTGTATCACTAACTGATTTGTCATCTTTATTTGTGATGTAATGGCATAGACACGCCCCTAGGTCCTTGAAGTCCCAGAATGTTCACCATATTCTTGACCTCGACCCATGCCGTAGCCTATCTGGCTTACCTGTGAAGTCGAGAGTACTTATGCAATAACCCATACTAGAGAAATGGGAAAACATGAAAATGGTGTGTTTTTATTCTCTAGTGTGAAAAAAAATGTCAGAAGTCACAAGTGTGTTCTTATTTATTTTAGTAGATATTTCAGGGTCGAAATATAATAGTCTAAGAATTAAAGTTGCTCCATGTGATGAGAACTTCATATAAGTACCAAACTCAAGGATATTTAGTGTTTTACATTTAGAGAGGTAGGAGTTTTCTTTATTTTGATTTTTTTTTCCATTTAAGAACTATAAATGGCTATGAATGTAATCAAGTTTGAGACTATTTTGGCACCAAATTATAAACTATTAATGGCTAAAAGTTTAAGATTTTAGTGATTGATTTTTTTTTGTTTGGATGAATGGCATGTTACAATATGATTTATCTTCATGTAACTATAATTATGTATGTGATATGGTTTAATTATGCAATACCATACTTGCATTTTATATGCATGAAGACATTGCAAATAAATGAGTATGCGTATGGTTGTTATTTAATAATATATTTGGTATTAATTATGTAGGCTAGAAATAGGACATTGTTCAAAATGAGTTATGTAGTATTTTCTCAGAGAATGTCTAATATTTAGAGAATATTTAATATTTTTTGGAGAATATTCAATATACATATAATATGTCACACTTGGCTCAGACATATGTGAGAAAGTTGGTGAGACTTGGGATAAGGGCACTAAAATATTCTATCCATATTTATATTCATGTAATCATTGTATTTGAATATGTGTTGAAATGTGTGTATACCTTTATTTTTTTTATGTGCTCTTAGGTGGGGAGTATCCCTATAAGAGTTTATCTTTGGCAAGCTTTACTCACTCCATTGTGAGACCCCATTTTAGGTATAAGTCCAATACAAATGAACAATATAAATCTAGCCAGCCGTGGCTAGATTTATGTTATATTTTTTTTACCACTGAGTAGACTTGAAGCATGTATAAATTTTTGTGTGAAAAAAAAAACTATGTAATTACACATTTTCCCTGTGAGATGAATGAACGAGGCCTCATGGAGATTGATATATCACAATAAATGATAGAAATATTGTTCATTTGTTTGTGTGAAAGCATTCAGACATATCTAGTAATATTAGATATCAAATAGTAGGAATACCATTTTTGCCCCTGGTTAGAACCCTAATTTGATGCTCAGAATATTGAATCAAACTAAGCATACAAGTAGAATAGGTAGAATTTGATGTGTTCAATGTTAAAAAATATCATTGGGATGGTAATTCTAGGTAGAAGTTGTTGAGTCTATAGTATCTAGCCAATGGAGTGACACTAGCCCATTGGAGTGACACTAGCCCATTGCAAACTAGACTAATTTTTGACATTCATGGTGATAAAAAGATAAAATAAGTAAGAAATTATTTGTGTTAGATGGACTCCTTTGGCTCAAATATTTGAAAATTTGGGTAAAAGAGATAAATAGTTAATACCATCAATTAATATACCTCTTATACTTGATGAGAAACAATTACCAAACTATTTGTAAAATGGACTCTAGATGACATTAAAGCTATTAGATCATCTTTGTGCATGCATCAAATTCTACCAGAGGACCACCATATACCATTAGCTAAAGCTCAGAGATGATTGAATTTAATAAAGAGGCAGTGAAGAAAGAGATACTAAAACGGTTGAATGCAAAAATTATTTACCCCTTTTTTGATAGCTCATGGATGAGTCATGTATAGGGTGTACCCAAAATGGGAGGCATGATAGTGATAAAATATGAAAGAGATGAATTAATTTTTATAGAACAATCACATGAAGGAGGATATGTATCCTATTTTATGTGATAAATTGATCAAATATTGAATAGACTATCAAGTTATGAATATTAATGTTTCTAAATAGTTACTCTTACTACAATCAGATTTCTAATACTTTAGAAGATCAAGAAAAAATAACATTCACTTATCATTATGGCAGCTTTCCCTTTAACAAGATGTCATTAGGGTTATATAATACACCTTGTACCTTTCAAATGTGCATGGCAGTAATATTTTCTAACATGGTTGAAAGATAATACGAGTAATTATAGATGACTTCATGGTGGTGGGTGTATTATTTTTTGATTGCCTTGACTACCTAAAGGCAATGTCACAAAGATACCAAGAAATAAATATGGCACTCAATTGAAAAAAATATCATTTCCAAAATTGTTCCAAGGCTTTAAATTTTAGATAAAGGGATTGAGGTGGATAATAAAAAGATAAAGACTATTGAAAAACTACCAACTCCCACATATGTCATGGAAATTCGAAGTTTCTTTGGCTACATATGGTTTATATATGTATCATTAAAGATTTTTCCAAAATAGCAAAACTTCTTTCTATTATTCCCATGCAAGTAGTGCCATTTGTATTTGATTAAAATGTATGAAAGCTATCAATTCTTCGAAGTAAAAACCTATCTTCGAGATAATTGTAGCCACTCTTGATGGAATCTTCCATTCAAATTAATGTGACATGCGAGGAACTGTGCCATTGGGGTGACTTGCGAAAAGAATGACAAAAACATTCATGTCATATAATAAGCAAGTAAAACTATAAAAAAAGATCAATACTAAAAAAGGAACTACTTGCAATTATTTTTTTAATTAATAAGTTTCTGCCCTACTTAATTGGCAGCAAAGTTATAAATACATACTAACTATTCTACAATTAAATAACTCATGGATACAAAAGATAACAAATTGAGACTCATTCAATGGATCATTCTTTAGAAATTTGATGTTGGATTTTAAGATATGATAGTCTTGAAAAATCTTATAGCTGATAATCTTCATAGACTAGCAATTCCTAGTTATGAAGTCCAAAATCAATGATAAGTTAGAGGATGGGTAGTTTCTAATCATTACCCATGTTGAATCTATATTGTGATATACAAATTTTGTTAACTTTCTTATAGCTAAGTTAATATCATATAAGATAACATCAAAATAAATAAAGTTATTCTTGTCTAAGGTTAAGAACCATTATTAAGAAGATCTTATATTATAGAAACATTGCTAATCATCACCCAAGTTTCTAATCAAAGTCATTAGGAAATGCATAACCAAATATGAAATAGTATATCTTGTTGTATTACTACTTACTTGAATGTGGTGGTCATTTCTGATGCAAAACAATCATAAAAGTTCTACAATAAGAATTCTATTGCCCAAACTTCTTTAAAGATGCTCTAACTTTTGTAACATGGTGCAATTGATGTCATGGAAGTAAGAATTCAATGCTCTCGCACTCAATTTTGAAAGTTGAATTATTCGGCATGTGGGGGATTGATTTCACAGTCTTTCCCTTCTTCCTTTAATAAGCAATATATCTTTTTTTCTGTAAACTATTTCTTTAATTGGTGGAAGTAATTCCAACATATATCATTGATGCTCATGTGGTGCTCAACAATTTGAGAAATAATATTATTATGAGATTCAGAATGCCTCTTGCTATCTTAATCGATGAATGAACTCGCTTTAATAAGTTGATGAGTTTTTATTATCTTGGTATAAAATTAGATACTAGGTTTCCCTAATTTATCACCCACAAATCAATGGGAAAGTAGAGACATCTAATAAACAATTAAAGAAAATTCTAAAAAAAAATATTTATTAAAAACATAATGATTGAACATAAAATATTAATTATGCTATATCATATAAAATAGCTATTAAGAAATTCATTGTTATGTCTTTGTATAGATTTTGCTCCAGCGATATGGAATTCTTTCTATGATAATGCAGAATATTGACAAATAAAGCTGTAGTCATTGTTTCATTAATTACAACATGAATATCAATTTTTGTGATGTCATTGGACTACATATAAATCTATCTAATTCTCACTACATGCATATGAACGTCCAAAATAACTCCAATCATGATCAATGAGCTAAACATCCTATCATAAAGTTAGGCCTTGGTTATATATCAAATCATAAAAAAAATTATGAGATAGCATAGCACAAAAACAACTAACAAAGTTAGTTAGAGATGCATATTAATTTTTAGTGGGGGCATTTATTATCTAACTAAAGATGCACGTTGCATCGACTAATAATCAAATAAAACACATTCTTAGAGCATATTGTTAGTAATAGTACTCTAGGCATATCATATGGACAAGATATTTTGACTATTTGTGAGAATTAATTATTATGATAATATATATGTTTATTATATATAATGTTCATAAATAATATTATTAATTATTCTAAATGTCCCTAATTGGTTAGTTTTATGAGAAAAACAAAGAATTAAGATTAGTATAAAGTTTAATTGATATTCATGTGATGAATATGTGTATGAGATACAAATCAAATATATATCTATTTGTTGAGAATAAATATTAGACAAACTCATCTTGTGATTAATACATGGATCATAGTCATAAGTTAATCTCTAATAGTTGTGTCATTAAATCTTTTGACCTGAGAATGTTATAGTTCTCAACATAAAAAATATTATGTTTTAATATAATCAAACATTGTCTTTAATCAGATGACTATAAAGGTTATACTTGAACATAATAAGAATTATGTAGTGAGATATAAGTAATTAAGATGAAATTTTTTTTCTCTTATTATAAGAGATATATATTTGGATCCCCTCGACAATTGAGACTGAGAAATACATCTCCATGCTGAATATCATTGGTTTAGCCAGTCTAATTGGGTTTTGAGTAATCAAGGATAGAATGAAATAAGGTTGACTTTGTCCATGCCTTATATTCTATCAAGATATCATGAGACAAAAAATTTATATCATTAGT
Source organism: Sapria himalayana (assembly GCA_029783825.1). Taxonomy (NCBI): domain Eukaryota; kingdom Viridiplantae; phylum Streptophyta; class Magnoliopsida; order Malpighiales; family Rafflesiaceae; genus Sapria; species Sapria himalayana. Next base: position 2,254,199 of record JAREIK010003123.1, on the reverse strand, counting down.
TATATTAAGGTTGTCTCGGATTATGAGCTTTTCATTTAACTTGGGTAGTCGTAATATCATAATTTCCAATGTTAATTGAACCTATAGGGTCGCACATTAAGAACGAATAATAATAGTTATGGTTTTTCACTCTCTGTAGTAATTTAAAATGATGAGATTATTTTAAATTACAAATAATAATTAGTTATTTAAATTCAAATTTAATTTTAAGAAAGTTTAAATTCGTGATTTAATTAAATGATTAATCTATTATATTTTCTTATTAGATAAAAAAATAATACGTAAAGATTTTTTTAAAAGTGTTTTAAATATATAAATTCGATTCCTTATTTAAAGGGATTTTTTAAGGATTTGAATTTAAATTGTTATTATTTATAAATATAGAATAATATTAATTTTTTTTTGATTTAAACCATAGCAGGCTTGTGTATATATGTGTGTGTGTGTGTGTGACATATATATATGAATCAACCCATCATCTTTTACTCGGAGAACATTCAAAATAGAAAAAATGAAAAACCCTAATTTCATTTTTGAGAAGACGAAACTGAACTAGCATTCTACAAGATCATTTGTTATTTATTAATGCGTGGATACTTGTAGAGGGTGGTCACTTTTCATAAAGACAACACCTTTGAAGATCCGAATAAACCAAGATGTAGACTTGAAGGTTTGAAGAATCAATCTACAAAAGGTAAGTTTCATTTACCCTTTCTTTGTATTTTTATGAAACAAATGTGATCCTTGGTGGATTACAAGCTAAAAAAATTATAAAGTCTACTGCATTTATGTTCCAATCGGATTGGAACTTCTCTCCATTTTCTTTCAGTGGTATCAGAGGAGCTTGTGTTTTTATAAAAATTGATAATGCCATATTTGATCATTTGTATATGATGTATATGATTCTAGCATGATTTGTGTTTTTAAATATATGTGATATTATGGTTTGTGTGAACGACATAGTTAATAGGTTTTGTTAAGGTATTAATTGATTGAATCCAAACCCTAAAAGGATTTATAAGTTTGATTGAGAATCCGAATGGGATACTATCATTAAAGTGTTTAATAGCATGTTATATGATTTTGACTTTATCTTTAATCAGATTAATACATGGACTGAAACTGAATTCACATATCAATTTTGATTTATTAGTGATTGTTTATGGTAGTGCTAAAATAAGCCCTATGTGTAATGAGATTACATAATATGCTATTTTAATATGATTTTGATGGATTTTGGCTTAATCAAAAAATTTAATAGTGATATAAATGAAAATTTATTGATGAGATCAATAAAAATTTATTTTTTTTCTATGACACTGCCTCAACCAAGCAAGGGGGGCCCCCTTGACCCCACCCGCTAACTGGCTAGTAGAACTACCATAATAGCTTTACCTAGCACCTTATAAATATAATTGGTTTTAAATACATGCTTATTATAATTTATTTCTTTTAATGCAAATTGTTTATGCTATATGATAATATGATATATTTTGCATATTTTGTTGCTTCACATGGTGCATAGAATGACCTTTTTTACCAATATATTTGGTAGATTATTATTATTATTGTTTTTACAAAGGTTGTAATTATTAAATACAACTTGCATGCCATTTTTGTTTATAGTAATTTTTTTTTAATTGTTGTAATAAAAGAAGAGACAGTGCAATCCATTTGAAGTCATGCAATACAACCATGATGATAGATGAACTAGGTGTCAGAGCAAGTTGGTGGTCAAATCGACATCATGGAGTTGCTTATTACTACATAGGAATGACTATTGATCTTCATATTGGCTTATGGAGATCAATCTAGATTAAGGCCATATTGTGACACATTTATTATATTCATGTATGAGATGCTATGTATGATGTTACATGAGTGTGTGATACAAGATGTATGATGAGATCTATTAATTTAAAATTAAAATCAATCCAGATACCTCATATAAAATTTAAAGTTAACATGTCATACATATTTAAATACTTGTCAAACCTTTTATCTTATCACCTTAATGTGGGTTCTACCAAAGTAGAAGTACATTAGGTTACATTAGTGAGACAAGATGAGTAATGGTGCTACCTATATGTTTAGAAATGGTTTAACTTTATTAGGTTATTAAAATAATTTTGGGCCTAATGACATTAGATGGGAATTAAATATGTCGGGACATATGATGTCAAATTCCCATAAATATCTAAGAATTATATGAGATGTGATTGGTAAGAGTTACCTACCTAAATAACTCAATTTAATTATCATGCCAAGTTAACATAAAGTTGAGTAAAATATGAATCTTAGCTCACTAGATTAATATGATTATTCTTGAGGGTTATTAATTTAGTGAGAATTTTTCATAATCAAGATACTTATCAAACTTTGCATTCATTGTATATGGACAACAATAACAAATATACTATATCACTGTGATCAATCCTTAAGAAGGATAAACGTACTGGGACTAACTTCCTAGACTAGTTTTGAAATTTGAGAATTGTTCTCAAACAAGAAAGGAAGCTTTATATCATGGATAAACCTCTCCATGAAGAACCAGTTCATAATACTCTTAGAGTTGATAAGAATGCTTATGAGAAGCATCATAATGACTCTATTGATGTTGCATACTTGATGCTAGCTACCATGAGTTTTTAACTTCAAAAGGATCTGGAAAATATGGAAGCTTATAATATGATCTTCAATCTTAAGGAAATATTCCAGCAACAAGCAAGGAATGAAAGGTATGAGACTACCAAGACACTGCATTCTTATAAGATGGCCGAGGGTTCTTCAGTTAGTGCTCACATTCATAAATAAAAGACTATATCAAGTACCATGATAGGCTTGGATTTCCATTGAGCTAAAAGTTAGAAATTGATTTGAACTTAAATTCACTTCCTGATAGTTATGGTCAATTTTTCATGAACTATAACATGAATGAAATTAAAAAAACTATCTCTGAGGTGCATACAATGCTTAAACCACTAAATAGAATATTAAATCCAAGCCTAACCATGTTCTAATGGTTCAAAATAGAAAGGGCTTCAAGATCAAGGGAAATGGCAAGGGCAAGAGCAAAAAAAAGTATAATGCTCAACCCAAATCCAAACTTGAACCCAAGACTAAAGCCCCAAAGGAAGGTGTTTGTTTCTTTTGCAATGAACTTGGTCATTGGAAGAGAAAATGCAAGCAGTATCTAGAGGATCTAAAGAAGAAGAAAAAGACTAGTGAGACTAATTCTTCAAGTATTTATGTTATACAAATTAATTTTTCTTCTTCTAGTTCCAAGGTATTAGATGCTGGATATGGATCACACATTTGTTCAAATGTGCAGGGACTCAAAAGGAGTATACAACTGAAGAAGGGCAAATTTGACCTATGAGTAGGCAATGGAACAAAAATTAGTATTTTGGTTGTAAGAAGTTATGAACTTACTTTGCTCAATGTGCTTTTGTTATTGTTGGATAATTGCTATTATGTTCCTAAAATGTGTACAAATATTATTTTAGTTTCTTGTTTGGATAATGAGGGATTTTCTTTTATTATTAAGAATAATAATTGCTCCATTTTTCATAAAGACATGTTCTATGCAAATGTCATTTTTTAGTATGGTCTTTATGTTATGAACCTTCAAAAAATAATGATTCTCATGTGTATAACATAAATACTAAGAAATTTAAATCAAATGATTTAAATTCTACCTATCTTTGACATTATCATGTTGGTCATATAAATGAGAAATGCATCTCAAAACTCCATCAAGTTGGACTTTTGAATTCATTTGATTTTGAATCATATGATAGATGTGAATCTTGTACATTGGGTAAGATGAAAAAGGATCCCTTTATTGGACATATTTAAAGGGCCAATAAATTATTGGATCTCATACATACATATGTATGTGGACCATTAAGTTCAGATGCTAAAGGAGTTTAGAAGTACTTCATTACATTTACTGATGACTTCAGCAGATATGGTTATGTTTACTTGATGAGACATAAATCTAAATCATTTGAAATGCTTAAATCTTTTCAAAAAGAAGTACAAAACCAACTTGACAAGAAAATCAAGGCACTTTAATCTGATCGAGGTGGTGAATATTTGAGCCAAGAATTTGATGACCATCTTAAAACTTGTAGAATCATTTCACAATTAACTCTCCCTGGAACACCACAATGAAATGGTGTGTCTGAAAGGAGGAATCAAAATTAATTAGATATAGTTTGATCTATGATGAGTCCAACAGATCTTCCATTTACCTTTTGGGGGTATGCACTTGAAATAGTCATGTTCACACAAAATCAAGGTCCATCCAAAGTGGTTGAAAAGACACTATATGAGATGTGGACTGATAAAATACCCAGTTTATCTTTTCTTAAGATTTGGGGTTGTAACTTGTGAGGCATATGTAAAATGTTAAGTTTCAAATAAGCTGGAGACCAAATTTGATAAATGACTTTTTATGGGGTATCCTAAAGAGACTAAGGGATATTACTTTTACAATCCCATTGAGAACAATGTGTTTGTTGCTCAGAATGGTGTCTTTCTAACAAGGGAATTTATTTTTAAAGGAATCAGTGGGAGTAAGGTACAACTTGAATAAGTTTAAGAATTACAAGATAACATTAAACTGCTTATGGATGCTTATAGTCAACAAACTATTGTTGACACACCTCCTATAGCACAGAATTCACATCGATTTGATAGGATATGTCATGAAGCCAAGAGATATAGGTTTCTTGTGACTAATAATGATAATGTATTGTTAGTGGATCAAAATAAACCTACTACCTATCAATAGGCTATGTTGGATCCAGAATTTTAGAAATGATTAAAGGCCATGAAGTCTGAAATTCAATCCATGTATGATAATCAGGTATTGACCATGACTAACCCAACTAAAGGTACAAAGACCATTGTGTGCAAATGAGTTTTTAAAAAGAAAACTAACATGGATGACAAAGTACATACTTAAAAAACAAGACTAGTTTCAAAAGGTTTCAAACAAATTCATGGTAAAAACAATGATGAAACTTTTTCACCTATAGTCATGCTCAAGTCTATCAGAATTTTTATTGTCATTGCTACATATCATGATTATGAGATTTGGCAAATAGATGTCGACACTATGTTTCTTAATGAAAACTTACTTGAGGGTGTGTACATGACACAACCTAAGTGTTTTGTACAACCTAAGAATTCAAGTAAAGTATGCAATCTTTAAAGATATAATTTATGGGTTGAAGTAGGTCTCTCGGAGTTGGAATCTTCAATTTGATGAATCAGTCAGAGGGTTTGGATTTGTTAAAAATGAAGGCGAGACTTGTGTTTATAAGAAAATTAGTAGGAGCCTAATTATATTTTTGGTCTTATATATTGATTACATTTTACTCATTGGGAATTATATCCCTACCTTGCAGAATGTCAAATCTCAGATAGGAAAGTGTTTCTTAATGAAAGACTTAGGCGAAGCTGCCTATATCCTAGGGATAAAAATCTATAAAGATAGATCTAAATGCTAATTGGTCTAATTCAAACTACTTACATACACAAAGTACTGAAATGGTTTAGCATACAAGATTCCAAGAGAGAATACTTGTCCATGTCTCATGGTATTCCTCTTAGAAAATCTCAATATCCTAACACTAAAGATGAGTAAGAGCGAATGAGTAAGATTCCTTGTGCCTCAGCAATAAGATCTATCATGTATGCCATGTTGTGCACTAGACCAGATGTATATTATGCTTTAAGCATAAAGAGTAGATACTGGTCAGATTCTGGTGATAATCACTGGATAGCTGTCAAGAACATTCTTATGTATTTGAGAATATCTAAAAATATGTTCTTGATGTATGGAAGATTGGAAGATGATTTTGTTGTAAAAGGTTACACGAATGCAAGCTTACAATCTGACAAAAATGATTTCCAATCGTAATCGTGATATGTGTTTTGTTTAAATGGTGGTGCAATTAGCTAGAAAAGTTTAAGCAAATCACTATTGTTGATTCTACAACTGAAGTTGAATACATTACAACATCTGATGCAGCAGAGGAAGTAGTTTAGATCAAGAAGTTCTTTACTGACCTTGAAGTGGTTCCTAGCTTTATAAATCCTATTGATATTTATTGTGACAATAGTGGTGCTATTGCACAAGAAAAGTAACCTAGGTCACATCAACGATCCAAATATATTCTTAGGCATTATCATCTCATTTGAGAAATCATTGAGAGATGTGAAGTTAAGATATGCAGAGTTCCAATAGATGATAATGATGCTGATCCATTAAATAATTCTCTACCACAAACAAAGCATGATCATCATGCTAGGCTTAAAGGTATTAGATACATTGATGAATGGGCATAGCAAAAGTGAAAGATTGTTAGTAATAGTGCTCTAGGCCTACCATATGAACAAAGTATTTTGATTATTTTTGAGAATTAATTATTATGATAATTTGCATTTTATTATATATAATATTCTTGAATAATATTATTAATTATTCTAAATGTCTCTAATTGGTTATTGTTATAGGAATAACAATGAATTAAGATTAGTATAAATTTTGATTGATATTCATGGGATGAATGTGTATGAGATACAAATCAAATTTATATCATATTTGGTGAGAACAAATATTGGATAGACCCACCTTGAGATTAATACATAGATCAAAGTCATAAGTCAATCTCTAATAATTGTGTCATTAAATTCTTTGACATGAGATCTCTATAGTTCTCAACATAAGGAATATTGTATTTTGATATAATCAAATGTTGTCTTTAATCAGATGACTATAAAGGTTAAACATAATAAGAATTATGTAGTGAGATATGAGAGATTAAGATAGAATTTGTCCCTCTTATTATAAGAGAGATATCTCTGGATTCCTCGACGATTGAGACTAAGAAATGCATGGTCGTGCTCAAATGAATTGATAAAGATCAATGTCATTTATTTAGACATTCTAATTGGTTTCGAGTAATAAATGATAGAACGATATAAGATTGACTTTGTCCATACCTTATATTTTATCAAGATATCATGAGATAAAAAAAATATGTCATTAGCTATATTAAGGTTGTCTTGGGTCATAAGCTTTTCATTTATCTTGGGTAGTCCGTAGTCATAATGTCTTGCTAGATGCCACTCATGACTTCTATAATCAAAATATGATTTAGGTCTACTACCAATATTAATTGAACTTATCAGGTCATAAATTAAAAATGAATAATAATAGTTATGGTTTTTCACTCTCTGTAGTAATTTAAATTGATTAGATTATATTAAATTACAAATAACAATTAATTGTTATTTAAATTTGAATTTAATTTTGAGAAAGTTTAAACTTGTGATTTAAATAGATAATTAATATGTTATATTTTTTTATTGGATAAGAAAATAATCTGTAAAAAGTTTTTTAAAAGAGTTTTAAATATATAATAAAATTAAAATCATTTTTGACTTAAACCCTAGTAGACTTGTATATATATATATATATATATATATATATATATATATGTGTGTGTGTGTGTGTGTGTGTGTGTGTGTGTGTGTGTGTGTGTGTGATATATTAAGCAAAACATCATCTTTTACTCAGAGAATATAAAAAATAGAGAAAATGAAAAATTCTAATTTCATTTTTGAGAAGACGAAACTAAACAAGATCATTTGTTATTTTCTCGTGTGTGGATACTTGTAGAGGGTGTCACTTTTCAGAAAGGCAGCACCTTTGAAATTCCAATAAACCAGGATGCAGACTTGAAGTCTTGACGAATCAATCTATAAGAGGGAAGTATTATTTACCCTTTATTCTTGTTTTTATGAAACACATGTGATCCTTGGTGGACTAGAGAATAAAAATTAAAAATTCAGCATCATTTATGTTCCAATCAGATTGGAAATTCTCCCATTTCCTTACATATCTTTTCGCTTTAATCTATTCTATTCAATGATATATAAAACAAGTAGACTATTTATATGAACCAAATAGAACCTCACACAAAATATAGCAACATTTATAAACAAAATTTTATTTCAAGGGCTCAAAAAGTGGAAATGATGTTTTTTCAACAATAGTGTTAAAAGATTTAATGATACAACATACTTATTTGAAACTAAATATGTTACTTTAACAACAACTATACTCAACATACTTAGAGAATGTGAATAGTAATGATAACAAATAATGTGGGATTAAAATCTCTTAAAAGAATTACACAAAGCATCACATAGCAAAAAAAAATATTCATGCACACCAATCATAATGTATTGAAATTTTATAATTTTGACTGCATCACAAACCATTTATAAATGCACCACTTCAAATTTTTAATAAATTAACAACTTAAAGATGCAAATTAAAGAAGAAAAAAATATTGTGACGTCTAAACAAATTCAATGAAATAAATTTATATTACTTGCTTTTTTTACAGATAAGGGTGATGATTTTAAAAAATGATGGAATAATAATACATATGATATGTTTAAAAAATTTGTAAGAAAAAAAATTTTATCATGCATTGCAAGAGAGCATGTGATAATCTACATCACCGAGATCTATATGTCAAAACTATAATATGACACATAGATCTAAGGATGCAGATTTGCACATTCTCACCCAGAAAGTATTAAATTCCAAAATTTTGATTCAAATTAAGGAAAAAATATGATATATATATATATATATATATACGTCAATAATTTAAAAATGAGATCAAAAAGTTCTATTGGAAAAAATATTTTACAAGATATTTTTTGTAAAAATAAAAAAGTAAGAGGACTCATTTTAAAATTTTCATTATAATGGTGGTATGAATAAAATCAATACCCAATTAATGTTTCAAATTGTAAAAATGATTTGTTAAAAGTGTAAAACATGTAAATAAAAATTAAATTCCCATTGAATCTCATTGGAAAACCACACAAATTGGTTTGAATTTTGTTGTCTAAACAAAAAATTAAGCCATAAATGATTTTTTTTTTCATTTATGATAGAGTAACATGTATCATATAATTGTAATACATATAACTTTTTCCGAATTGATGAGTATTAATGGGTATAGTAAACTTTCATGATGATTTTATGAATCAAATTTTAGATTAAAAACATTGACAAATAACTAAAATAAATTTAGCTAATAAAATGAGGATCGACAAGCAATTGTGATTAAAATGATTACACATGCAATATCAATAAATATTTTCACAATTTCTTAAAAGTGTTATTTAAACTTTACTTCAAGGAAATGTTGTTATTAAAAAAAATACATTTTAAGGTTTCATTTATGTATATTACATCCTTCAGAGATAATTCTTTAATTGAAATTTCTCTTGCAAATATGAATATGTTTCACTGGACTTTTTTTTTTAATATACAACAAAGTTTATTCGACAACAATATTCATATCATATATTGAAAATGATTTTAAAAATGTTTAGTGACTTTATTTGATAGTTACTATCTAATATAAAACTAGCATTAAAAATATGTCAAAGAACTAGTTTTCATTTATTAAATTTTGAAATGTATATCATCATAATGAAGATTTGTGTGTGTGTGTGTGTCTGTGTGTGTTTGTTTGTTTGTCTGAACATTTGCAAAAGCACGCATTTCTGTGTCTTTGTATTTATTGATTCACACATACACATATGCATGTGTTTGTGTTCATTTGTAATGTATGGCCAACCATTGATATGTTCGGTCACAACTAAATTTTATCAAAAAATATATAATTTATATTTCTTTTAAAATCATTCATTTAAGTTATAGTTTTTAAAAAATTATGAAAAAACTTTGTGAGGAGTTGTAGGAGAAGAATGACCATATGCGAAATCAATTAAATATGACAATGACATCTATATGAAGGAAATGAGCAAACATTAATGTCAAGTTTGAAGTGTGTGCATGCATGGGCATATTAGGTCAATCATGTTTTTGGTGTTTTAATTAATTTTTTCATCACTAATTTATGTATGCCTAGTAAATTATGTGCTATCTAACATTCATACTGACACCTCTACTTAATAGAATGCAACATGATTATCGAGGTGTAAATGATCAATACTATGTTTTATGAATTATGAATGTTGTATGGATATGTTTAAAATCAGATGTTTGTGATTCACCTTCTTCACCAATGAAGTATGCTATCTTGTTAATTTATTAATATTTTTTATGCTATTAATAAAAAAATTATGGACCAAAACAACTTAATAAACTTGTTAATCTATTAGAATTCAAAGTTATTTAATATATCTAAAAATTATTGAAAATTTTTCAAAATACTAATTGTATTCTCACAAATATTTGTCATGAATTCATAAAGGCTTATAGGACTTACTAGATACTAGAAGATGCTTCTTGCCTTTTTTTTTCTATGTAAATATATAATGGCATTTATCATTTCATTTTGATGAGGCTACATAGTTTGACTCCATTCCAAATCCCAAATAGTTTTGACATGATTTATTTTATTTTGGATGAAGAATTTCTTCCTAAAAATTACACACACACACACACACACACACACAGTGATTCTCCAATGGTATTAGTCCACTATGCTCCATTCCAAATCCCAAATAGTGAATTATTTCATGTGTTGAAAGATTGAATTTTGATTGGTTGTGTTCATGTTAGTTATTTTAATAGCAATATATAATTATTATTTAAAAAATCACATGTTTTAGTTTTTAGTTTTTGATATATTTGTCTTTTGATTTTTAAGTGTGGGGCATAGTGAACTAATAGCATGGGATAATTTTCAACATTATCAAATTCATGAATTTCTATATGTACATCACATGTTTCAAAAAAATAATGTAAATTTCAAGATAATCATTTTAAAGAAATCTAAGAATATAATTTGTCAAAAGATACATAACACCTTTCATCATAAAGGAAATATACTGACTAATGATTCAAAATTTGTAAATTTGGCATTAATGTCTAGAGATTTTCTTTCATAACCAAACATTTTCAAGCCTTAACAATCAAACCCTAGATTCAATATTTCAAACCTAATTTTATATTCTCAATTAAACTTCAACCTAAATGAACATGAAATCAAGCCTAATTTAATAAAAAGCAAGAAAAAAAAATAAACTAACTTACCTCAACCTTATCCTTCCTTTTCAAGATTATAGTCCTTCTATTCATATTTTTGGTTTAAAAGAATGAGTTATCAAGATTAATAACTTCATAGAATAGATTTTCATGAAAAAATTATAAATTTTATGCTTTGTTTGGAAGATTTTGGTTAAAAATAAGAGAGAAGAGAATTGATAGAGCATAAGAGAAATAAAAGGAAACTCAATAATTTCAAAGATAAATAAAATTAATGAAATCTGTATTCTTTCAATTAAAGGTAAAAAAAAACAAATCTCTCATTGGGTTCCAACTAACCTAACTTTCTCTCCAAAACTTCAAAACTAATAAAATTAGTTTCATTATTCATCATTTTTCATATTAAATTTAATTTTGAACATAAAAACTACTTTTGCTAAGTCTATAGCTCACTATTTTTCATATCAAATTAACTAACATGTTCAATTTGGATCAATAATTAAAATTGAGAAAAGAAATGTTTCTTTATATAAATCACATAACAACCTGACACACACACACACACACAAACACAAAACATATATCATCATCAATAACTAAGTCTTATGACAACTATTTGTAGTCGACTATAAAAATTATTTTTTTCAATTTAATTATATTGAAAATTATGTCTACTCTGAAATCTTCATTTTCTACTCAATTCCTCCTAGGCCTCTCTCAACATTTTTTCATCTCTCCATTCGACACAATTCCTAACTGATATACTAAGAGGTCTACATTGGACATTACCAAATTACATTAGATGATTCTTCATATCTTATTGATTATAAAAGTTATTTTATTTTTTTATAACTTTATTTGGTACTCATTTTCACAAAGAACTCATATAGCTTTACATTTGGTCAATCTAATATTCATCCTATGTGATATATCTTTATAAGTCTCTCCATATTTACTTAATATAGAGACTAGGAACTTGAAATTGCTAATATTTGATGCTTCTTACTCTCATTTTAATACCATATAATAATTACTCTTATGGTGATTAAACTTAGTTTTTTTATATTATGCTTTTAAATTAAATTTTAAAAATTTTGAATTATATATTTATTTTTCAGATAGATGGACTAGTCATAACTTTGTTTTTGTAAAAGGATGAGATTTTTGTTTGAACGTGGTTCATTAGTTTAACGATGTTTTCAATTGTTTTTAAATTTATTTATCATTGTTTTTTTACATAATTTTGTAAGAAAATAGAAGATATTGATTACATCTTGTTATGTTATTTTTTTTTCTATAATTTTAATAACTAATGGAGCACAAAAAATAGCAGTATTCAAGATTATGTTACCATCACTTCAATAGAATTTTGAAATATTAATTTTGATATATATTCTCAAGTTCCTCTAATTTGATGATATTAAATTCTAAACATTTTAAAAAACCAAAAAAAATAAGAAAAATGCTTTTCTATCAACTTGTATTTAAAATAATGCAATTTCTACTTCAATCAAGTTGTTTTTTTAATCTTTTAGATTATTTTAAAATGATTTGCTATCATGATTTGAATAATAATCATCACACTCTCAAAATTAATGTTTTTATTTCTAATAAAGATTTTTTGACCAATAATTCACTTGAATTTGCAAAATGTAAAGAGTGAATAATTTTAAATTATCAAGTCTTCATTTTGGTTTTATCACACATTTGTTTCAAATTTTCAATGCTTTAAGTTATCATTTTAGTAAAAATAACATTAAGAAAACTTGAAATTTGTGTAATTTTTAATGGGTCATTATCTTAACTTATAGAAACCCTTTTAACAAAATATTTTGAAAACAATATTTTAAATGAAAGAAATAAATTTATTTCTTGGATGAAATGAAGAAGTTGAAAGAAAGCTAACATCAAAATTTTGGGAAATTTGTTATGATAAAAATTTAATTTGAAATTAGCATAAATTGATTAAAAAATCTATCTCTGCATTCTATATTTTTATGCACAAATTCTCCTAACTATTTTATTTTAAACATAAATCAAACCACAACAAAAGTTTCAAAGAAAAAAATCAATATTATGATAAAATTATCATTTTAATTCATATCATGGTTGAGGCTATAGTGTCTAGCCAATGGAGTCACATAGCCAATTGGAAACTACACTAATTCTTGACCTTAATGGTAATAAAAAGATAGAAGATAAAAAAAGCAAGAAATTGACTATGTTGTAAGGAATCCATTAGCCCAAATATGAGAAAGTATGTTGATGATATGGTTGAAAGTGGCAAAAAGTCAATCTCATCTATTACGCAGCCTCTTATACTTGATGAAAAAAAGTTACCAAGCCAATTACAGAATGAAATCTAGCTAACATTAAGGCTATTAGCCCCTCTTTGTGCATGCATCAAATTTTGCTACATGACCACCACAAGCCATCAATTGAAGTTCAAAGATAGTTGAATCAAAAATGAAAGAGGTAGTGAGGAAAGAGGTGCTAAAATGGTTGGATGCATGAATTAGTTACCACTTTTCTAATAGCTAATGGGTGAGCAGTGTATAGGTTGCATCCAAAAAAGGAGAATTGATTGTAATAAAATATGAAAGTGATGATTTAATTCCTTGTATAATAATAAAATAAAGTAGAATATGTATCAACTTTCAAAAGTTGAACAACACCATGCGTAAAGAAAATTTTTCACTATCATTCATTGATCAAATATTGAATAGGCTATCAGGTCATGAATATTCTTGTTACTTAATGGTTACTCTAACTACTATCATATTTCTATTACTTTATAATATCATAAAAAAATAAAATTCACTTTCCTTATGCACCTTTTCCTTTCATAAGATGTCATTTGGGTTATATATTACACCTTGCGCCTTTTGAATGTGCATGATGGTATTATTTTATGGCTTGGTTGAAAAGATAATACAAGTATTTATTGATGCTTCTTGGTAGTGTGTATTCAAAGATATCAAGAAACAAATATGGCACTCAATTAGAAAATTTATTATTTCATGATAAAGAAAGGAATTGTTCTAGTGCATTGGATTTCAACTGAAAGAGTTTAGGTGGATAAATAAAAAGTAGAGACTATTGAAAAACTATCACCTCCCACATCTATCAAAATAATTCAATATTTTTTTGGCCACATAGGCTTTTATAAGCGTATTATTAAAGATTTATCCAAAATATCATGACATATTATTTTATGTACTCAATCTTACTATGATTAATCCTAAACATCTTGGACTCAAGAGCAACCTTCCAAATTTTTAGTTTTTTACCTAAATCTTTTTTAGACTTTTTAAAATATATTACATCAAATGTGCATAACATACAATAATGGGCATCTTCTTGGAAGTCTCTTCTAAATCATCCATAATTAAGTACAAAAAATATATGGATTAAATGATGATATTTGATGTAGTATCATAGCTATTTGAAACTCTTGAGTGATGCCTTGAACCAATCTAACTATCACAACCCCCAGGCACTTCAACTTAGGAGTCGTAACACTTTTGGTTGATTAGTTAAATTTTACAGGATTTAAAATATTTAATAATCCAATGTGAAAAGTTTTGCATTTTTAATGTTGGACTTTTATAAATTTAGTAAATTACTCAGAGTAATTTAATAGCTTCTTTCCTTGTATAAAGGAAAAATATTTATTAAAAATATTGATCCAAAATATATTTAGTAAATTATTTATAGAGTACTTGTATAAAGAAAGTTGCAGACAAGTTGATAATAGCTTCTTTCCTGCCAAAATTTCATGTTATTTTCATTCTAAAGCATCCACAACCTTAAAATTTATCAAAAGAAAGTAAAAAAAAAAGGTTAAGATATCTTACATTTAGCCATTTAAAATGGATTGAATACTAGAGGACATCATGAATATGCTTAAACCATTAAGTTTAAAAATGCACATGGAAAAGTAAAGTCATTTATACAAAATAGATCCTATGGAAAAATGCATAACAAGGTTTCAAAAAACACATCTAAATGCTCCACCAAAATTTTTACAAAAATCTGCAAGCTTCATAATCAGGGATGCAATCAACATTTCTTGCACATGAGGAAAATAATGGTGAGCAACTAATGACCTGTAAGAAAATCTCATGAAAACGTTGAACAATCCATGTCTCACCTTCACAACCAAATATATTTTCCAATATATAAATTAAAATTTTAAAAATAAGTTTTCAAATATCCATACATATATTAATACATATGCATGTCTATACAAATTCATTAGATCATGATGCATGTTTTTTTGTAAGCTCTGAAAATATTCATTCTTCAATCACCATCTGATTTTCACAAACATAAATAATTTATGCATATCAAGGATCTACGAGGCCACAATGAGCCATATAGAGGGAAAAACTAACCTAATAGCTCTAGCTTAGCTACCACACATGCTAGGGAACACATACACTCACTCCCATAATTTAGAGACTTGAGAGAGATTTACTAGTTTCCAACCTGATAACCATTGCCTCCACATAGCGAAACTCTGCCACAAGTGCAGTAGGGGGTTTAGGGTCATTCTTTCAAGGCCATAGTTATGTCATGAATCCAAAAATATTCTTATAGTTTTATGCTTCCATGTCTTTGCTAGGATGAATAGTCACCTCAAACCCCCTATCTAAAATATATATTTTTGCAAAATTATTCAAATTTGATTCTAAATATTTTATAGCTCATCTAGCATCAAATTATTTCTCATATGATTTTATACCATGTATATAAGTATAATCCTATTTAAACATTAGCCTGTCATTCCATCAACCATGAATTTTGGCATAATTTACATATAACTAAACACCATTCTTCATTTTTTAAAAAAATAACTTTCTAAAATTTACATATGGGCAAATGAGTTTTTGATAGAAATGAAGAGTTTATTAGGCTTAATAACTTCATAGAATAATTTTTTTTACCAAAATTCATAAATATTTTATTTATTTTAATTATTTCATAAAGAAATGATGAAGAACTAATGAAATCAGAGAAAGAAGAAGAGAAATAAAAGAAAAATTGTAAAATAGAAAGATAAATGTAAGAAATAAAAATTTTATATTTCATTTAACATTAAAATAACCAAATTACCCCTAGGTCTGAAACTAGCCTAACTTTCTCTCTAAAATTTTAAATCTAGCAAATTTAATATCAAACTACATCATTTTCCATCACTAAATCATTTTTGAAAATAAAAACAATTTTAATGACTCTATTCTCTCCTTAATTAACCAACTTGGCCAATTTAGATCCATGGCTAAATTGAAGAAACATTGTTATTTTTGTTGTGCCTCATAACTCTATGCACTAAATAGAATTTCATTCTCAAAGTTAAGAATTCATTATTCAAAAAGGTGTGATTATTCCTTTAAAACTCATTTTCATTTTTCCAAGCTTCATTTTCTACTTCTTGGTATTCCCAAAGGACTTATCATGTATATAGACTTGTTTCTTAGACACTCTTTGTTTCCAATCTAAGATATGAACAAGTAATTTTTTTATTTCATATCTCCCAATAAGAATAAAAAAGAATAATTCATCACATAAAATAGATTACATGATATTTATACTGGGATCTTACTATGATCATAATAATCTCTAGGCAGTAGAATGAATTAAAATTGTGATCCATTCCATGAATAAACCATGGATCTCTAAAATCAAGATCATAGATTGATATTGTACAATAAAAATATTTTTCTCTTTGTACTAATACCTCCTTTTTTTAGGATTTGTAACTAATAATAGCATCTCAATCTAAGCATGTATCCAATGGTGATATACATGAATGTGAAAGTAAAACCTTCAACGAAGTGATTGTGGAGACAAGTTGGTGCTAGCCAAACTTGGATCATAACAAGAAAGATTGAAAGAAGAAAATCATATTTTCCCCTTCACACAAATTTGAAAAAAAAAAATCTTATATCCCACAAATGAACCTTAAGAGCAAGGTGCATAAGAAGTTCTTCTATTCTATTTAAAACTCTTATATTCAAATAAAAATATTGTTCAAATCTTTTGTCATATGTTATGGGATGTGGAAGACAAATTCTCTATTTTCCTTTCCAATTATGTAGATTCAAAATATATATATATATATGATAATGTAATTGGAAAAGGAACTTGTCAACTTTAGTTATTCATTATCAGAAGAGTGTCCTCCACAAATCTTCCACATTTCTTCTACATAAAAGAACTAATCAAATCAAGTCCTAGTTTAAAAAATCTGACTTGGTTTTATTTTCACTTATTTTATTCTCTTTTAATATATGGTCTTAACATATTATATTTTGATGGAAATTAATGTTTAAATCATATTAGAGAGATTGTGTTAGGGCTTACTTCTCATGGGTGTCAAGCCTATTAGAGAGATTGTGTTCTCTAAAGTAATGTTTAAATCATATTTGTAGCATATCCCTCAATTTGGAATAAATCAAAATCTTTTTATTCTAGCTTCAAACTTCTAAGGGTGTGACACATTTTGCTTTTGCTTATTTTGCTCACTTAGCTCAACATTTGAATCAATTAAGTAATGAGTAGCATTTAACAACACATCATGACCCTAATTGACTAGAGAGTGAGTGGTCTGACTACAAATGTTTTCATAAACAACATTATGTGCAAATCATCTTTCACCATTTCTAGCCCCAATTGGTTCAAATCATAGATAAAGTATAGCTCCCATTAGACTGGCTATGTCTTGTCTAGCCTAAGTATACAATATTTTTATTTTGAGATTCATTAGGCATCATTCATGTCATCAAAGATATTCTTCATGACATTTTCATTTTGACTAGAGATTTCTAAATAAGAATTTTGATAAGTAGTTGTGGGTCTGCTCATCAATATATTAGGAGTGGTGAGTTCTCTATTAACTACTAAACTACCTTCAAATACTTCAAGCTATACCCAATCATCACCTTACGAGTGACCTTTGAAAGAAAACAAGGAATGAAGTCAAAGCATATGATTGATATCCAAGGCAAACTTGATTATTTCAAATCTAAGGATACTTGCATCGTTGCTATGATGATACTACAATCTATATTAAATAGATAATTTATATGATTTTCTAATAGTAATTCTCCGATGTACTTGACTATTTTTTACAAGCATCTACTTATCTACTTTAATCATCACTACGATAAAAGTTGATGAGATCAACTGCTTGATCAAATAAAGAAGTATAACATGTGCTACTTTATCCAAATGAATAATATACAATCTAGTTGATCATATGATTATAGATAATTTAGATATAACATAACAACACATGATGGATATCTAATTATCATCAAGATTTCTTTCATGTAATGTAATATATCATAAAGTTTATTAACAATTTTAAGATTGATATCAATTCATAGAAATAATAAATATCAAATTAATGAATAAGATATCATATTAGTTAAAATAGGTTATACAATAAGGGAAAAGTGTGATCATTTTTAGACTACTTTTTTAACAACAATATAATAGTGGTACCTGGAATACATCATCTACATACGTGTACTCTATAGGCAATATCAACTGATAAACAACCAATCTCATTCACATAATTGTCTCAAATGTATCCACATATCATGAAACCAGTTTCCTCTTCTTGCCCAAATGATGTAAAACATTATGATATGACACTTACAAGAAAACCCAACTTCCAATCTCAAACTCTAGTAGTCTTAGAATTGTTTTCATTTTTGTAACCCTTTCAACTCAACCATACCATTTGGTATGAATGAATAGAAATAGGCTTAATTCCTTGTATTAATTCAACAAAATTTGATTTCCTTCAAAGGAAGCAAATTTTTGTAACTCCTCAGAAAATAAGTTAGTCTTACACAATAGGATCTAATGATAAAAAAGCCTTATTTTCAAGCAACTCTATTGCCTGGCAAAATAGCATGAATACAATGCTCAACTTATGTTTTCCACAAGATCAACTACTAAATAGTGGTCAAGAAAATTCACTTTTATCACAATAAAATTTTCACCATCATGTAATATGACTCATCACTAGTAATAATTAAGCACAACATGGATCCTAATAACTAATCCATTTTAAGCATTATATCATATATAAAAATTTTTAAAAATAAAAGATTGACAAATAGATAAATTACCAAAATAAATATCACAAATTTCACACATCTTACTCACAAAAATCAAACTATCCAACAAAGAAGTAACACATAAATTAAAGTCAAACTCTTTGAGTTTCATACCTAAAATATTTACAAACAAACACAAAATAAAAGAATAAGAAGCACCAGTGTTAAATAAAATATATTTTCAAGTACTATAAATATGAAATATTTCTTCCACCTCGACATCTACAAGTTGCTCTTTCTATATGATTAGTTGGATGGAAAAAACTCATCTCTAAGTCATAAGTATCATTCACAAATTATTTGTTAATTTTAAAGTACTAAA
The DNA here is from genome assembly GCA_029783825.1 of Sapria himalayana. Classification (NCBI taxonomy): domain Eukaryota; kingdom Viridiplantae; phylum Streptophyta; class Magnoliopsida; order Malpighiales; family Rafflesiaceae; genus Sapria; species Sapria himalayana. The sequence continues at coordinate 2,234,683 of JAREIK010003123.1, read as the reverse complement.
AGTAGAGGGATCAATTGGCCATTCTGACTTGAACCTTGAAGGCATATGGATTGAGCAAAAGCAAATCCCATTAGGATTGAAGTAACTATCTGTGATCTAACTTACTACAATTGTAGAAAGCAATCTCTCTTTATGTGTCCTACTTGAGTACAACCAAAATATTTTATACTGTTTAAACATGGTCCACCCAAAAAAATATTATCACCTCATCGGTAAATAGAAGAACCTAGCTTCAAGGTAGTTTGAGAAAGGCAAAAGGTCTATGATTTTTTTTTATGGAGAACAAGAAAAAAAATCTTCTTGACATGATCTAAATTTTTTTTTTCTATTTTGATGGTGATGCAAAGTGTCATCCCTCTCTTATTCTAACAAGAGAGAGTACTTTTTATAAGATCATCATACCCATGAAGGTGTAAATGAATTATTTTCAAATATAGATAATATTTTAGCCCTTGCTTGAAATATTGGATATGCTTGTCATCTATATCAACCTGTAAGGAGCAAAATGTATTTGCTCAAAAATCATGTTTCAAACTTAGTCACAAATATTACCTTGCATGAGTTTTATGAACTCTTGGATCTTTGCACCTTTTATAGCCTCACTGAAGTACATAAATAAAAAAAGAGTCTTCGGGCATAAATCATGTCAATTGGGCTCTATCTTGAAGCTCAATGATGCATTCTCACCAAAAATATTCACCCCAACGGATAGAGAAGTTACCGTAAGAACCTTAAGGTTTAATGGGACCCTTATGTTCTCCAATTTTCTCTTTGCAAATTACAGTCAAGGCTCAACTAATAAATGATCGGGTTGACCACTAAACAAGGAGCATCCTGCATAAAAAACTCATTCTAGCATCATACTCTTAGACATATTTTCTCCTGTGTTGATGCTAACAATGGACTAATCGGTACTATTTTGTTGGGAACCAGCTTCACTGCGAATCCTGCCGAGGGGAATAAATTTGAACACCTCAAATGCTAAAGAGTGTCAACAACAAACTTATGAATGCTTATTATATCAGGCACATAAACTAATAGGTCAGACTAACTTACCAGACCAACAAGCATAACACTTCATACACACATAATATGACTATGGAAATTTTATCTATGATACCAAAAACATTGTAACATCCTCGAGGCACTCCCATGTGGGAGTAGTGATGTGTTTGATTTTATTGATTAAATTTTATCTGATTTAAAATACTTTAAAATCTTATGTGAGAGGTTTTTGCATTTGTAATGGTGTGTCTTGTCAATTTAGTAAATTACTCATATAGTACTTATAAAAATAATGGAAATTAAGAATATCTATTAAAAATGTGGATCTAAAATAAATAAATTTATATTGAAAAATTATGAAAATATATACTATTAATAATACTATCCATGGTCAACCGCATGTATATTGAAAAATTGTGAGTATTTCATTCTAAAATACTCACAACCTCAAAATATTAGTGGAAGCAAGTTAAAAAATGCTCAATATACATGACATTTAGGCATTTAAAATAGATCGAATACTAGAGAACATCCTGAATATGCATAAACCTTATATTTAAACATTCATATGCAAAAAGTAAAGTTATTTATATAAAATGACCCATAAGGCGAAATACATCTAAATAATCCACCAAAACTCTCACATAGAACTGCAAGCTTCAAAATCAGGTTTGGCCAGTAAAATTTTATCCAATTACAAAAAATATGGGTAAGTAACTAATGCCCAGTAAGTAAATCTCAAGAAAAAAATGAAAAAAATCTATATTTTATTTCCATTTCCACATATATCTAATGTATAGTTTTAGGGTTTAAGAATAAGTTTTGAATATACATGCTTATATTTATACATATTCGTGGCTATACAAATTTATGAAACCATAATGTGTGTGTTAGTTAAGTTCTCAAAATATTTATTTTTTAATTGTATCCCATTTTCACAAACATATATAATTTATGCATATCAAGGCTCCACTAGGCAAAAACAAGAAATGTAGAGGGAAAAACAAACACACTCTAGCCAAGCTAGAACTCTCACCGTGGAAAACAAATACTCATTCCCATGATCAAAGGACTCATGAGAGATTTACTAGTTTCTAGCGCAACAACCACTACCTCAGCATAGCAGAACTCAACCACAAATGCATAGGATGGTTAAGGGTAATTCTTCAAATGGCATAAATAATTCATGTATCCATGTATATTCTTGTTTTATCCCTTTATGTCATTGCGAGGATAAATAGTTATCTTAAAACTCTAAATCTAAAATATATATTTTTCCAAAATTTTTCAAATTTTATTCAAAAATATCATTTAGCTCATATAACTTCAAATTATTTCTCATTGGATTTTACACATGCATATCAACATAATTCCATTTTAAAATTAGCTAAACAATCCATCAACGATGATTTTTGACACTCTTTACACAACAAAATACTATTTTTCCATTTTTAGAAACATAACTTTTTCTAAAAAAAAATACAAGGATAAATAAGTTTCAAAATTTATCAAAAATTTATTTCTTGGTTTCAATTTTTTGAGTTTCCAACAATTAATCATATATCTTAATTAAAAGAATTAAATTTCATGAAACTCATTTCAAATAATTTAAAACAAAAGTTATATAACAGCATGCATAAAATCATACTTCAAAAAGTATGTATATGTAACTAACAATATAAAATATGAAATTTCAAATGAGTTTCTACACATTTCCTATCTTAAGCAAGCCTTTCCCAGCCCTAAACATAAAAACCTAGATCCAATAATTCAATCCAAGCTCTATAATCGCAATTCAAATTCAAACAAAAATAGAAAAAAATAGGGTTGAGAATTTATGCAGTTTCAAGCCTAATTTATAAAATCAAGCAAAAAAATAAAAATGCTTTAACTAACCTCAACCCTAATATTCCTTGTTGAGATTATAATCATTTCATGAATATTTTTGGTTGAAACAAATTGTTTATTGAGCTTAATCACTTCATTGAAAGTGATAATTCATCACTTAGCATGTCTTTGGTGAGAATGATGATATCAAAGACTTATTTTGCAACTTTCATTACTTACTACAATGAAAAGACCAATACGTGTCTCATTTAATGCTTCAACATCATTAGTTTCATCATCTACAACAATATTCATGTTACTTTTACTATGTAACATTTGACAAGTTTGAGTTTGTCTTCTAGCACTACTTGATTTGACAAATATGTCTCCACTAATGTTCAAGGATTACTTTTTTTTGAGTTATTCTTGATTCAATTGTCAAATAATTATTCATACCCTTTTGATTTTTTTATTGTGCTATACATGCAAATATTACCTTCTTATCATTAATCATATAAACTTATGATATACTTCTTTCATAAGTTTATCCACAACAAACAAAAACAAATACATTCATATTTTTCAGTTTCATGCAGATGAAAATTTATCTATTCACTCCTACCCTTTAAAAGAATTATTATACTTTTTCCCACCCTTTAAATGAATTATGATTCATCATACACATCCCATAAGTATTTATTCCACCTTGCAATTAATAAAAATTTTTCCAACTTATTTTTATGGACATCCTTTTAAAATTATTTATTATTTAAGTGCATAGAATACAAATTTTAAAACTTTTAGGCAAAACTAGAAATAATTAACATTTTACCTACAATCCATTGTAATCACTATAATATCATTAATATTATAAGTGTCCACTCATCATTTAAAAATAATTTAAATTTTTTTTTGAGAAAAAAATTAGTTGTGATTTCAATCTCGACATATAATTCTCTCTCTATCTTTATATATATCAACACACACACACATGCACACACACACACACATGCACGCGTGCGCGCCACGCACACACACACACACACACACACACACACACACACACAAGTTTAAAATAATTAAGTTTTGGTCTACATAAAATTTAAAAATGAAAATACCCTCCAATTTAAAAGAAATTAACAAACTAGCTTGCACCAACTCATTGAAAATACAGTAGCTCATTGATAGAAGTTTAGCAAGCTCATTCAATGATCGAGTTAAATCTAATTCTTATAAAGTTTTTATTTCATTATATATAGTTAGTTAGTTGTGTGTGTGTGTGTGCGTGCGCGCGCGCCTAAATTATATATAATAAAACTACATAAATAGTTAACCTAGTTTATATAAAGTTTAAATATAATGATATATATATATATGCATGTCTGTGTGTGTATGTGTGTTATATAGTAATCATAATTTATCATATGTAGTTTTTTTAACTATATTTATTTACATATATAACTATATAGTTTTGACATATATAATAAAATATATATTATTTTTCATATATACCTAAATAGTTTTAAGCTATGTATATAACTATATACATTTAATGATAACGTATATAGTATTATAGTTCATCAATATTGTTTTTCTAAAAAACTATTCATGCTTTTTTAAAATTTTTATTGATGTGCAGACATATTAGGAAGAATGAAACAAACACCATGAAATTTAAATATTTTATAGATAGTAGATTATTTCCCTAAAATGTTTAATGGAAGACAATTAATATTTTTATTTTGGATCCCCTTTACATAATCTTCCTTAGTCATTTTTAGTTTTGTATAAAATTTTTTTAAAAATATATTTTGGTTACTTAAATAATAAATATTTTACAATCGGTGTATGGGAACACAAATTAATCTTTCATATTATGGATAATTATGTAAAATTTCCCTCAAACAAAAATATTTGATTAAAAATCTTACTTTTAAAAAATTTTAACAAAATATTCCCTCAAAATGAAAAATATTTACTTTGAGTCATCTTATTAATAGCCTGGATATTGGTTAATTGAATCTCCCACTCTCTGTATTATTTCGTGATGTTTCATATATTAGCCTCTTTAAATGGAGTTTATTGTTGTTTATTCAATGATCCCTATACCTATAGGGTATGGTCAGTAAGAATTCATTATTGGATACAAAAAGACTAGCATAACAATAGTAAATGTATATACAATTTTGAATCAACAAGGTAAAAATATTATATGTTTATTATGTAGTTATTGGTCAAAAAATAACTTCTAAGGCTCATGTAGTGACTACATTCTGGGAAAATGGAGTGTGTTCTTCCATAGCCTTCTAAGTAACTTGTAAAAGAGCAAGCAACTATCATCTGTTTTTGAAGAGATACCTTAATTAAAATGGATTTCATTCATTAAGCTCAAATGTAATATGATTGATAGCTTATGATAACTCGCATTTGGACATCTTATTGTCACCAAAAGACCCCAAAAAAAACCCATGTGAAGACACTAGCGCATGATGCTGGTCTTATAACTTTTGAAAGCCTCAAGTTTATTGCCTTCTCACTTGACCAACCATTGTAATATTAGTGTGTTGTAAAATACTTCTCAAGCTTTTTGCACTATTGTTGAGGATTTAATTGGAAATTAATTGCAGGGGATTAAAACCACCGAATAATCTTACATATATTCTAGAAGGTTAGATCTTACTACTACCAACTGGAACATCAAATGAGAACAAACATGTATATCATCTAATTGAACAAACAATAAAACCAAATGGAAATATTATTCAAATAAATTGAGCAATTAGGTGATGATTGTTGAAATAAATTTGCAAACAAGAATGAAATTGAAAAATAAAAAAACTCAATTCAAATAAAACAAAGCTAAACAAAACTCACTCAAATCTGTATTAGATGAATTTAATTTTCTAAACAAGGATATTCCATCACATAAGAGTTGAAACTAATGAAAACTAACACCTCCATAAATGATTTTAGAATAAAATGTCAATGAGATTATACATTTAAAATTAAATTAATTTTAGCTGCAATAAATATTTTATAAATATAAATAGTTATAAATACAAAACATTTACATCTTACAAATTCAATATTATTAAAATAATTTCTAAAAATTTAATGGTTCAATTGGAACTCCACTCAAATACAAAATACATTTCTTAAAAGATTTTATTGACTCAATAAATTTTTCATATAACCTTTTATTTTATACATTGAAGAAATATAAATGATCACTTTGGACTAATAAATTCTAATGATTGCATTCAAAAACATAATTTATTTGACTCTAAAAATATGATTTAATTCTTTAAAAACATAAAATATTTAATATAACATTACTTTATTTTAGAGAATATGAATAGTAAAAATGCCAAATGAATTTAATTTTTTGTCACTATATGAATATGCCTGTCAAAAAGATAAGGAAGCTCTTGGAAGAACTCGTCGACTATTTTGATAGGAAAAGAATAATTATTATACATTTGTGTGTTTTATTTGTTGGATATGCTTGGGCAAGCCCATGTCCATAGAATAGAAAAACCATTTTGCAAAATTTAACGATATATAATAAAAACATTACCAAAACAACTATATTTGCAACGCACTTTTTTTTTATTTTGATACTATAATAATTCATGCAATTGTTTAAAATAAATATAAACTTTTAAAAATAAATTAGGATGAAGAATAATGAAAAATATAATCTAACAATTAATTATGGTTAATGAATCAAAACCGACATCACATTAGCCATCAATAACATCCAAAAAAGCAAAACTTTTAAATATTACAAAGTAAGTAAAAGTTACTATAATATTTAATTGCAAGTTTATAGAAATATAAACTTTCTCCCATCTAGAGATTTTTCAACTGCTATTTGGACCTTCCCATGAGAACAAACCAGAATGTTATCTAGATGAACAAATAATAAATCCAAATAAAAATAAGATTCTAATAAAATGAGATATTAGTTGAAGATAGTTGACATAATTATTACTACACAAGTATAATATACAAAAAAAATGAGAATAGGTTTAATAGATAGAAAACAATTCCATACAAGCAATTCCATAAAAGCAATTACAAAATATAGTAGAAAAAGAAGACAATTCCATACTAGCAATTCCATAGAAAAAAATTAGTTGAAGATTTGTTGACATAAAACTCACTCAAATCCACATTATATAAATTTTCATGTTTGAATGAAGATGTTCCCCCATGCCATAATTGAAATCAAGGAAAAATGACAATACCATACATGTAATGGAATTATATGTCAATGAGAAAATCCACTTAAAAACAAATCAATTTAACTTAAAATAAATATTTTCATTAAGAATAATGAAAATGACAAAACAAAGGGGGAATTATATTTTAGGGTGTTTCCCCAGTAATTTTTAATATTTAGAAACTAAACTTTTTGATATTTTTTAAAAATATCATAAAACTAAAAATAAATTAAAAATAAGGGCACTCGGATTCGTAAGTCCTAAACTACCCTCGCCCAATTCACCTGGCCCTCGCCCCTCACCCCTCGCCCCTCCCTCGTCGCTAGCCCTCGCCCCTCACCCCTTGATTCTTGCCCTCGCCCCTCACCCCTTGATTCTTGCCCTCGCCCATGCCCGTCTCTCCTTGCCCCTCTGGCCTCACCTCTCTTCCCTCTCTCCCCACCCCTTTTTCCTCGCCCATCTCCACAACCTTCTTCGTGGAGCTCGATGGAGCTCCCTCGTGGAGCTCGATGGAGCTCCATGAGAGAGCTCATCGAGCTCCACTGAGCTCCATGATCGAGCTCACTGGAGCTTGAGGAGATTCTTCATGGAGCTCTACGAAACTCCATAAGCTCTACGAAACTCCATCAGCTCCACGAATGAGCTCCAGCGAGCTCGATGTAGCTCGAAGAGCTCCATCGTGGAGTTCGACGGAACTCCATGAGCTCCACGAAGGAGCTCATCGAGCTTCAGTGAGCTCCACTTTGAGCTCATGAAGCTCGACGGAGCTCCTTCGTGGAGCTCATGAAGTTTCATCGAGCTCTACAATGAAGCTCCAATAAGCTTTTGCATGGAGCTCGAGAAACTATAATGATCTCTACTTTGAGCTCGCTGGAGCTCGACGAAGCTCCACGAAAGAGTTCACTAGAGCTCAAGGAGCTCCTTCTTGGAGCTCGACAGAGCTCCTCCAGTTCCAAGAAGGAGCTCTTTGGGGCTCCTCGAGCTCAATTAAGGAGCTCACCGGAGCTCTTTGAGTTCCACAAAGGAGCACACTGGAGCTCCACGAAGGAGCTCACTGGAGGTCCATGAAGGAGCTGGCTAGAGCTCCTCGAGCTCCATCGTGGAGCTCGACGGAACTCCATGAGCTCCACTAAGGATCTCCATCGAGGCTCGAAGTGGAGCTCATTGGTGCTCGACGAGCTCCTTCATGGAGTTCTGTCGAGCTCCACTAGGGAGCTTCAGGAGCTCCAATGAGCTCTATCATGGAGCTCACTAAAGCTTGACAACCTCTCTAATGGAGCCCCATCGTGCTCCAGCGAGCTTGACGTGGAGCTCACTGTAGCTTGACGAGATCCACGAAGGAGCTCACTAGAGCTCATTGAACTTCAGTGAGCTTCACTTCAAAGTTGCTGGAGCTTGAAAGAGTTCGTTGCGATCTAGTGAGCTCCATGATCGATCTCACTGTAACTCCTTCCTGGAGCTCAAACAAGCTCGACGTGTAACTCACTAGAGCTCGATGAGCTCCGTCAAGTGCCATGAAGGAGCTTACTAGAGCTCGTTGTAGCTCGATGGAGCTCCACGAAGGAGCTAGTGGCTACGGGCAGGGTGAGAGGTGAGGGTAGATAGGCGAGGAAAGACGACCTAGGGCAAGGGGCTAGGGCATGGGCGAGGGCGATGGGTGAGGGCGAGTGGCAAGGGGCGAGGGCTAGGGAAAAGGGTAGTTTAAGTCTTATGAATTTGGGTACCCTTATTTTTAATTTATTTTTAGCATTGTGACTTTTAAAAAAATATCATAATTTAGTTTCTAAATGTTAAAATTTTTTGGGGAAACATCCCAAAACATAATTACCCCAAAAATATTTTTGTATAGAAATATTTTTTTTTGTTAAAAAGCAAGAATAGTCCAAATAGCCCAATTTTTTTTTGTAGGGAAGGAGAAATATAGCTTCACTTTTTTTAGGAACTATAAATAAGACAAAAGGTGAACTAGTCCAAATATATTTTTGGAGAGAAGTAATTTAAGTATTTTTTCTCTTTTTAATTTACAAAAGAAAAATATATGTTGTATTTTCATAGATGGAACCCAAGAATCAAACAAAATTATAACAGAAGTGTGTTAGTATGATGATTTGAAAAACTTCTAGATAAATACTCATTTCTATCTATAAATTTTATAGAAAAATATTGTCCATTACGTAGTCTTACTAATTGAAACCGATGAATTGAATATTTAACCTAAAAAATAATATTTGGAGCACTCCTAAAAAATTTAAGCTAATGTTATGTTCAAGATTTATGATTTATAGGATTTTATATTCTAGAAAAAAGATCTTAGTTCACAATATAATTTGAGTATTTTATATTTTATTGATGTCGGTACGTATGAAAAAGTTTTTAGTACATATTTTTTATATAATTTTACATAAAATGAAATTTAGAATTAGAATTTTAATGTTTTTATTAAAATAATTTTTTGGAATGAATTTTATTTTATAAAAACTTGACATTTTTAAAAATTGAAAATTTAATCTCAATATAGATTTTAAAATTTAAACGTATTGATAGTGAGAAACAAAAATTTTATCCTAATATTTTTTAGTCGTTTTGGATAAAGCACTTACTAACTAATAATCCCAACAACTAATAATAGAACCTTGGTTTTCGATACCATACAAAAAGTAGAACCTAAACTTCTATTGAGGAGATCATTTAGTGATACTGATGCATTATTTTTTTCTTTTTGATATCATCAAACAAGTAATAGATTATTATGATGGAAGCATTGTGATACCAAATGTGATTCGGGATATTATGTTTATGTAATTTACTGGTGGATGATGCTAATGTTGACTTTTTCTATCATGGAGAACCACTATATCAAAATATAGTTAACTGAAACTAACTACTCTATTTGGAAAAATAAAATGTGTAACTATCATTTAGTTAAATAGTTGTATAACCATATAAATTGACATGTAAAACCTAGAAATTTAGTGAATAATTATAGGAAGATATCTACTTTAGGTTGCATCTATCATTCGATAATAGATAAGTAGTATTATTTATCAATATATTTTTGATGAAATGATAATAGACAAGCTATGGTAGAAACTAGAGTTCATATTTGTAAAGAACACATTTACATTTAAAAAATTAATCATTAGATGTTTGTTTAATTGAATGTTTAAAAAAGAAAATCTGATATCCACATACATCAATCTTTTCAAGGGATAGTGAACCAATTTGAATCTATGAAGATGCTCATCAAAAATGAGTTTCTTTCTTTCTTAATATTGTGCTAACTTCTGAATAATTGAGACAACAATGTGGTTTTGTAGGGCATGTACCACCATGAAGTATGAAATAAATGCATATCCTTCCATTTCACCAATGATCATCTCATCATGCAAGTGTGGATTATTTTGCTAGAAAAAACATTGTAACACCTTTATACTCTCCTCCACCTTAGATGAGATCAAATATTTTTGATTTGATTCATAATAATATCTTCTATATGTATATTAGGGCACCTGGTGGGGCGATTTACTATATCATATCTTTTGACAATTGCTCTAGGAGTGTGTGGGCATTTACACTTAAAACAAAAAATTAGGTCTTTCTAAAATTTTAGGATTTCCATACAATAGTTGGGAGAGAGACCTTTAGAAAACTAATTTTGGTACATTTTGATAATGGAAGAGAATACATAGTTCAATTTGAGAGTAACTATGTATCCCATAGAATTAGACATGAAAATTTGTGAGCCAAAATATCATACTTAAATTATATGACTTATAGGATGAATTGGGTTACTAAGGAGCAAGTTTGGTACATGCTTTCTCATTCTTATCTTCAAAATGAATTTTAGGGAGAAGCTATGCATATAGCTATTATTGAAATTAGTATGTACCATATTATTGCCTATAATACCTTTTAAATGTTTCATTTGCTCAAATATTCTTTTTTAAACTTATTGAGTTCCCTTGCTAATGAAATAACTTAGTCAATAGTGTGCCTTATGACTGAACATGGTTCATGCTTATCAGAATATAACAATATCCATGCTAAAGGTAAAAAAGTTCCCTTTCCCCTTTCAGTCAGATAGTACAATAATCATGTAATACTACACCATTCCTCTTTCAAGCCTTTGATAGTTCTCATTTATTTGATGTGATTTTCCAAGCATATTTCACAATTGTTGCTGCCATTGAGAAGAACAATACTAGATCTATGGAAAATAGTAGGTGAATTAGTAGAAGTTGAAAATTGTATAATCGGCATTACCTTGAATTTTGAATCAAATAATATCAGTATTGTATTAATGGGAGATAATTTGATGATACTACAAGAAAATTATGTAAAATTAATAGAAAGAATTGCTCAAGTCAATAGAAGCAACAAATTGATTCTCAATCAATAATGTCAAAATATAATATATTTTTATGTATATATTGGTCAAAATACATATATTGTGCCGTAGGTAGTGACTTATTTTTAGGAAAATGGTAGGGGCATTCATCCATATGCTTGTGAGTAATGTCTAAAGGTGCAAGTAACCATCGTTTTCTTTGGAAGAGATTTCCCAATTAAAATGAATTCTATTCATTGAGCATAGATGTAATATGATAGATAACTTGGGGAACTCACCTTGGGAAAGCCTCTTGTTATAGATAAACTCACATGGGTTATCATGAAGGATCCAATGCCCAATGCTAGTCATATAACTTTAGAAGAGCCTCGGGCTTATTACCTTCTTCTTTGACTAACCATGGTATTCTTTGTGTGTTGCAAAATACCTCTCAAGCTTTTGGAATTATTATCAAAGATTTTATTGGAAATTGGTAGCTAGTTATTAAAAATACTTAACTATCTCCATTCTAATAAAAAAAAGGCATTATATGCTTGAAGGCTATAAATCACCCTACCATCTGAAACATCTAATGATAATAAATATTATATCATCTACAAGAATCAACAATAAAACCAAATGAAAATGTTATTCAAATAAATTGAGAAATTAGGTAATGATTATTTAAATAAATATTCAAATAAGTATAAATTTAAAAAATAAAAAGACTCAATAGAAATAAAACAAAGTCAAACAAAACTTACTCAAATCAAAATTAGAAGAATTTCATTGTTTGAGTGATGATATTATATCTAGTAAAAGTTGAAACTAAAGAAATGATCAGATCCATACATACTTTGGAATAATATGTCAGTGACATAACACACTTAGAAATAAATCAATGTTACTTAAAAATAACTATTCATTCAAATCCCAAAAGATAAATGAACAAAACTCGATGATATTGTACATCCATATATTTTCATTGTAATGATCATGAGGAGTTTGAGCATAGGCTATGAGACATGATTACCAAGATGCTTGTTCAAAGTAGAAATATTATTTTCTAAAAGATAAATTACTATATGATTATCATCTGAGTAGAGAGGAGAGTGCATCCATAAAGATTCTATTTGTATACATCTGATGCTAGTTCATGACAATCATTAGTCAAATCAAGATGGAGGACTAGAGCAACCACCTAATGATTCTAAGCCACAATATTTACTTGATGATTCTTAACATCATGATATGCCTATTGAGAATGTCATGAACCAAATTCCAGCTAAATTTGGTTAGGGCCTAGTTGTTATTAATGATAGATTTCAATCTGACCTCAAAATATCATTTAGTCCTTACGAATTAGAGATGATTATCAAATGACATAAAAGGTTATGTTAGTTGATAAAGTGTTTAATCAAAAGAAATGAATTAATTTTGATTAGGTATTCTATCATAATAAAGTTATATTTTATTCAAATAGTTTTGAGTCTAGATACTAACGTAGATTTAGAAATTCATCAAATCGATATGAAAACATTATTTCTTCATGGTCATCTTCATGAGATTCTCGACATGAATCAGCCTTAGGAATTCAAAGAAGAAGGGAAAAAATATTTCATATATAAACTAAATACGTGTACGTGTGAATTTAAGTAAGTTCTTAAATAGTAGAATAAATTTATTTTTATGTTCATGGACTCTGATGATTTTCAATATATCTCTTGTGACTATTATGTATTTATTAATTATTAGTTGGATGATGTCTGTCTTTTATTTTTATTCTATATTAAAAAATGTTAATCATTGGTCATAAAAAAGTATAGATTGACAATCTTAAGGGAGATCTAAAAAATGTTTTTCATATAAAAGAATCAAGCCCATCTATTTACTTCAGTCAAGTAGATTTTAAGGATGAGTAGCATCTCAGATTGTCTTTCAAGATATATCTTTCTATGTCAATGACATTATATTGGTTATGTTGAAAAGTTTTTAATGAAATATGCTAAGTCGGACTCAGCCCCATTAGCCAAGCATTTTATACAGAGTATTGAGCACTATCCCAAAACTATTGGGAAAAAGAGAAAAAGAATTATATTTTCTATGCCCTAGTAGTCTGTAGTCTTGTGTATGTTATGATATGTCCCACACCATTAATATTATTTGTAATTTTCTTTCAAATCCAAGTAAATATCACTATGTTACTATGGAATCTTTCTTGAGGTATCTATAAAGGGTTTCACAACTATGTTTATGCCTAGAGAGTCTAAAGTCTATACTTCTTGGACATACTTATTATGATATGATAGATCATTTAGATTAACATAATTCTACCTAGGTCTCTGTAATAACTTTAAGAGGGGGAGTAGTATCATGACAATCCAATCTATAGAAGTGCATAACTTTATCTAATACTAAGGATGAGTATATTGTAGCTATTAAAGCTTGTAATAAAACTTAATGGATGAAAATATTTTTTATATACATTGATGTTTAATAGTAAACATATGTTATAGAATGTCAGTCAAAATATTATACAATTCTATAAAAATCAACATTTCATAATAAGGTCAAAGCACATTGATGTGTGATATCATTGGATACAATATATTTTATACAAAAAAGTTTGATGTGTTGGAAAAGGTACACCGAAACAAAAATATCATCAATATGTTTACCTAATTATTAGCTAAATTTAATTTATTTAATTCATGTGCTTGAATGTCTCCCCACAAATGGTAGAATAAAAGATTTTTTGGAACTTTCTGAGTTTGGTAGATTGAATTTTATTTAGTTTAGTAATTGTTTGGTTATTTTAATTGTAAAATAGCAATATATATTTTCTATTTCAAACAATAACATTTTAGTTTTCAGTTATTATCATTTTTGTAAATTTGGAACACGATGAACCAAAAATATGTGATAAATTCTCATGTTCTAAAATTCAAAAAAAAAAAAGAATAGAAAAATAGGACATTCTCTCTTTTTTTAAAAAAGAGGCATGCTTGGTGCCTCTTGGATGAGTAGAGAACCCCTATCAAATAAGTTTTAAAACAAAAAAAAACATATAGTGGGGTTATTTTTGTTTTTTGCTTGCATTTTTTTATGATAGATAATACATAATAATTTTATCAAACAAACAAAAGAGTTCTCTTCTCTCTCTCTCCATTTTTGTTCAATAGTTCCATTGGACAAAAAAAAAGATTGTACTGCAATATTTTTCCTCTCTTATGAATTTGATTATTCTTCTAGGCCGGTTATAGGGGATGTGCAATAGTTGTGCTATAGTTGTGTTGCTCTTGTGATGTAGTAGTGGTGCTATTTTGTTGTTGTCCTATGATTGGAAGGCTATTTAATAGAAAGAAAATTACTAGAAATATTATCTTTTTTATCCAATAATTGGATAAAATAAAGCTATTAATCCTTGCAATTAAAGCCAAATAACTGAATAATTAACCTAAATAATAACACAATTATTTTGAGAGCATTCCTCTCATATAATAGCAAGTTTATATTATTGTTCTAAAATTTTAAATTTAAGTGTTTTATATTTTAGAAAATTAATTTTAGTTCAAAACATAATTTTTGGGTGTGACATATTTTGTGTAATTTAAAATGTGTGAAGAAGTTTTTAGTGAATATTGTTTCTATTGATATTGTATCTAGAACTTTTGGATTAATGTGTATTTTGGTTTTTCTATGATATTTTGAATTATTGTTGGACAATTAAACTCAAATTTTGTGGGTTTATGTAGTTACATTTAAAATTGATTAATTGATTTTAATTTAAATAACAATTTTAAAGTAAATTTTATTTAATTAAAACTTCACTTGTTAAAATCAAGAAATTTAAATCTCAATTGAGTTTCCAAAAGTTTCTGCTCTACTAAAAAGATATATTCCTATTATCTTTTAGTAGTTTTGGATTAATGATTGACCGATCATCCTTCTAAACAAGAGTAATATATATGATAAAGTTCTATTTCATAAGCTTTAAATGAATTAATAGATATTAATGGGAGATTTAACTTTACTCTTGATTTTATATATCAAAAAGTAGTTTTGTAATTGGTTGCATTTTATTTTCAAAAACATCTAGCAACCAATAAGTTTTTTGTACGATTGTCAAGGATAATGCTCCTTTTGTGCAATATTAAAACAAAATAGCTTAATCTTACTTTTAATTTTTTATGTTCATATTCAAAATATTTCATCTTACTTTTAAAATAGTGATTGAATTGCCTACAGAATAGTGGTGGAACCCTTCTACCGTTTTATCCCAAGTTAGAGCGAATCCTTAAACAAATTCGATAAAAAAAAAGTGAGAAACTACTTGTCAACTACAAGCACCAATGGACAAACAAGTAGAAGTAAGAGATACAAATTTTAGACCACCTACACCTCCTAAAATTCACAACCAACATTTGGTACTTAGGGATTATCACTTGGCAATAATTGCCATTCAACCCATGATTACAAGGCCAGTTTTGAGTTGAAGGTGATCATTCTACAGTACTATAGTTTGTCCAAAATATCTAGTTTACTAGAATGCCCAATGAAGATACCAACACATACAACACCAATAGATTGGAGGTATGTAATACCATTAATTATAATCGAGTCATAGATAAAGCTATTAAATTGAGATTATTCTCATTCTCTTTGAGAGACGAGGCCAACAATTGGTTGAACTGCACGTGCATTGACTCCATTACAAGTTGTGATTATTTAGTGAAAATATTTTTTGAAAAAACTTTTCCTAAAACAAAAAATGCAAAAGTATTTACTGAGAATTTAGTTATCAATTGCCAACAAGCCTATATACTATTGGAGGACATGAAAAATAATATCTATCAATAGCCAAGTGAATGAGTGAGTTTCAAGAAAGATGTGGGGGTAAATAATTTAAATATATAGGTGAATATAGCTACTTGATTAACCATGCTCACAAAGTAATTGCAAAACTTTAATTTTGTAGCACATGCAATTCAAACACCAGCAATTACATGTGATTTTTGTGGTAGTTCAAATTGTAGCAATGAATGCCAAGTTGAAAATCTATATACAAAGATGTATATTGAACAAGCACAATTTATGGGGAGGTATCCACAACAACAATAACAACAACAATAATAAATCAATCCATATTCCAAAACATATAATCCAAACTTCTCATGAAAAACTAACTAAATAGCTCCTTCATTAGAAAAAAAGCTAGCCCCCACCAGATAAGAAAATAAATTTGGAAGAGAATTTAGTTTAGTTAGCTAACTCCCAAAATCAATTGTTCAATTCCCAAAAAAAGCTATTGATATTCAGTCCAAATTCATGAAAGAAACAATAATGAACTTCTAAAATCATGGGGAATCAAATCATAAATTTGGAAGATAAAATGGGATATATAGTTACTTTACTTTAAGACCAATAACAATGTAATTTTCCAATTGCATTTGAAATCAATCATAAAATAGAAGGTAAAAATATCATAAAGACATTACTGTGAAAAGTGAGAAGACAGTTGAAGAGTCATCACATAATGGGAGAATAGAAAATAAAAGCTAGTATTAACATAATATTTTTTTCAATTTTCATGAATGGATTTGAACAAGGCAAAGTCAACTACAATGACACTTCTACTAGTACATTGCTCAATAAAATATCTTAGGTGTAATCCAAGTTGTACATGTTGAAGTGGAAAAATTCATTTTCTCAGCTAATTTTGTTATTTTGAAAATGATAGAGAACAAAAATATGCACATCATAGTAGTAAGACCATTTCTGGCCATGGGTAGAGCCCTAATTGATGCCCAAAATGAAGAATCAAAACTCAACATAGAAGTGTACTAGAAAACATTTGATGTGTTAGGTACTATAAAATATTTTTGGGAAAGTAATTATGGGCACTTGTAGTTGAAGTTTAAGTGGGTAGGAATTGGAGTCGCACTATCTCATTGGAAATTAGATTAATTTTTGACCTTATTGGTATTAAAGCGATAGAAGAAAAATAATGAAGAAAGAATGTATGTTGGAAGGACTCCATTGGCCCAAATAAGAGAAAGTATTTTGATTTTTTTTAGGTTAAAGTGGTAAAAAGTCAATCCCATCAATTAAGTAACCTTTATTACTTGATGAGAAAAAATTAACAAACCAATTACATGATGGACTCTAGCTGACATTAAGGATATAAAAGACCCTCTTTGTGCTTGCATTAAATTTTCCTAGAGGACCACCACAAGCCATCACTTGAAGCTCAGAGATGATTGAATCCAATAAAGAAGTAGGTAGTTAAAAAATAGGTGCTGAAATTGTTGGATGCATGAATTATATAACCCTTCTATGATAACTAGTAAATGAGCCGAGTATATGTTTCACCCAAAAAGGGAGGGATGATGGTGATAAAAAATAAAAGAGAAGAATTAATTCCATGTAGAATAATAGAGAAAGGAGGAAATATATCAACTTTGAAAGGTTGAAAAACACCACATCATGAATAGACTATCATAAGGATCATTTTCTATTATCTTTCATTAATCAAATGTTGAATAGACTATCACATTATGAATATTATTATATTTTTAATGAATACTCTAACTACAATCATATTTCTACGACCTCATAAGAACAAGAGAAAATAACATTCATTTTTCCTTATGGCACCTTTACCTTTTTTCGAATGTAATTTGGCTTATACGATACACCATTTACCTTTCAAAGGTGCATGATGGTAATATTGTCTTATATGGTTGAAAAGATAATATTAGTATTTATAGATGACTACTTAGAAGTGAGTGTTTCATTTTTTTTTGATTGCCTTATCAACCTAAAAAAATTGTTACTAAGATGTCAAGATATAAATATGTCACTCAATTAGAAAAAAAATGTCATTTCATGGAAAAGAAAAGAATTGTTCCTAGACATCGGATTTCAGCTAAAGAGATTGAGGTGGATATATAAAAGGTTAATACCAACTCTAAAATCTATCAAAATAATTTGAAATTTTTGGACACATTGGGTTTTATAGGTATTTTATTATCAAAATTTTCCAAAATAGTTAAACTTCTCTCTGCTATCCTCGTGGACAGAGTATCATTTTTATTTGTTGAGAATGTACGCGAGCTTTTAATTATTAGAAGGAAAAACTTGTCTAGGATATAATAGTAATCATTTTGGATTGCCATCTTCCATTTGAGTTAATGTGAGATGCAAGGAACTATGCCATGAGAGTGACTCTCATGCAAAAGGATGACACAAGGTTTCATGTCATATAATATATGAGTAAAACTTTCAATGATGCTCAATAATTAAAAGGAACTACTTACAATTATTTTTTTCAATGATAAGTTACATCCCTAATTGATTGGAAACAAAGTAACTATACATTCTAACCATTTTGCAATTAAATATCTCATTGATAAAAAATATGTCAAATCTAGACTCATTCAATGGATCCTTCTTTAGCACTTTGATGTTGAAATTAAAATATAAGATTCATGGTAAAATTTGAAGTTGATAATCTTTGAACACTAGAGGTGCCTAGTTGTGAAGTTCAAATCAAAGATAAAATCGTGGATGAGTAGATGCAATCATTACCCATGTTGATTCTATCATGTTGTATGTGAATTTTGTTAACTTGCCCGTAGCTAAGGTAATACCACAAGAGTTAACATTACTCCAAATGAAGAACTTTTTGGCTGAGGTTAAACACTACTATTGAGAAGAGCTTATATTATAATCACATTACTAATCATCACTTGGGTTGCTAATCCAAGTCAGTAGGAGATGCATACCAAAAAAGGAAATGGTATCTTGTTACATTTCCACTTAATTGTATGTGGTGGTCATTCCAAAGGAAATGAAACAATCAAAAAATTTCTACAATAAGGATTCTATTCCTCAAATCTATTTAAAGATGCACATACTTTTCTAACATGGTTCAATTGATGTCAAAGAAGTAGAAATATTTCTCACGAGAAAGCAATGATGTCAAACTCAATTTTAGAAGTTGATGACTCTATTATCTAAGTATGAAATTAGACACCAGATTGCCATATCTTATCACCCACAGACCAATGGGCAAGTTGAGACATTTAATAATCAAATAAATTCAATTCTACCAAAAAATTTTGTCAAAATTATAAGGATTGGACAAAAAAATCAATTATGTGTTATGGAAAATAAAATAACTTTTAATACATTCATTGTTATGTCTTCATATAGATTAATCTTTGGTAAATTTGGTTATCTCCCATTAGACATGGATATGAATGCAATTGGAAAATAGAGGAAAATGATAGTTCCATAAAAATGGGTTCAAAAAATAGAATAAAATGATAGCTTATTGGGCCACAAGTAATTGTAGACATGGATATATACAATTAAATGGGTTCAACAAATTAAATGGATATATAAAATTGTAAACATGGATATATGCAAAGTTGTACAAAGTGAGAAAAATGATAGCTCCAATGAAAAACTTTCATTCAAAATTGAGTAAAGCAAGTCTGGGTAGTAAGGCTCATTCACAATGACATAGAATGTTGAGCTTGTTTTAGATCTCACAAAAATGAAAAATAAAGTTAATTTCCAAAATGCCAAATAACATAGTGTATTTAAAGCTAATACATTAAATACATATTTCTCCAATGATATTGTATTTTTTTCTATGATGATGTAGAAAAAGGACAAATAAAGTGGTAGTCATTTCTTCATTTATTACTGCATAAATATCAATTTTCATTGATGCCATTGGACTAGAGGTAAATTTATATAACTAATAATTCTCACTACATGCATAAGAATGTCCAACGGAACTTCAACCATGCATAATGAGCTAAACATCATAATATAAAGTAATGACTTGATTATTTGGCTAATCATCAAAAAAAAATTAAGAAATAGCATAGCACAAAAATAACTAATAAAGTTAGATAAAGATGAATATCAATTTTTAGTGGGAAGGTTAATTATATAACTAAAGATACATGTTGCATTGATTCAAAATCAAATACAACATATTCTTAGAGGCTAGATCACAGCACTATATTCTAATCTATTCATTTAGATCTAGAACATGTAGACTACTTAAATGAACCAAATTGAACCACGCACAAAATAAAGCAAGCTTTTGAAACAGAATATTATTCAATGAGCTCAAAAATTGGAAATGATATCTTTCCAAAAATAATTTTAAAAGATGATAATGATACGCCATATTTATTTGAATCTGATTATATTAATGTAAAAACAATAGTACTTAATGTACTTATAGAAGATGAATAGTAAACATACGAAATAATTTGGGAATAGAATCTCTAAAAAAAATTATGCAAACCATCATAGAGCAAAAATATAATATTCATGCACCCATAATAATGTATAGAAATTATATAATTTTCATTACACAACAAACCATTTTTAAATGCTCCATTTCAAGTTTTGTTAAAATAGAAATTTAAAGATGCAAATAAAACAAAAATTATTGTGATATATCTAAACAAATTTAATGAAATAAATTTATATTACTTGTATTTTTTACAAATAAAGATATTGATGATTACAAAAATGATAAACAATAATAAATATAATATGTTACAAAAAATAAGTAAGCAAAAAACTCAATCATGCATTGCAAGTGAGCTTAATATAATATGCATAATTGACTGCAAAAACTATAAAATGATGCAGAGACCTCAAGATACAAATTAGCACATTCTCACCCAAAAAGTATTGAATTCCAAAAACTTGATTTAATTTTAGAAAAAATATGGCATATTATAGAGAATGTCAACAATTTTAAAATGAAATTCAAGACTTCTCTTCAAAAAAATATTTTATAGAATAATTTTTATAAAATTTAAAAAGTAGGTGGACTAATTTTAAATTTTTATTATAATAGTAGTAGTAATGAAAGCAATACCCGATCAATGTTTGAAAATCTATAAATGGGTTCCAAATGTGTAAAATATAAAATATAAATTAAATCTTCATTGCATCTCATTGGAAAACAGTACAAATTATTCTGAATTTTGATGTCTAAACAAAAATTAAGCCTTAAATGAGTTTTTTTTTTCATTTTTTATAGTGTAACAAGTATCATAAAGTTATAATAGATAAAACTTTCTTCAAATCAATAAATATTATTGAGGATTGTTACCTTCAAGATGATGGTATGCATCAAATTTAAAATGCAAAACATTGACAAATATCTAAAATAAATTTAGATGTTAAATGGAGAATCAACAAGCAATTGTGATTGAAATGATTACACATCAATATAAATAAATATTTTCACAATTTCTTAAATGTGTTATTTGAACATTAAATAAATATTTCACAATTTCTTCATGAAAAAAATAATATAATTAAAGGTTTCATTTATGTCTATGGCATCCTTCAAATATAACTATTTAATTGAAATTTCTCTTACAAATATGAATTTGGGTTGCAAGTCCCTTTTTTTTTCATTTACCTCAAAGTTTGTTTGACAACAATATTCATACCATCTAATGAAAAAACTCTAATAATATTTATTTTTTGACAATCACTATCTAATATAAAACTAGCTTAAAAAATATGTCAAAAAATCAATTTTTTTTAATTAAATTTTGAAATGTATATCATTGTAATGAAGATTTGTGTGTGTGTGTGTGTGTGTGTGTCTGCACATTTGCAAAAGTACACATGTCTGTGCCTTTGTATTTATTGACTCACACATACACATGCATGTGTATGTGTTCGTTTGTATTGTATGGGCCAAATATGGTATTGTTCGCTCACAAATCTCTTTGAAAATTGTATTTCTTTTAAAATAATTTACTAATTTTTAAGTGAAATCTCTTTGAAAATTAGTAGGATAAGAATCATCAAATGTCAAATATAATATAGATGACAAAGACATCCATATGACAAAAATAGGCAAAACATTAATGTCAAGCATGACATATATACATGCATGAGTAGATTAGGCCAAACATTTTTTTTTGTTTTAATTAACTTTTTTTGTCATTAATTTTTGTTTATCTGTTGAATTCTATCATCTAGCTTTCTTACTGACATCCCTACTAAACAAGATTTAGCATGATCAATACAATGTTTTAGATATTATGAATGATGTATAAATATGTTTTACATCAGATGTTGGTGATTTACCTTCTTCACAAATGAAGTCAACTATCTAGTTAATTTAATTTATTTTTTGATGCTATTTAGAAACAAATTGTGGAATAGAAAAATCTTAATAAACTTATTAATAATTGAAGTTCAAATTTATCTAATACATCTAAAAATTGTTGAATAATTTTCTAAATACTAATTGTATTTTCACATATTTTTGGCATGTTTTTGTAAAGGTTCATAGGCCTTAATTGATGCTAGAAGATCCTTTTTTGTATTTTTTTAAAAGTAAAATTATAGTGTTATCTACCATTTCGTTTTGATGATGCTACATAATCTAACACCATTCCAAATCCCAAATAGTTTTGACCTAATTTGTTTTATTTTGGATAGAATATTTATCTCTAAAAATTATGCACACACGAACACACACACACACACACACACACACACAAACACACAGATTGTTGGGGTTGCCCAAGTTGGAAGGCTAAATTTTGCTTGGTTGTGTTAATATTAGTTATTTTAATAGGAATATATTATTATTAATCAAAAGCCTACATGTTTTATTTTTTACTTATTAATATATGTCTTTTGTTTTTTTATAGGTATGCAACATAGTGGACCAATAACATGAGATAATTTTTCACTTTATCAAAGTCATGAGTTTCTATAAGCACATCACATATTTCAAATAAATAATGTAAATTGAATGATAGTCATTTCAAATAAACTAAGAATATAATTTATCATAAAATACATAACACCATATGTAACAAATGATGGGCCCCACTCAATCTTAGTCCTATATGGTCCAAGAGTGATAACCAGTTGTCCAACCCTCACCAAGCATACTCTTAGTATTTACTTTTCCCATCAGGGTGCATGGTTTTACACATGGATCAGAACATATTATCATGCCTCCCGTGTTGTGTTCCCGAGGATTTCAACTCATGATCTTAGTCTATAGTTCAAACTCCTGGCATCTGATTGCTCATTATTTATATGTAACAAATAGTAGGCCCCACTCAACCTGAGTACCTGGGTAGTGCAACGTTTTAATAGGCTGTCTAACCTTTTCCATAGGGCATACTCATATTATCCACTTTGTGCTTTAGGGCACCTAGTTTTAAATATGAATCACAACTTATTCTCAGGCTTCTCATGTCATGTTGCTCAGGATTTGAACTTGTAACATCCAATGTATAGTTCAAACTCCTAGCACCTGAGTACTAGTTGAGCTAGCCATGTGTAAATCTATGTGTCATGATGGGCAAAGCAGACTATATGATCATGCTTGGTTGAGGAGGCCTGGAAACTAGTTAACACCAAGGGACTGTCCAGGAACTAAGGTCGAGTGAGGCCCTCCAATTATTACACCATACATCATAAAAAATATATTAGCTAATGATTCAAAATATCAAATTTTGACATAGATTTCAATAGATTTCCTACCTTAATTTTCAAACCCTAGCTTCAATATTTCAAACTAAGTTGCATAATTTCAATTCAACCTCAAACTAAAAGAATAGGATAATGGAGAATATGATTTTAATGAATTCAAGCCTGATTTAATTAATAAAGCAAACAAAAAAAATAAAAATAAAAATATATTAGCTCACATAAACCTAATTGTTCCTTGTCAAGATTATAGGCCTTCTATGTCCGTTTGATATTGAAAGAAGAGTTCTTAAGATTTTTTAACTTCACATAATGTATTTTCATGAAAAATCATGAATTTTATGCTTTATTTGGAAGATTTTGCTTGAGAAATAATAGAGATTTGAACTAATATAGAATAGAGAAATAAAAGAAAAATCATGAAATTTAAATATAAATAATATTAATGAAACTTTTTAATATATCATTTAAAGGTAAAAACCCCAAATTTCCTTGTGGGTACCAATTCACCTAACATTCTTTCTAAAACATCAAATCTAATAAAATCAGTATCATTATTCATCATTTTTCATATCAAATTATTTTTGAACATAAAAATACCTTTTACTAACTTTATATCACTTTAATTAACTAATATGATCAATTTGGGTCAATGATTTTAAATGGAAAAAAGAAATATTTATTTATATTCCTTACATATACATTGATATATATAAGCATATATATTTGTAAATGTTCATATATATACATACATAGATATATAAATACATATAGTTATATATAAACATATACATATATGCATATATACAATGCACACACACACACGCACACATATAAAACAAATATCAACATCAAAAACCAAGGCCTATCCCAACTACTTTGATTCACTATAAGAATAATTTTTTTTCAATCAACAATTTTGAAAATCATGTTTACTCTAAACCCCTCAATTTTTAAACACTTTAATTTATAATTTCTACTCAATTCTTCCTAGGCCTTTCTCTACTTTTTGTTCTCTCTCAACTCGATTAGTACTTCCTAACCATCACACTAAGAAGTTTATATTAGTCATGACCAAATCACCTTAGATAATTCTTCCATATCTTAAAAAGTATAAATTTTATTTAATTCTTTTTTATATAACTTTATTCGGTACTCATCTTCATAAAGAAACCCTAATATGGCATTCCATTTGGTCAATCTAACATTAATCTTATGTGATATATCTTCATTTTAATTATAATATCATTATTACTTTTAACATAATTAAACTCATATTTCAAGTATTTCAACTTGCTATGACAAATTATAAGCCCCTTGGAGTCTAGTGCAACCCTACAAATTTTAATTAGTTTCTTACCTAACTCTTATTTAGTCATATCAACCAACAATAAATCATCTGTATATAACATATCCTAAGTGATTGCTTCTTGGAAGTCTTTTATATATTCATCCATAATTAACACAAAATTTAAAGGACTAGGTAATGATCCATGTTATAGTCCCAAAAATATTGAAACTCATGAGAGGCATGTTGAACAAATCTAACTTTACACATCACACTCTCATACATGTTCTTGATTAGTTTAATATATACACATAATATATTTTTTTTACGTAATTCCCCACCAAAAAAATCATTTGGAACTCTAATATAAGCTTTCTCCAAATTAATAAATATTATGTATATGTCTTTCTAATTTTCTTTATATTTCTCAACTAATTGTATAATACCCTACATTCCAAATTTATTCTCACTTCCCATGTGCATTCTCACTCCTCTAGTGCATTCTCACTTCTCAAGTGCATTCCTATTTCCAATAATAAAAGTACTTGATGTGATGAAGTTTTTCTTAAAAGTTAGAAAAAAAAAATTTTCATTCACCATGAAAATCATTCGACAAAGTGTGCATTTTTAGTGTAGTATATTATTTTACTAATACATAAATTTGGTATAATGAGAAATAATGAATTAATAAATTTGTGAAACAATATTTATAAATACAAAAAATATAATGAAGAAATAGGTTAAATAAAACTTAAATTAAAATAAAATAGTTTTAAAGTTTTAAAATTAAGTTGGCATAATATGTGAAACAAATATCTTTTTAATCATTTATTCACTTAATCTCATAGTATGTTAATAAAATATTCTTTCCAAATTAAGTTATGGTGTAATGTATCAAAAATTTAATATATTGATATTATAAGTATAATATATTTATGTTGTACCTATATTTTATAACAATTCATAATTTCAATAATATGTCTTTATACTTTATTGACATTGATATTAACATATCACATCATAATATTAATATTATTCTCATTACATCAAATGTATTTAATCATTTTTTCTATATATATGAATATTGTTAATTTAAATGAATACTTCATTATGTTTCAATGATAGTTTGTAATATAAGTATGTTAGACATATAATATGATTATATGACTGCGAGAATCATTATTTCCAATCAACTATATTGAAAATAATATTATTTTGTACCATTCAATTATTAAATACTTATTTATTATTTCTCCAATCCTTCACAAGTCTTTCTATATTTTTTTTCTATCCAATCAAATAGTCTCACTTTTAATCAGTGTAGTAAGAGGTTTGCATTAAACATGACCAAACCACCTAAGATAATTTTTCATAACTTATTAATTATAAAAGTTATTTTATTTTTTTTGTCTAATAACTATATTAAGACTCATTTGTTCCATCAAACATTCATTCTATTTGATATATCTTTATCAGTCTTTCCATATTTACTTAACATAGAGCATATGTAGCTGAAATTACTTATTATTTGATACTTTTTTCTTTCTCATTTTAAGTATCATATCATTATTATTCTTAACATGATTAAACTCATATTTCAAGTATTCCATCTTACTATAACAAATCATAAGGTCATTAGACTCAAGTGCCACCCTCCAAGTTTTTAGTTTCTTACCAAACTCTTATATAGTATTATCAACCAATAATAAGTCATTTGAATATAACATAACTAAGAGATCCCTTCTTACAAATCTTGTCATTTCATCTATTATTAGTACAAAAATATAAGGACTATGTAATGGTCAATCTTGTAGTCTCATAGATTTTGATAACGTGTGAGGGACTCCATGAACAAATCTAACTCTAGATATCACATTCTCATATATATTCTTGTTAGTTTAATATTTACTCTTACTATTTTTTTCTTACATAGTACCCGACAAAGCCAAGTCTCTTGCAACTCTATCATAATCTTTCTCCAAATCAATAAATATCATATATATTTCCATATTATTTTTTCATATTTCTCTATTAATTACGTAATACCCTACATTCCAAGTGTATTCTTACTTTCCAAGTGGATTCGTACTTTCCAATAATAATAATACTTAGCGTGACAAAGTTTTTCTTATAAGTTGAAAATTTTTTTAAAAAAATATTTCTTTTACTATGAAAATTATTTAAAAAAGTATGCATTAGTAATATAGTATAGTATTTTACTAATACATTAATTTAGTATAATGGGAAAAAATGATTTAATAAATTTGTAAAAAAATATTTATAAATACAAACATATAATGAAGAATAAAACCTTAAATAAAAATTAAATAAAAAAAGTATAAGTTATTTTAAATTAAGTTAGTGTAATATGTAAAACAAATAACTTTTTAATCATTTATTCACACACACACATATTATTCATGTATTATATAAATATATATATGATATATTTTTTAAATGTCTCCATGTTTAGGATGTATATCATATGCTTTATAATCCAACAATATATGATATAGATGTTTTATATACATATATGTTATATATGTTTTTTAACTCCTCAAACTTAATTATAACATGTGTGTGTGTGTGTGTGTGTGTGTTATATGTATACCATGCATATCATATTACATGTATATCATGTATTTATATAATATAGCATGCATAGAACCTGAAAACATAATTATGAACTACACACACACACACACACACACACACACACTCACACTCACACACACACAATATATATATATATATGTGTATATGTACCATGTATATCATGTATTATTATTTTATAAAGCATATGATATACATCCAAAATTTGGAAACTTATAAATAGTATATAAGTTATTGGTTTTACAAACACACACACACACACAGATACTTGATTTGCCAATACTTGATTTGTCAAAGATGTCTCCAATGATGCTCAAGCAATACTTTTTTTTTTGAGTTATTCTTGAGTTAATTATCATGTAATTACTAGTAACTTTTTCATTTTTTTAATGTGGCACACATGCAAGTATACTACCTACTTATCATAAATCATGAAAGCTTATGATATATAATTTTTCTTAAGTTCATCCACAATAAAAAAAAACATATACATATTCATATTTTACTGTTGCATGCTTATGATACTTTATTTTTTCATTCCTAACCATTCAAAGAATTATTATACATTTACTCGCCCTTTAAATGAATTATTATACTTATACCCACTCTTTAAATGAATTATTATTCATTCGTGCACTTATGATAATTATTTATTCTACCATTCAATTAATAATAATATTTCAATATTATTTTTACCGACACCCATTTAAACATATTTATTATTTAGGTACCAAAAAAAACATTTTTTAAAATTTTAGATAAAACAAAAAATAATAAACATTTTGCTCACAATATATATTGTAATCACTATAATACCTTTAATATTTTTTTTAAAAAAGTTATTTGTGATTTCCATCTAGAAATCTAATTTAGGTATATATATATTCTTGCTTTTTTTAATGATGGTAAGGACTAATAGCAAAGATGAAAAATATATCATAAAATTTAAATATTTTATAGATTTGATATTATTTGCCTAAAATGATTTTAGAGGGGGACCAAAGCATAAACATTTTTGATTTGGATCCCCTTAACATAATTTTTCTTTATTATTTTTAGTTTTGTGCAAATTTTGTTTAAAAATATATTTTGGTTAAAAAATAAAGATTTTCAATTGAGTGTAGGTGAACCCAATTTTATCTTTCATAATATGGATAATTATGATCAAAAGGTCCTTGGGGCAAAAATATTTGATTTAAAAGTTTTACTTGTAAAATTTTTTATCAAAAAACCACTCAAAATAACAATTATTTATTTTGTCAGTCACTTTATAAATTCCCGAGCTAAACTTATTGATAGTAGAGATGAAATTTTAGATTCTAAAAACTGAATAATTGAATCTCTACTCTGGGTATTATATTATGATTTTTCATATGTGAGCCTATTAAAATGAGACTTGTTTAATTGATTCAATGATCTCTATACCTATAGGGCATGGTCAGTAAGAATTCAATATTGGGGACAAAAAGATCAGTAGAACAATAATAACAATATATATGATTCTCTATCAAGTTGGTGAAAAAGTAATATGTTTTTATGTAGCTATTGGTCAAAAATCATCTTTTAAAGCTCATGTAATGATTAATTTCCAAGAAAGGGGAGGGTGTTCATCCATAGCCTACTGAGTAACTTTCAAATGAGCAAGCAATTTATTTGTTTTGAAAGAGATTCCACAATTAAAATGGATTTTGTTACTTAAGCATAGATGTAATATGATTGATAGCTTATGACAACTCACCATGGGACATCCTTTTGTTACCAATAAGCTCTCAGGAGTTCTCATGAAGGCACTAGCAAATTCTGCTAGTCTTATACATTAGACCATGCTCAAAATTATTGCATTCTCTTATGATTAGTCATTATAATGATGTGTGTTGCAAAATACCCCTCAAACTTTTGGTGACATTGTAGGATTTATATAAAAATTAGTAGCTTGGGATTTAAAACACCAATAATCTCTCATCTAATCAAAAACTAATACAAAATATTCTAGAATGATTGCTCTCACCACATCATCTAGAACATCAAATGAGAACAAAGAAGGATATCATCTGGATAAACCAACAATAAATCAGTGCCTGGCCTGGCTTGGCATGGTCTAGAACTGTGCCTCAAGCTTGGTTGGGCCACCCCATGGCATAGATCGTGCCATACTGGGCCAGCATGTGACGTGCCATACTGGGCCGGCATGTGACGTGCCATACTGGGCCGGCATGTGACGTGCCTTGTGCCGCTAGGCACGACTCATGTGCCCTACACAATGGCATGGTTAACCAGTCTAGGTGACCACTAACCCCATCATAGGTTGAATTTTATTTAAAAAATAATTCAACTCCCCCATCTTGAGGCAGTCAATATTTTAAAAAACAACTACCCATGTGGCCAATTACAATTGGTCGACTATTAAGCTAGCCACTCGTCAGCTGTGCAGTCGGGGCCATGTCATCGTTGGCTATTCAGCATGGTCTGGCATGACCATGCCACCATTTAGTATTTGATAAGGTCCGGAACAGCTGTGCCACCGTTTGCCGTATTGCATGGTCAGGCATGACAGTGCACTTGGTCATGCCCACCATGTCATGCTGAGCCAGTGGACCATGTCAGCGTGTCGTGCTTGACACGACACTATAATTTAACCATGATGTGAATTGAATGACATAGTAGCATAGTCGTGCCTAGAAATAATAGGTCATGCCTTGAAAAAGTAGGTCGTGCCGACATGGTGCAGCCCATTTGACACCTATAAATAAAACCAAATGAAAATATTATTCTAATAAATTGAGAAATTAGGTGAGGATTATTGAAATAAATTTGCAAACAAGCATAAAACTAAAAAACAAAAAGACTCGTCGGAAAGAAAACAAAGCTAAACAAAACTAACTCAAATCTACTAAAATGAATTTCATTTTTTTAACAAGGATATTCCATCATGATCAAGTAAGAGTTGAAACTAATGAAAACAAAAACACTTCTATACATAAATATGATTTTGGAATAATGTGTCAATGGGATTATACACTTAGAAACAAAGCAAGTTTACTTGAAATAAATATTCTCATCAAGAATAATTAATTTGACAATACAAAAGAAATATAAATAGTTATAAATACAAACCTTTAACATCTTATATATTCATCATTGTAAAAATAATCTCAAAAAACACTTTAATGGTTCAATTGGAACACCACTAGAAATAAAGAATACATTTACAAAAAGATTTTTTTGACTCAATAAATTTTTCATATAATCTTTTATTTTTTGCATTGAAGAATCTAAATTATCACTTTGGACCAATAAATTTTAATGATTTCATGCAACAAAAACTTTAATTATTTGAATCTAAAAATATAATTTACTTCTCTTAAAACAATAAAAGCATTTAATATAACATGACTTTAATTTAGAAAATATAAATATTAAAAATGCCAAATGATTTTGAATTTCTTGAAAGAACTCATCAATCATTTTGATAGGAAAAGAATGATTATTATATATTTGTGTGTTTTATTTGTTGGATGTGCCTGAGCAAGGCTACATGTTCAAAGATTAGAAAAGACTTTTTATAATGCTGACGACCTCATTATCTTCTCCAAGGGTAATGAGTCTTCCGTGGCCAATATCCTAAAAGTGCTAAATGAATTCTCTGAGGTTTCTGGCTTGCATGTAAACTCCTCCAAATCGAATATCTTCTTTGGAGGAGTAAACAGCGATATCAAAAAAAGAATAATTGAAGCTTCCGGATTTATGGAGGGCTCCTTGCCGTTTATATTCTTGGGCGTCCCTCTCTCCTCCACCCGCCTCATTTCCTCTCAGTTTTCCATTCTTCTGGCCAAGATCAAGTCGGCTATCCACCAATGGGCTGGGAAGCTCCTTTCCATTGCTGGCAGATTAGAACTCCTGCGCACTGTTGTTCAGGATATTGAAGGTTATTGGTTTTCGGTCTTTTTGCTTCCTACATATGTCATTAGCTCAATTGAAGGGGCATGCAGGTGGTTACTTTGGGGTGCTCAACCGACAGGTAGGTATAGACCCAAAGTATCTTGGGAAAAAGTTTGCATTCTTACCCGTCTTGGAGGACTTGGCATACTTAATACCGCTCTATGGAATAAAGCTTTTTTCTTCAAAACCCTATGGAGTATCAACCAAAAAGAAGATTCTCTTTGGATCAAATGGATCCACCATGTTTACCTTACCTTGCAAAACGTATGGGACTCCCAAAGCAACAGAAATGACCCTCCTTTTTGGAAGAATCTGATTTCAGTCAAAGATACTCTTATATCCATGGCTGGCACAAAAGAATCCGCCTCTTTGCTCTTGAACAAATGGGGTGAGGAAGGCAAATTTGTGCGCAATGCATATCTCTTCCTCCTTAGCTCAAGCGATAAAAAGGATAAATCATGGACCAAATCATTATGGATGAAAATTCACATCCCGAAACACGCAGTCAACTTATGGATCGCTAAGCAGGGCAAGCTCTGGACTAAGGATAAATTATTCACCAACAGATGCGGCACCATATGTGAATTCTGTCACATGAAAGAATCTCTTAGGCATATTTTTTTTGATTGCCATTTCGCTAGGTTTATTCTAGCAGAGATACAAGCTTGGGCGAACATAAAGGAAGTCATAACCTCGATTCAGGATGGTCTGAAAGTTCTTGAGAAGGAATATAATGCAGAATCAGCTGGAAACAACCTTTGAAAAGCGGCGTTTGCTGCTGTGATATACCACGTTTGGAAAGAAAGAAACAAATGTTTGCATGAAGGGAAAACCTCAAGTATAGATTCTATAATTAGGAAAATTAAAATGGAGTTGTACATTGTATTTTATAAAGAGCTCAAAGTGCTACACATGCCAGAGAATGTAAAGATTTTTGATAGTGTATTTTCCTTATTTATCAAAAAAAAAAAAAAAGAAAAGACTTTTTATAAATTTTGATATTATATATTCGAAACATCACCAAAACAATGATATTTGCAATTTAATTTTTTTTTATTTGGATTCTATAATAATTCATGCATCATAAATTGTTTAAAATGAATACAAAACTTTAAAAAAATTCATTAGGATCATGTTGAATGAGAACCATAATCTAATAATTATTTATGGTTAATAAATCAAAAAACACAACATATTAGTCATCACTAGCAACCAAAAGTAAAAACTTTTAAATATTATAAAGTAGATAAAAGTTGCTATTATATTTAATTGCGAATTTACATAAATACAATCTTTTCTCCTGACTATAGCTAGATGTCCCATCTAATCAATAACCAATATAACAAATTCATGCATGTAAATCTATCAGCTACTATCTGGACCATCCCATGAGAACAAACAAGAAAATTATTTAGATGAACTAATAATAAATCTAAATAAAAAAATGATTCTCTAATAAATTGAGATACTAGTTGAAGATTGTTGAAATAAACATTATAAGATGAATCGAGCAAAAAAAATGAAAATGTCTAATGGAAAGAAAATAAAGTTAAACAAAACTTACTCAAATCTACATTAGATGAATTCTCATGTTTGAATAAGGTTGTTCCCCCATGTCGTATTTGAAATCAAAGAAAATGGAGAACTCCATACAAGCAATGGAATTATATGACAATGAGATAACACACTTAGAAACAAATCAACTTTACTAAAAAAAAATATTTTTATTAAGAATAATGAAAATGACAAAATAATAGAAAAATAATAGTTAAAAAAATAAAACTTTAACATCTTATCAATTCAACATTATAAAAATCACCTCAAGACATTCATAATACTTCAATTGGAACTTCACTCAAACAAAACCATATGTTTTTAAAAAGTTTTTTGTCGTGTCATTAAATTTTTCAAATTTATTTCATGCATTGAATAAATATAAACTACTACTTTATAACAATAAATTTCAATAATTTCATGTGAAAACAATATAACTTATTTGACTTTAAAAAGAAGATTTACTTTTCAAAAAAGAAGCAAGAATATTCAACATAATCTTTCTTAAATTTAGACTATGAGAATAGTAAGTATGCAAAATGATTTTGGTTACAAATTTATCAAAAAAGAAATATGCAAACAAGCCTTATCAAAAACTTATAACTTTTTCACACCAACAAATATGTAATTAATTTATGTATTTTTTGTCAAATCATTTAATATTTTGGAATATTTATTTTCAATTTTCATAACATAACAACTTTAATATATCATGAAATAAAATAATTCAAAATAATAGGTAACAAGAAAATAAAGATCACTTTTTGTTTTTGAGAATAAAGATAAGATTAAAATAGTGTTAAATGTCAACATACATTCAAAGAACATATTCAATTAACTTTTTGATTTTTAAACAAATGGATTCTTTTTTATAGTTGATTGTTGATTTCAAAAACAATGAAATACGAATAAATATAGTGTTGGTTCAACTCGAGTTGGGTAGAAATAATTTTAATTGGTTTGTGATCTCGTTTGAGTTTAAAAATTTTAAAATAGAATTGATAATTTTTGTTTAAATCATGTATATTTTATTTTTTAGTTAATGCTATTTTTTGGCTTTTTTTGCAAGTATGGAACATTGTAAACCAAGAATGTGGAATAATTTCAAGTTTTGTACAGAAATAAGGCATTTAAAATAAAAAATCCAAAATTTAATCCTAGTTTCAAAAATATGCCTAAACTAGTACGTCTGAAAACAGCGTGACAATGGCCACCATTGTGAATGACAGCCATTATGACGCTGTTGATTTTTTGAAATCAGAGACTAACATTGTGAATGACGGCTAATGAAACACTATGGAGATCCCATTACGCCCGTTGCCCCTCGCCCCTAGCTTCACGCCCCACTCCCCTCGCCCCTCACCCCTAGCCATACTTCCCTCGCCCCTCTACTCTCGCCCATCACCCCTCAGCCGCCAGCCCTCACCTCTCGCCCCTCTCTTCCCACCCCTCTCCCACCGCGCATCTCCAGGAGCTCCGTCGAGCTCCATGATGGAGCTCCAGTGAGCTTCATGAGCTCGACATGGAGCTCTGTCAAGCTCTTTTGTGGATCTCGTGGAGCTCCATGATGGAGCTTTAGTGAGCTCCTTCGTGGAGCACATGGAGCTTCGTCGAGCTCCAACGAGCTCGAAGTGGAGCTCGTTTGAGCTTGATGATAGAGCTCGTCGAGCTCTAGTGAGCTCCACATCGAGCTCATTGGAGCTTCTGTGAGCTCATTCATGGATCTCGTGGAGCTTTGTCAAACTCCATGACGGAGCTCACTGGAGCTCCTCGAGCAGTTCGTCGAGCTCATTAGAGCTCACTAGAGCTCCTCGAGCAGCTCATCAAGCTAACTAGAGCTCATTGGAGCTCCTAGAGCAGCTCTTCAAGCTCACTGGAGCCCCTCGAGCTCCACAATGGAGCTCCTGTGAGCTTCTTTGTGGAGCTCATGGAGCTCCGTCGAGCTCGTTGGAGCTCACTAGAACTTCTCGAGCAGCTCGTCGAACTTGCTGAAGCTCACTGGAGCTCATTGAGCAGCTCGCTGGAAGTCACTAAAGCTCCTCAAGCAACTCATCGAGCTTGAGCTCGTTGGACCTCGATGATGGAGCTTGACGGAGCTTGTTGAGCTCATTGGACCTCGACGATGGAGCTCGTCGAGCTTTAGTGAGCTCCATATCGAACTCGCTGGAGATCACTAGAGCTCATTGGAGCTCCTAGAGATGGGCGGGGAGATTGGGGTGAGAAGAGAGGGGCTAAAGGTGAGGATAGATGGGCAAGGGAAGACGGGCGAGGGTAGAGGGGCGAGTGGCATAGATCTCCACAGTGTTTTCAATAACCAGTATTCACAATGGCGGCCTATGATTTTAAAAAAATCAACAGCGTGACAATGGATGTTGTTCACAATAATGACCATTGCCATGATGTTTTCAAATGCACTAGTTTGGGTATATTTTTGAAACCATGATTAAATTTTAGATTTTTTATTTTAAATACATTATTTTCATATAAAACTCAATAATTTCCACAATCTTAATTAAAAAAAATAAAGAGAGCAAAATAGGATTATATAAATTTTTTATTTTTGAATAAAATGCCCAAGAATGATTGAGTGCTCCCATCAAAGACAAGACAAATATATTTATGTATATAAATATCTTTTTCTCAAAAATTGCAGAAAGGTATTTTTTGAAGATGAATAGAAGCCAAAACATAGTTTCTCTTTCTAGAAACTAAAAATGAGACAAAAACTAAAATAGTCTAAATATATTTTTGGAGAGAAGTTATATAAGTATTTTTTGAGTTTTTTTATTTTATAAAAGAAAAATGCATGCTACAATTTGTTGGATGGAATCCAAAAATCAAACGAAATCACAATAGGAAAGAATTCCTCTTCTCTTTTTTTTTTATTTATCTCATAGTAGTCATAAATCTATGAAATGATAGTGTTACAAAGAAAATTTGAAAAGTTTATAGATAAATACTCATTTTTATCTAGAAATTTAATTAAATAAATTGTTGATTTCTTATCAATTGAAGCTGACGAATTGAATATTTAAGCTAAAAATAACATCCATAACACTCCTAAAAATTTTAGAGTTACGTTATTCTTCTAGATTTATGTTTTTTTAGATTTTATATAATAAAAAATTATCCTAGTTTAGAATATACTTTTGAGTATATTATATTTTATAGTTATTTGCATGTATTAATAAGTTTGTAGAACATGTTGTTCATATAGTTTTGTATGAAATAAAATTTAGAATTGGAACTTAAAAAGTTTTAATTAAAATAAATTTCTAGAATGTATTTTATTTTATAAAAACATGACATTTTTAAAATCAAAAAAAATTAATCTAAATTTGGAATTTTAATTTTAAAAAGTTATGGCAGCAACAAACAAAAATGTATTCCTAATAGTTTTTAGTGGTTTTGGATTAAACACTTAAAAGCTTGTATTCCCAACAACCATTATCAAATTTTTATTCTTGATACCACCCACAAAATAGTATTTGAACAAAACAAGAAAATATCGATTTAGATATGG
Organism: Sapria himalayana; assembly: GCA_029783825.1. Lineage (NCBI taxonomy): Eukaryota > Viridiplantae > Streptophyta > Magnoliopsida > Malpighiales > Rafflesiaceae > Sapria > Sapria himalayana. The sequence goes on along the minus strand of JAREIK010003123.1, from coordinate 2,197,868 downwards.
ATCAATCCCTAGCTAAATTGCAAGGGATTAGCTAGGGAATAACAAGAGATTGATGATTTTTTTATGAAAAAAATAGCAATGGATTAGCGAGGGAAAATTTTTAGAAAATTCTGCTATAGAAAAGCAAGGTATTTAGCGATGGATTAGCGACAGAAAATTTTCTTAAATTCTGCTCAAAAAAAGCCAGGATTTTAGCGACGAATTTAGTGACGGATTAGCGACGAATTTAGTGATGGATTAGCGACGAAAAATGTTCATAAATTTCGCTCAAGAAAAGTGGGGATTTTAGCGATGGAATTTACCTTGCTAATAAAATCCTTGATTTAGCAACAAATATTATGACGAAATATCTCTTGCTAATAAAATCCTTGATTTAGCGACAGATTTAGCGACGGTATTTCCATTGCTAATAAAATCATTGATTTAGCGACGAATTTTACAACGGAATATCCCTTGCTAATAAAATCCTTATATTGATTTAGTGACAGATTTAGCAATAGATTTTTTCTTACTAATAATATCCTTGATTTAGCGACGGATGTTCCCTTGCTAATAAAACCCTTAATTTAGTGACTGATTTAGTGATAAATTTTCCCTTACAAATAAAATACTTGATTTATCGACGGATTTAGCGATGGATGTTCCATTGCTAATAAAACCATTGATTTAGTGATGGATTTAGCAACGGATCATCCCTTGCAAATAAAATTTTTGAATTAGCGACAGATGTTCTCTTGCTAATAAAATCCCTAATTTAGTGACAGATTTAGCGATGGATTTTTCCTTGCTAATAAAATCATTGATTTAGCGATTTTATCTATGGATTTAGTGACGAAATTTCCCTAGCTAATAAAATTCGTATTTTTTCTACGGATTTAGCGAGTGAATATCCCTATCTAATAAAATCCATAAATTAGTGACGGATTTAGCGATAGAATTTCCCTAGAAAATATAATTCTTAATTTTATGATAGATTTAGTGACGGAATTTCCGTAACTAATAAAATTTGTAATTTTAGCGATAGATTTAGCGACGGATTTAGCGACGGATTTTCTCGAGCTAAAAAATCCGTAATAAAATGATGAATTTTATCTAACTTATAAAATTTATAATTTAGCTACAGATTTTGTGATGGTATTTCCCTAGCTAATATTTAATTATATATATTTTTTATTTATTATTTGTTCATAATATTTTATTTAATTTTGTTTATTAAATGTATGTTATTGGTCTATAGATGAGCAATCCTTGAAACATACATTCTCCTCGTAAAATCATAAAAAAATGATATTATAAATAATTTATTTAAAATATATAAAAATACCAAAATAAGTATATTATTAATAAGGATTAAAATAACTATATTTATGATGTATTAATTTTTTAAAAAAATTATACAAAAATTTTTCTAAAATTTTTAATTAAGAAACTAAATAATTAAAATTATAGTAACATTAAATAATTAATTCAATAAATATAATAATTTTTTTGATATTTTAAAAATTAAAGTAACATACTTTAAAATTTCTACTAATTTAAATATAAATTAATTCATTGTATGATAGAAAAAATATTTTCAAAAATATTTTCAAAAATATTTTCAAAAATATTTTCAAAAATATAAATTTAAATATAAATAAACTAGTAAATATTTATATTATTATAATTATTAAAAAAAATTATGATTATAGAAATCTTTTAAAAAAAATAAATAATACAAATTTTGAAAATCTTGAAATATAATAAAAATATATTATTTTCAATAAAGTTAAAAGAAAATAAAATAATAATTATAAATAGATACATAGATGTTTAATCCTACTAAAATTTATAAAAATTAAACAATTGAGTAATATTTTTACAATTAGTTTTTAATATTAAGTTTTTATTAAAATAATAAATATTACTTTTTTTAATTATCTTCTCACTTTAAGTAATTTTTTGAATTTTAAAAATTATTAATGATATCAAATAATATGAAATTTTATGCGTTTAAAATTATTTCATATTATCTTCGTAAAAATTAATATGAATTCTTAAAAATTTATAACCATAAAATATAAAATTTTATATAGTTTTTAACATTAATAGTATTTATAACTTTTAGACGAGTGGCTAGAAGAGAAATCATCTTTTTATTTATATTTTATTATATGAAGTTTGTTAAATTATGTACCTATTTGATATTTTAAGGAAAAACATATTTTTTTTATTGTTTATATATTTATTATTTAATTAATATTATAATAAAAAATATAAATATTTTTCTAAAATATACATTCTCTCTCTCAACTTAACACATCTCTAACAGAACCAAATTCTTCTGCATTCCACCATCTATCTCTCGATGCCGATTCAACTAAAATTAATTCGAGATTTAATTTTTAATTTGTTATTGATTTGAGGTACATTTATACATTTATTATTCATTGATTATATTAAATTGCGTAATCGAAGAGTAAGCATTTTTATTCTATTTTTTTTCATAATATTGAATACCTAATGTCCTTAGTTGGGAGGTTCCTCCAGAAATTTAATAAAAATGATTAGAAGCACATGAGTGTATTATGCAATGCTTTATGAGTATCTTTGGAGAATTACTGGTGCCATAATAAGAATCTCTAAAGTTGTTAAAAATGCCCTTTCAAAATTTGATAATCAGTTTTTTGAGGATCTAGCTTCATCTGAGTCTAGAGTCTAACCTAATATGGCATCCGTTCACTTTAATAATTTCATCAGATCAATTCTTGAATATCAACCTGAACAAATATGTAAAGATTTCGTCAGATAGTATGTGTTCTGCTTTACTTATGCTTATCCTATAATTAATTATGACATGCTAAAGAGAAGTTGATGAAGAGTATATTTGAACTTCAATGCAATTATTATAAATTACTACTGGTTGAGTTGTTAAAACAAACACAAAAACTATTGTTGAGTTTCCCCATTCATTTACTGGTCATTTTGAGGAACTTTTTGGTCTATATTCTATATCTAAGGGTTGTTGGCCTAATATAACTATCAAAATGTTGCATATGATTGACTTTTATGATGAGACCATTTTATCTAGAATCTCATGAAGCTAATAATTGTATGTTTCTTTATAGTATTATGTGTGATAAGCTCAACAAATTATAATGATTGACTTTGTTTTTAGAAAATATGAAAAGGGTTGTCGGTGAAAAAGATATCATTATTATATCTAATAGGCACATATCATCATTATATCAATAGGCACCCAAAACTTATTAATATCATTCCTCGACTAATTGGTCTAGAAAATCTTGTTTATTACTATTGGCACTTAAATTAATATTTTATTAGTATTTTTTTTAAATATAATACTCATGAACTAGAATACTAATCCATTGATAGTCTTGTATTTATTAGGTTGAATAATGGTTATAATTTGTCATTGGAAGAACTAAAAAAATTTAAGGAAAATCTAATAACATGGGTTAAATCACATGAGCCAAAATACTGAGCAATGTCTGAGTTCCCAAAAAAAAATATGAGATAAAGCAAAAATTAATTTGGCTGAGTCCTTCAATTCTTAACTATGTGTTGAACATCATCATTGGACATGTAACTTTCTAATGAAACATAAGGAAGAGTAGGTGATATATCACAATGTCAGGAGTCAATCATTACTAGTGCCTATATTGATGAATGTTGTTTTTAAAGTTTGCACTAGTCAGACTTATATTAATATTGACTACATGAATAGAAAGTGCACATGTAGAAATTAGTAAATGTTGGGTATCCTAAGTGAGCATGTACGTGCAACATTACAATTGATTGGTCAATCCATGATTGAGGTGATTGATATAAATTCTCCAAACAAGAGTTGATATATTTATGATCATAATCAAGTATTAAGATGAATAGTATGCCATTAATTTGTAAAGATACTATGTATTGGGTATGACATCATTTAGTTCTCATTATACCTTCCTCACTCTGATAACCTTGAATCTCAATTTATGAATAAATAGACTATGTTTTGTTTCAAGTGAAGCACGACTAGGCATAATAGAAAGACTTACAAGGATCTATTAGTAGAATTTTTTTATCTTCTTTTTTATTGATTGTATTAATACCTTTATCATACATCTTATTTTGAGATCATCTTTATATGATGTACTGTTGATTACTGGGTAGTAATCTTCATCATTGATGAATGCCTATTTATTATCATTCATATACATATAACATATTTACTACTACTAACACACACACACACACGCACACACACGCGCACACACATACTGATGGTAACATGTTGCTATATATTACAATAGTATGTATATATATATATATATGGTGTAACATGTAACAATGATTATATATATACTACACTATATATAAATATATACTTGAATCAGCATTTAAATTTATGCAAAATTAAAATTGATGAAAAACTCAATGAGTGTATATATAGTGTTGCTAATGTTTTTTACTTGAGGTGTGCTCGATGTGGAGCATGCGATATTGCTCACTGTGTGCTTAGTATGAAGCATTGTTTTTGCTCTAATTTCTTCTGAAAAATACTTGAGTAATCCAGGTGTTTTCTATTTTAATTTACTTCACTTATGAATGATTAAATCAAGATATGGTTGTTATGGTTTATGTTTTGTATTATGTGGTATTTGATTTAAGCAATGTGTATCTAGGTATAATTATTTGTGATGATGCATGGTGTGCACTGTGCATTACATCTATGAATATACTATAAAATTATTTTGGTCAACCTTTAATTTTTATCATCAATGTGGGCAACGTTTGTGTATACAAGTGCACTATTTATTTAATTCCACACTGAAATAGTAAAGGTTCATAAAAATAGTAAAACTATTTACACGTTATAATTATAAATTTGAAATCACCATAATAAACCCAACTAGTTTTGGGATTGGACCATATTTCAATACTAGTTATTGATATCCGAGCTTCCCACACACACACACACATAATATATATATATATTACAAGACCCTAATCACAATTTCTCACTTTTTATACCATGAGGCACACTATGTTTTCATAAATAATCATCACAAATAATTTCTTCATGAAAATAAATGATTTCTAATGTCTTTTAATAGATGTTCTACTAATTTTTTTTATAATTTATAATTATGTGAAAATTTTGTTTAAACAATGATTCTATTTTGATTGATGTATATCCATTTTTAATAATTCTGAGATTTATAAAGATATTAGATGATACTTAACAAATTTCAATACTTATCCATAAGTTAGATTTTTCATGTTGTTTGTGTATTTTCTTCTTGATAATGTTCGACAATACTCAATGTGTACCAAAGAGAGTCGACACAAATTAGTTATCAAACATGCTCATTTAATGAAATAACATTTTTAGAAGCTATATAATAATATTTAACAATATACAATGCTTTTCAATATTATATGATGATATTGATTCAAAGACAGCTAATATTTTTTTAAAATAACATAGACGCTTTTATAGAAAGAGATTATATTTGATATAATTTGATAAAGTTTGAAGTAGCTTGAATATGTCTAATATCATCAATATTATTGATACCTTCTCAATGATTTCAATAATATTCGATACTATTTTTGCCTCTTGTTATATTATAATATTTTGATATATATCCTATCACTACAAGAAAATATCAATTTAGCTAGGGAATTTTAGTTAGGGATCAATCCCTAGCTAAATTGCAAGGGATTAGATTATGAATAGAAAATGATTAATGATTTTGGGTTGAGTTTGGGAAAAGGGTAGGTAGATAAAAAAAGTAATATATTTTAAATCTATAACATTTTTGATTTAGATAGAGGATATAAAACTATTAAAAATATTTAGAAATTTTTAATGTTTATAATCCCCACAATGTCATGCAACATAATAGATTTTTTTCTACCAAAAAAACATTTTATCAACTTCAATTTATGATTTTAGCCATAACAATGTAGTTTATTATTACTCTTAACAATTCAACTTCTACCAAATTTATATTAACTATAATTTATACCATTAACAACTATGGATTATGAAGAGTTTGGGTATCTCTGTAACGGTGATGAATTTCATGCCATACAAGAGTATTTTCTTTATGACAATATTCGTTAAGACACCCTTTATCCTGCTGTGTTAATAACATCATCTTTTAACACATGGTAATTTTTCTGTGTTACAATATGTTTATCTTAAACAATTTAAAAAACTAATAAATATGAGTAGTAATTGTTAGTTGAACATTGTAGTTATTAGTTGAGTACCATAACTATTCGTTGTAACATACAAGCTTGAATCTAAGAGTCATGTTTCACAAAATTCGTGGCAGATGTGTCTTGTAATGAATAGTAATAAAGAATATAAGAAAATATGAGAAGTATAATGAAAATGTATGTATCATTAATGAAATATTAATTTATAGTACTAGCGAATATATGTGAGTACTCGTTTATGTGAGTACTCTTTTATAGTTTAATATGATATAAACATATTTACTAATAAAATTTTAATACAAAACATATATTATTAAATATTATTTCATATCTTAATAAAATATATATAAATTATTATAATTTCAAGAACATCAATACGATATAATAAAAAAATTAGTAACATATCACAAAAATGTAGCAAAATGAATTATAAAGAACATTAATAAGTTGTAAATAAAAATAAAAATTTCAAAACTATTGAGAATTATATTGTATTTTTATATTTTTTTTATCTTGAGATACTAGGATGAGATGATTCATATAGATTAAGATTATTTATAGTTTCTTTTTGTATTTATAAGTGAATTTTTATTTTATTTAATGAATGATAATGTCATTTTTATAATTTTTATTCATAATATTATATTATGGTGAGTTTTTATTTATTTTATTTAGTTGTTTTATTATTTATGGGAATACTCGATATGTATTAATCTTCATATTTTTTCTATATATATATATATATGGGCATGTAGATATATGGAAGAAATTTATGATGCTTTAGCGAACATCTCTTCACTATAGAAACAGTAGTAAATGACCATTCAAAGTAACTTCCTACTTATGTGGAAAATTATAGAAATATAGTATTTCTTCTCTCTCTCTCTCTCTCTAAACATCATTGCTGGCCATATTTTAGATATTTGTTGAAGTTGTATGACTATATATAAATATTTGTATAACTATATATAAATAATTGTATAACTTTATAACACTTTATATAATTAAATATAACTATATTTGTAAGTACGTATACATATATGTAAATCTATATATTTATTTATAACTTTATATATTTATGTATAACTATTTGTATGAATATATATATATATATATAAAACTATATGTTTAACTATATAAAAATATTTATAGTTATATATACTATATGTATAATAACATATAACTATAAATAATTGTATCTTATTATATGTATTACTATAAAAATACATAACTATATTAAATATATAATTTACAGCTTATATTTAATATACATTTGTATATATTAGTGTTCAAAAATTTATTTTACTATATCTATACCTATACATAACTATAGGTATAGATATATAAAATTATATAAATAAATGTATATACTTACATGTATAAATATAAGTTTAACTATACGTGTAACTATATGTATAACCACATGTAACTATATTTATAATTACATGTATAATAACATACAACATTATGTTTAATTATATGTGTATAACTATATATAAATATTTTTAAAACTAAATAAAATTTTATATAATTAAATATAACTATATTTTTAACTATTTATACATATTTGTAAATCTATATACTTGTTTATAACTTTGTATATATTTATGTATAACTAAATATAACTACTCATATGAATATATATATAAAACTAAATGTGTAATGATATATAATTTTTTATAACTATATATATTATATGTATAATAACATATAACTATACATACTTTTATATTATTAATGTATAACCTATATTTAAATATATAACTAACAGCATATATTTAATATACATTTTTATATATTAGTATTAAAAATATATTTTAGTATATGTATATCCATACCTATACATAACTATATGTATAAATATATGAAATTATATGAACATATATACATACATACATGTATAAATATAAGTTTAACTATATGTGTAACTATATGAATAATCACATGTAATTATATTTATAATTACATGTATAATAACATACAACATATTTAATTAAGTGTAAAACTATATATAAATATTTGTAAAACTAAATAAAACATTATATAATTAAATATAACTATATTTTTAACACTTTATACATATGTATATACATATATGTAAATCTATATATTTGTTTATAACATTGTATATATTTATGTATAACTAAATTTAACTACTCGTATGAATATATATATATATATATAATGTTTAACGATATATAATTTTTATATGTATACTAACATATAACTATAAATAATTCTATCTTACTATATGTATAACTATATAAACTTTATACATAAATATATTTAAATATATAATTAACAACATTTATTTAATATACATTTTTATATATTAGTATAAAAAATATATTTTAGTATATCCATACCTATACATAACTATATGTATAAATATATGAAATTATATGATAAAATATATATACATACATGTATAAATGTAAGTTTACCTATATGTGTAACTATATGTATAACTACATGTAGCAATATTTATAATTATATTTATAAAAATATACAACACAATGTTTAACTATATGTGTATAACTATATATAAATATTTTTATAACTTTAAATAACTTTATATAAATAAATATAACTTTATTTTTATTTATGTATACATATATGTAAATCTATATAGTTATTTATAACTTAGTATACATTTATTTATATTTACTTATAACTATTTGTATGCATATATCTATATATAATTATATGTTTAACTATATGTAACTATTTATATCTACATTTACAATATGTATCCTAACATATAATTATATATGGGATAATATTAATTTGTTGAACTAATTTTAAATTAAATGGCAAAAGATATAATATCAACAATATGTAAGCACGTAGCATGAGAGTGTCCGTTGATCAAGCTCATATATGGTATAATACAAATAAGGGTCGTACTCTTACCTAATCCCATCCCTTGGGCCTCAGGCTCAAATATGAACTTATGTATGACAAGAGATGTAATATTTGATAGGTTTGAAATTGTATTTTCTTTTATATAATTTTTCATTCTAACACTATACTCTCTATGTGTCTCTCTCTCTCCCTCTCTAATTCTTCCTGTCATTCTATCCCTCTTTTTCTTTGTGTCACACACACTCTCTCTTGTAATTTTATTTTCTTGCTCTCCTTTCTTGCTTGTTCTCTCTCTCTCTCTCTTTCTCTCTCCCTCTCTCCCTCTCTCTCTCTCTCTCTCTCTCTCCCTCTCTCCCTCTCTCTTTCTTTCGCCATTTCTCTCCCCTCTCTTTCTCCCTCCCTCTCTTTCTTTCTCTCTCTCTCTCCCCCATCTCCCCATTTCTCTACCCCTCTCTCTCTCTTCCCTCCTTATCTCTCTCTCTCCCTCTCCTCCTTCAAACATTAAATATCTTTTTTTTTGCTTTTCTTTCGTGTGCATTATCGCATTTTGCACACTTCATCTAGTATAACTATGATATCTAATAATCATTATTGTGATAAAAATTGTTTTATCTATTCATGTAGATTTTGTAAATGCATTGCCTCGATATTTACGGTATTTAATTTTTAAATATTCATCTGTAAGTAATTTTAGTTAATTATTTGTATAATTTGAAGTAATAGAATGTTTTATTCAAAATAATGATTTGACATTATTTTTTGTAAATAAAACAGGGAAAAATGAGCTCAGATCGTCAGTTGATGTACATAAGGGTTATTATTGGATATTTGGATAAAGATTTTTTGAGTGGGCTTGAAACTTTCATCAATTTTGAATGTAGTCAATCGAGATTGATGGATGGAAAAAAAATTAAGTATCCATGGAATCATCGCAAGTGTCAGAATATCTATTTTTTTGATGCAAACACTATAAGATATCATTTGGCAAAATATGACTTTGTGCCAAATTATTTTGTTTGGATTTATCATGGGGAAAGTACAATGGCTCTCAATATTGACCAAAAAGATGGTATTTAATCATTTGCTTGTGGTGAAGAATCATCAAACACATACCATAGAATGATCACGGAAGCTACTAGTGCTGACTTCAATATGGATTACATGGATGAACTACATAATCCTGAAGCATAAAATTTTATGAAATGCTTAAAGCTACAGATAAAGAGTTGTGGTCTGGTTGTAAAATACATTCGCAATTGTCACTCGTGGCTCGACTAATGGGCATTAAGTCAGAAAATAATATGTCTGAGAAATTATTTGATCAGGTGACAGAACTGATGAAGAAGATTGTTCTAGATAATAATTTGATCACTAACAACTTTTACAACACTAAGAAGTTACTACGAGGAATGGGTCTACCAGTGGAAAAAATTGATTTTTGTTTAAATGGATGCATGTTATATTAGGGTGGTGATAGTTATTTAATTAGTTGTAAATTTTTTGATCATCCTCCATTTAGGAAGGCACCTCGTGTTGTAGATACTCAACAAAAATTAAAGGTTGTCTTTAAGAAGATGTATTATTTTCTATTATTCCTTGTTTACAAAGACTATATGCATCAAATGCTACAGCAAATGATATAAGGTGGAATTCTGAGCATGAGGTTGAAGAAGGGGTAATGCATTAATCATCAGATTCACCTGCTTGGAAGAATTTTAATTATATACATCAAGATTTTGCAGCAGAAAGTCGAAATGTGAGATTGGATCTTTGCACTGATAGATTTTAGCCATTAGAGCAATCTGGACAACAGTATTCAACATGGCTAGTGATAGTGACACATTATAACTTGCCTCCGTGGTTGTGTATGAAGGAGTAATATATGTTTTTGTAAATATTCGTTCCAAGGCCAAAAAATCCAAAAGGCATGCTGGATGTTTTCTTACACCCTCTTATTACAGAGTTAAATCATTAATGGGATGTTAGCGTGAATACATATGATATCTCAAAGAGGCAAAATTTCATTATGCGGGTAGCCCTTATGTGGATGGTAAATGACTTTCCTGTATATTCAATGTTGTCAGGCTAGAGTACTATAGGATGATTCGCATACCCATATTGCATGACAAATTTTGATGCATTTACCCTCAAATTTAGTGGTAAACAGTCATGGTTTGATAACTATCATAAGTTTCTACCTACAAATCATCTATTTCAAAGAAATAGAACTGCATTTCGAAAAAATAAAACTGTGATGATAGTTGCACCAGTAGTTCCTTCACGAGATGATATTATGACAGAGATTCAGAGTTTGGGTTTGAAGAAGGTAACTGAAAAGAAAGCTACTGGAAGTAATGAACCAATAGGAAAATTATTTGGCTGGAGGAAATTTAGTATATTTTGGGACTTGTCCTATTGGAAGTCCAATTTAATTCGGCATAACTTAGATGTAATGCATATAGAAAAAAATGTTTTTGATAATGTTTTCAACATCGTCCTTAATGTACACGAAAAAACAAAAAGACACTTTAAAATCAAGACAAGAGTTGAATGATTATTGTCGATATCTTGAATTGAAACTGAATGAGGAAAAAAAAATTTCTAAAGCTTGCTACACACTTGATAAGAAGGCAAGATAGATATTGTGTGAATGGGTTAAAAATTTGAAATTTTCTGATGGATATGTGTCAAATATGGGTAGATGCGTAGATATGAAGAATCTTAAGTTATTTTAAATAAAAAGTCATGACTGTCATGTATTTATGTAGATATTAATACCAATTATATTCTGTGAATTACTTCCACTAAATATTTGGAAGGTCCTTACAGAACTTAGTTTGTTTTTTAACCAACTAACTGCAGCCACAATCAAAATAGATGACATGGTGAGGCTGGAGAATGACATTCCACTTATTATTTGTAAGCTTGAATGGATATTCCCACCGAGTTTTTTTGACTCAATGGAGCATTTGCCGGTCCATTTGGCATATAAAGTAAGGATTGTAGGGCCAGTGCAATTCAGGTGGATGTATCATTTTGAGAGGTAAATACATATAATTTGTTGTATTTTATTATTTAGTACTTTAAGTATTATTGTAATTTAATCTAATTGAAACCTAACATTATGGATGTAGGTATCTTCGTATGTTGAAATTGAATGTTAGAAATAAGGCAAAAAGTTGAAGGTTCAATTTGCAATGCATATTTAGTAGAAGAAGCATCATCATTTTGTTCTTATTATTTTGAGGATCATGTCAATACAAAGAATAGAAATGTGTCGTGTGGAATTAAGAAGGTCATGTGATGGCAAAAGATGATTCTCTGGACAAACTATCTATCTTCAAGGACCCTAGAAGAGTATTTGGAAGAGCAATGAAAAGATGTATGACAGATGAAGAGTACAAAGTAACCCGAAGCTACATTTTACTTAATTATGAGAAGGTTGCACCATATATTGAGTATGTATACCCAAAATGGTTGCAGGTTTAATCATAGTTTAATTTTATCTTTAATAGGAATTATTAAACATTGATATACATTTTTTCTCTCTTTTTATATTTGTGCAGTATTTATGTTGAGCAGTTAAAATATAGGCATCCAGCAATTTCCAGTAATGATGTTGATTATATACTAGAAACTAAATCTACGAATTAGTTAAAAAATTATGTGAGTATAATTAAGTTTTATATTTTTGAATTATTAAATTTTTAGTATCTTTTATTTGTTAATATCATTTTTAAAATTTGTCACAGGCAATTGATCCTTCAAATGGAGATTCAAATATAATCATTCAGAATCTAAGTAAATACCCATTTAGATATGTGATAACCTATCCTGGGTATTTTGTTAATGGATATAAAGTTTACACAATCGGGCACGGTTCTTCTAAAATAATAATGAATAGTGGTGTATGCATTAAAGGCTCAGGTTATAGTACAGATGAGATTGATTATTATGGTCAACTCAAAGAAGTTATTAATTTGGAGTATCTTGGACTCAAAAATAATAGGTTGTATTATTTAAGTGCGAGTGGTTTGATCCTACACGAAATGTGGATACAAAGATTCATTCAAATTATAAGCTAGTGGATGTTAACCATAAACGTAGATATAATCGATATGAACCATTTATTATGGCAGTTCAAGCCACTCAGGTATATTGTTATACATATCCGAGTTTATCTCGTGATAAGAGAGATTGGTGGGTGATTTGCAAAATCAAAGCTTGATCAAGATTTGAAATACCGACATCACAACAAAGAAGTGCATACTTAGAAATTGCACCGGCATTCCATAAAGATGACATAAATAATATTGAGCCTATGAATGTAGATGAATATCTAGAAAATTTATGTGACTCAAATGGTGGCACAATAGAAATTGAAGATGATCAATTTCTATCTGAAGATGAGTTCGAACTTCTATCGGAATCAGACGAAATATTAGAAGATTCATTGGAGGATGATAGTGATGGCGATAATTAAATTGTTATAATTTTATTATAAAATTAAACTATTAAAGACTTTTTATATTTTGTTGAAATCTATCAGTGTATTTTATTCAAAAATGCATGCTTGTTCATCATATTTTTATTTTTTGTTCAATGTTTTATTTTGTACATCAGATGGTGCCTAATGGACGTGACCATGGTGGAGGTGGACGTGGACACAGAAATGAACCAAATTCTTCTAGTATGCTACATCATGTTGCAGAATCAGTACCATCTATTAGCCACCATATCTAGACTTCAATATCACAATCACCATCTTCATTTCTATCACCATCACCATCATTGAGACCTCTACTATCACCTATATCAGATGTAAGCCCATCATCCATTGTGCTTCCTGCACAAACTTTTGATCCATCTCTATCTTCTACGCTACATTTTACACCGATTGTTCCCCCATTTACAATACAAATAACATCATCAAATGTTGTGCCTTCCTATGCACTCAGTGTAAAGTTAGAAATTGAGATTGTGGATGAGAGGTAAAAGAAATACGTAAAAATGACTAGAAAAAAAAATTTGATATTACTGTCAGTGGTTTTTTTATATTGTTATGATTTACTTTTTTTTCAATGTTATTTATTTATTTGTACAGTTTTATTCCATCTCACAAGTATTCGACTATAATTACAAAGGCTTTCAAAAAAAAGGTTGATTCTAAAGCTTTCTCCTGGAAGAAAGTTTTTGAATCGACAAAAGAGTCATATTTTAATGACTTTTAGGTAAAAATAATAAAACAAAAGAATTGAAAAATAATTATCTAATTACTTAACTTTTATGTTGGTTATTATTCAAGCAGTAAATAATTATGTTCTTGTTGTTAATATAAATTTTTATCATTTTTATATTTATAGAATTAGTGCACATGAGCACCCAAATTTGATGGAAAGATAAAGTCATTATGGGAGATCAAACCTGCTCAACGTTATTTTGATTTTGTCTATAAATTAAAGAAAATTAAAGAAATGCATGATTTTATATTCGAGGAAGACTGGTCCGAATTGCTTAATTATTGGGAGGAGACATATGTGAAGAAAAAATTAGATATTGCCAGCAAAAATCGACGAAGTGAAGTAGCTGGACTAGGTATAGAAATCTGTCAACACATTGGAGGTTCAAAGTCAAGAATTGAGCACGCTCGAGATTTGGTACAAATTTACAATTCTAAACATTTCTATATTTTGTGGTTGTCCTAATAGTCCAATAAATAAAATCTCTACAAGGTTTTATTAATTTTGTTAACTTTTTTTATCATTTGTTTTTTTATTACTTAATAAAAACATATTCTAGGCTGGAGAATTGGGTCGAGATCCAAATTTTTATGAGATTTTTAGGAAGATGCATATGAAGAAAGTGGATGGTTAGTATGTTGGCAACAAGTCTCAGATGATTGATGTAATAAATTGTTATATTAATTAGATTTTAGAAAACTACAGTACATTATGAAAATTATTTTGAATGCAAAATATTTATTTTATTTTTTGTAAATCTAGAATAGTTTTTTTCTCTATTTTATCTTAGGACCTAATGGAGGAACGTGTGATAGCTGCTCATCAATAAGTTGAAAATTATATAGATCTTCAACCAATTGATTATGATCCTATTTATTTGGAGACAATAGAAGGTCGAAAGAAGCCGCGAGTGTACGAATTCAGCTCTAAGGGAGTATCATTTTGTTGTAGCAGTTGTGCTTCTAATTCATCTGTCTCAGCAATGACGGATGAGGCGGTCGGACAACAAGCACTAAAAAGAAATGAACGTATTTTAGATATGGAGACCAAAAAGAAAAAGAAGGATGAGCAAATAACTAATTTGATGGAAGAAATGCAAGAAATTAAAGAAATTAAAAAATCAATGCAACAGCGGATGTCCTACATAGAGTCACAATTAGTGGCATTGGCGCAACACATAGCATTCCGAGATTCAGCTACAAATCCTCACAGTAGAGGCTAGCATTCCCTATAAATTATGATGATGATTGAGTATGAGAATTATTTCTGAACTATTATTTATTTTTGTTTATGTGTAGCAAACAATTATGATATTTTTTTGTAGGTTGTAATTTTTCTTATTCTAATTTTTTTCTTTGCTTTTCTGATTAACCAAATTATGAAAATTTGTAGGACACATTATATAAGAGAAAAGAAAAAATCCTAATTCAAAGCATTCAGACATTACCATGGTCCTTCTAATGCATGAGTCTCATATTTACTGATTTCAGCTTTATCAAAAAGAGAGCTAGCTTATCTTATCTTTATTATTCTAAAAATATTTTATTTCTGCACTCTCTTTATCGCTAAACATAATTGCTGGACATCTTTTGGATTTTTGTTGAAGCTGTATGATAATAAACTTTAATTTGTGTTTGGTCAATTCTATAATATTTGTTTTTATATATCTGTGAATATGTTTCCGTATCTCAGAATTTTTTGGGTAGAGTTTTAGCCTATTATAGGTATGTAAAAGCCTATTATCATCAGCAGTAGTTTCAACAATGGTGCCAGTAGTGTCAGTGACGGTAGTGGCATTATTGGCACCAGAAGCGGCAGTAGTGGCAGTGGAGGTGGCAGCGGCAATGGCAGTAGTGGCAGTGGAGGCGGCAGCGGCAATGGCAGTAGTGGCAGTGGAGGCAGCATGGGCAATGGCAGTAGTGGCAGCGGTAGTGCCGGCATCGGCAGCAATGACATCGGCAGCAGTTGTAGTGGAGGCAGCAGAGGCAACTGAGGCAATCGAAAAAATAGTAGCATCAGCGGCAACGGCGGCATCACCGGCAGCTACGCCATTAGTGGCGGCAGCACTGGCAGCAGCCATAGTGGCAGCTCCAGTAGAGATATGGGTAGCTGCGACATCATGAGCAGCATGAACGACAACAAATGTGGTATATACGTACGTATATAGTCAGTTATAAGTATATATAATTCTACAATATTTTATGTACATATATACTGAGTATATATGTTCTCAGTATATATGTACGCATAATAATGTAGTTTATATGTACATATACAGTAATATATGTACAAATGAAATGCTAGTATATATGTACATATTTACTGCAGCAATATATATTTATCAAAACATAGTTTTTTTTATTTATTTTGATTTGATTTGGTGGTTTAAATTTCATACAGATATGGTACCACATTATTTCCCATACGAAGCTTGTATAAGTGAATACATATTTCAACAAACATGATGCACCGTGACTTGGACATCATTTTTGCAGATGAAAGTTGGTGATCGAAGGAGTAGAGAGAGTGAAAGCAATGTCAATGCATTGATAGATTATACTTTATGCATAGTCGGTAGATACATTGATTACTAAGATGTAATATAATTTTTGTTATTTTTTTTAGTTATTTAAAATATTGTATTAGAATAAGTTATTAAATGAATTTTTTTTGTTTAAATTAAAATTTTCATTTATATATTCTATTTTAATTAATTTAATATAAAAATATTAAATTATTTAATTAAATTTTAGTTTAAACTATATGACAATCAACTTTACTTTGTGTTGTTCCTGTCTATAATAATATTTTTATATATCTGTGAAAATGTTTGTGTGTCTCTGAATTTTTTGAATAGAATTTTAGCCTATTATAGGTATGTAAAAGCCTATTATCAGTAGCAGTAGCAGTGACAGTTGCGGCAACGGTGCCAATGGCGGCGGCAGAAGCGGCAGTGGTGGCGGCAGCAATGGCGGGGGCTACAGCGGTGGCAGCGGTGGTGGAAGTGGTCGTGGCAGGAGCGATGGTATCAGAGGCAGTGGCAGCGGCTGAACCGGAAGCAGTAGTGGCGGCAGCGGCGGCTGTGGTGGCAATAGCTACACCAGAAGCAGCGGTAGCACAAGAAGTTGTGGCAGCTATGGCAGAGGCAGCAACTACATTAGTGGCGGCAGCTGTGGTAGTGATGGCAGCGGCGGCAACGGCAACTGTGGCATGCAACGACGTCGCCAAAAATGGAGGCAGCGGCGGCGGTTGCAGCCGCCAGCGACGGTAGCGGCCAGCGGCTACAGCCACTACAACGGCCAGTAGTAGCAGCGGCCAGCGGTGGCAGCGACCAGCGGCAGTAGCGGCCAGCAGGGGCAGTTGCCAGTGGTGGCAGCTGCCTATGGTGGTAGCAGCCAGCAGTGGCAGTGGCCAACGATGGCAGCGGCCAGCGACGGGAGCGGCCAGCGGTGGTAGTAGTGGCAGTAGTGGTGGCAGCGGCCAACGGTGGCAGTAGCAGCAACAGCGGTGATGGCGACAGTAGTAGTGGTATTGGCAGTGACAGTGACAACGGCATCAGCGACCGGAGCAGCAACGACAATACCAAATAAGGTACATACATACAAATAAAGTCAGTATATACATACATATAATACTGCAGTATTTTATATACATATATACTGATTATATTTGTACTCAGTTTATATGTACACATAATACTGCTATTTTTATGTACATATACTACGGTAATATATATACGAGTGAAATGCCAGTAAATATTTACATATATACTGCAAGATTATATATGTATCAAAACTAAACTTTTTTTTAATTTGACTAAGTGGGTTAAATTTCTTACAGATATGATACCGCATTGTTCCTCATACAAAGCTTTTATAAGTGATAAGATTTTTCACTAGATATTACGTGTCATGACTCGAACAGCTTTGTCACAGAAGAAAAATGATGATCGGGGGAGCATAGGGAGAGAAAACAATGTCAATGAATTGATATATTATACTTTATAAACTATTGGTAGATACATTGATGAATAAAATGAAATAAAATTTTATTTTTTTTTAATTATGTAAAATATTGAATTAGTATAAGATATTAAATGATTTTATTTTTTGTCTTTTATAAATTATTTATATTTTAATTTTTATTTAATTTGATATAAAAATATTAAATTATCTAATTAAAAACTTTTAAAATAATTTAAATTCTAAAATTAATTTTGATATTAAAATATCTAGGGAAAAATCGCTTGCTAAATTAGCAAGGAAAATATTAAAATTAGCGATGGATTTTCCGTAGCTAAATTTATTTAGCAATGGACTATATCCGTTGCTAAAATTTATAGACCAGCACTTTATCTAGGGAATCATTAGTCATTATTTTCTTTTAGCGAGGGCAAATCTCATTTATCTCACTAATTTAGTTAGGGAATTTGTCTTTTTTAACAATGGATTTTTTCGTTGCTAAATTTTTAGCTAGGAATAATTTCCATCGCTAAATTTTTAGCTATGGATAATTTCCATCGCTAAATTTTTAGGTAGGGATAATTTCCATCGCTAAATTTTTAGCTAGGGATGATTTCCGTCACTAAATTTTAGCAAGAAGTACTTTAGATAGGGAACCGATCCGTCGGTAATCCATCGCTATATCTCATTTAGCAACGGAAAATGCTCATTTAGCTAGGGAATTGTCCCTAGCTATATAAGATTTTTCTTGTAGTGAACTTCTTTTGATAATGTCATTCAATGATACCGATGTATTATTTTTTCTATTTGAAATCATCAAACTTGCATCAGATTATTCTGATACAAGCATTGTGACATCAAACATGATTTTGGATATTATGTTTATATGATTTACATGATGTTGACATTGATATTGATTTTTTCTATCATGAAAGACGACTCTATGACAATATAGATAATGGAACCTAACTATTCAATTTAAAAAAAAATAGAATATGTAACTAACTTTTATTCAAATATTTGTATGACCATGTGAATTGAAAGATAAAACCTAGAAATCAAGTGAATAAGGATAAGGAGACATGCACTTTAGGTTGCATCTATCATTCGACAATGAATAAATAGTGATATTTATTTATATGTTTTCTATGAAATAAGAATAGAAAGTTATAGTAGAAACAAAAGTTTATGTTTGAAAAAAAAACCTTTATAATTAAAATGTTTATCATTAGATGTTTGTTTAATTTAAAGTTTATAAAAGAAAATCTAATATAGGCACATATCAAATTTATTTAAAGGCTAGCGAACTAACTTGCATCTATGAAAGATGCTCTACGAAGATGAATTTCTTTCTTTCTTACTACTAAGATCATTTCCAAATAGTTGGGATAACTTTATAATTTTTTAAGATATTACATAAATGCATATTGTCATGGAAAACTGATTTTCTAACGAAGTTAGGAGAAAATATATAATTGAAGATTCTCATGGTATACTTTTCTTTGAGACATTATAGAAGCATCAATAAGTACACATAGAGTGATTGAAGACCATATATCTTCCAAAAGCCAGTATGAAATAGAAAAGTAGTCAAGTACTATCAATGTAACAAGATGGTACATGTGAAAATGATTGTCATTCTTAGAAAAGATTACAACAAAAGCGAATGTGAGAAGATAGACCAGAGAGATGATAACATAACTTTGGAATTTGACATTATGCTAATTAGCGATGACAAACCCACTAATCTAGTATCTTAAAAGGGTAATTGACTTATTTATTTAGGAGTTTCATTTCACATCACCCTCTATATTACCTTCATTATAGCATACATACCTAGTGATTATGTCATAGTAACTAAGGCTAATAATGGGACATCACATATATTGGGCATATGAGGTATTAGTCAAAAGATGCATTATGGATATCAACAATTATAGAAAAATGTCTGGTCCATGAGTGAACCATATTTCTATAAAGATTTTGGATGGCATGGATACATGAGTCATTTTAGTGATTCCTAGTGGAAACATACCAAGGCCTCATTAGACATTGTGAGGGGCAAGAAGGAAAATATATTGTATGCCACTTAGGCTAGAGTATATAAAGAATAAATAAAGACAGTTCATAAAAGAGCAACATTGGTCTCTAGAATGACAAATTTGGTAATATAATTGAGAAGGCTCTTCAACTTCTAGCTAAACGGAATATCCTTCCATTTCACTATTGATGCTCTCTTGATGAGTGTGCGAATCACCTATTGGAAAAAGTCATAAAATAAGTTTTTACTGTCTTGCAACTTTGAAGAGATCTAATATTCTTGATGTTATTCATACTAATATCTTCTATATATATAGTATAACACTTGGTGGAATCATTTACATTGTCATATCCATTTATGACCACTCGAGAATATATGGGTATTTAAACTAAAAACAAAAAATCATGTCATTCTTAATTTTAAGGATTTCCACACAAGAATGGAGTGAGTGACCAATAGGAAACTAATGTTCATACATTTTGATAATGGAAAAGAATGCATAGTTCAGTTTTATAGAAACTATGTATCCCATAGAATTATTGATGAACATTTATTAGCCAAAGTGTTATAATTAAAATGACATGACATATAGGATACATTGTATTATTTGGGAAAAAGTTTGGTATATGTTTTCTTAGGCTTATCTTTAAAAGTATTATAGGAAAAATCTATGCATTTGGATATTGATGTAATTAGCATGTTACTTAATGTTGCCTTTAACATCCTTTTTTGAATATGCTTTTTTGTCACAATAAGTTCACTTACTAATGAAATGCCTTAGTCAATATTCTGCCTTATGACAAAAAATGGTTCACACTCATCACATTATAGTGCTAACCTTGTTAAATATAAAAAAACTAACTTTCCCTCCTAAGTTAGTTTGTACAATGGTCATGTAACAGTGTGTCTTTCCCTCTTGTATGACTTTGATAGTTCTTATATGTTTGAGATTTTCTAGGACTATTTCTTTTGGGTAGCTGCCATAGAGAAGAATAATCATGATTGATGAAGAAGGATAGGTGAATTAGTAGAATTTGAAGAGGGTACGATAAGCATTTCTTTGAATTTTGAATCAAATAATCAATAATGTTGGTATTGTATTAATGGGAGATAATAGTTTGATACTATAAAAAAGTTATGTAACATCAACAAAAAGAATTGCTTAGTTACCTATGAGGTTTAGGTAACTAAATATTAGTTAATTGAATCACTCACTAAGGTTGTTATTATTAGCAATATGCACTAGGTCAATCATGTATGACCATGTTTTGACTTTATCATTTTATTCATAAAAAGACATTTTCATTATTATTTTATATTATGATAATCACTTGAATAGTTAATTCATTTTAAGGCCATCAAGTATGTGACTAGATAGTAAAATTGTTAAATTAAACAAGAATTATATTCATATTATCCCTAGTCATTTATTATTATTATTGAACTAATAATGAATTAAGGCTAGTATGGTGTTGACTGATGATTATGTTTTTACTAATCATGAATATGGGATATTAAGTCAATTCATAGGTACTTATTTAAGAAATGATCTACTAGATTGATCCACTATGAAAATATTACATGGATTATTATCATAAGAAATTATCATCAGAGTAATATTGATTTAATACTTTGACCTCATGATCACCATGGATTTCTATATAACTATTTTTATGTTTTGACACAATCTAACATTGCCTTTAATCGAGTGATTAAATAGATTTTTGATGGATATAAATTGAGTTGTGTGAGGAATGTGAGTAATTGAGAATGACTTTTTCCCCCGTTTAATCTGAGTAAGATATCAATGGGCCCCTTGATAAGATAGACTAAGGAAAATGCATAGCTATGCTAAATTGAATTGATAAAAAGTTATTATTCTTAGTCTAATTAGAATCAAGAAATAAAATGATTGAATCATATATGAGGATGACAGAAATTAGGCCTTATATTTAATCAAGATATTATGTGACAAAGGGATTAAAATATTCACTATAAATTAGGTTATGTTGGAATATCAGGCTTCACATGACTTGGGTAGGCATAATATCTTGTTATATTCCACTTATGACTTGCAGACCTATAGGGGGTTTCAGGCCCACTGCTAATGTCATGTGAACCTACAGAGTCTCACACATAGAACAGATCCAAAATATATATGGGTTTACCAAGCTCATTTAAACTTTGTAATATATATGATATATATATATATATATATATATATATATATATATAACTTGTTTTGATAATTTGTTTGTATAACCAAATGTTTCTGTTTTAATATTTTCATGTAAGTGTAGGAAATGAAATATTAAGAGGCTGAGAATGCAGCAGTTGCACAATAACGAAGTCCCGCTAACCGGTCAGCGGGCCGAAATTTTTGGAGCAAAGCCTAGCCCGTCTAATGATCCGACCCGCTCTGATTAATTGAACCAAGAGTTTTTATTAATGTTTTTTGCATTTTATTTTTGGGTTGTTGTCTTTCAAATCTGAGAACTATTCATCATCTTCTCTCTTTTTTTCTCTCTCTCTGTGCGATTTATCACGATTATCTCTATGCTGCACATACTGTAAGCAAATTTTGGTTTTATCTGTAATGCATAAGTATTTTCTAGTGGTTGTAGCTAGTCGTACTGAGCGACTAGCGAACCACGTTATTTCTGGTGTTCTATTGTTTTATTTTTTTTTATTCTGCCATGATTGGATTGTGGATTTGATATATATTATTTGTTGTTCTATTATTCTTGTTGTCTTCTGTATCTTGAAATCACCACCATGAAAGCATAATTGCCCAACAATATATATAAGGTAATTATTTTCTTAATAATTAAGTAAATATATATTTATGTTTGTAATTGTTATCTTAATAAAATAATAATTATTATTTAAGGTAATTGTTATCTTTATTTAAGGTAATTGTTATCTTAATCAAATTAGAATTAAAAATAGAATATATAACAAAAAGGGGTTTCGTAAGTGAAACCCTAATTTAGAACTCTATGTATACCTCATGTTCTCTAGGGTTTCACACAACACTACACATTATTCCAACCACCAAATTCATTTTTTCTCAAGATGGAGAGAAAAAAAGAAACGTAGAGTTTATTCATTCTTGATTGTGAGACAATCAAGAACATTGCTAGCACATACATGTCCATTTTGATTGGAAGTTTGTTTATGTGGATACTAGTAGAAGATGCATCCATTTGAAGACGTCTAAATCCGATCAAACGAGGTAAGGTTCTGGAAACCCTAAACAATCAATTAATCAAATTACATGGATCCTTATTCTATGTAAAAATTAAATCTTGTTGTTATGCTACATTTGTTATAACAAAATCCAACACTTATATCATAGTGGTCCACATATGAGCCTCTTCAAATGAGATTTATTGTTATTGGTTTGATAATTCCTATACCAATAAGACATGGTCAGTGAGAATTGTTTATTGGTGACAAATAGAGTAGTAAAACAATAAAAGCAACATATAGATTCTCAATCAATAAGTACAAAATGTAATATATTTTTTTGTAGCTATGGTCAAAATGCATTTACTATGGCTAAGGTAGTTACTTATTTCCAAGAAGCAGGAGGGGTGCTCATCCATGGGTTTCATCTAAAGGGATTGAGGTGGATGAATAAAAGGTTGATTATTTAAAAACTACCACCTTCAATCTAATAAGGGAATTTGAGTTTTTTTGGCCACACTAGGTTTATAAGCATTTAATTAAAGATTTTTCTAAAATAACTACACCTCTCTCTATTATGCTCATGCAAGGAATGCCATTTGTATTTGATGAAAAAAGTATGAAATATTTCAATTTTTTAAAGAAACGACTTGTCTCAGATACAATAATAATCACTCTTGATTGGGATCTTTCATTTAAGTTAATGTGAGAAGCGAGGGACTATGCCAAGGGGGCAATTCTTAAGCAAAAGAATGACAAAATGTTTAATATCATATAATAAGTGAGTAAAACTCTCAATGAAGCTTAATACTTAAAAGAACTACTTTCTAATTTTTTTTAATTGATAGGTGTCATCCCTACTTGAATGGGATCAAATTAACAATACATTCTAATCATTCTATAATTAAATATCTCATTGATAAAAAATATGTAAAATCTAGACTCATTCAGTGGATCCTTCTTTAGAACTTTGATGTTTAAATTAAAATATAATATTCATGGAAAATTTTGAAGTTGATAATCTTTGAACACTAGAGGTGCCTAGTTGTTAAGTCCAAATCAAAGATAAGATCATGGATGAGTAGTTTCTATCATTACACATGTTGATTCTACCATGTTGTATGTGAATTTTGTTAACTTACTCATAACTAAGGTAACACCACAAAAGTTAACATCACTCCAAAAAAAGAACTTTTTGTATGAGGTTAAGCACTACTATTGAGAAAAGCTTATATTATAAAAACATTACTAATCATCACCTGAGTTGCTAATCCAAGTTAGTAGGAGATGCATACCAAAAAAGGAAATGGAATCTTGTTACATTTCCACTTAATTGTATGTGGTGGTCATTCTGTAGGCAATGAAACAATCACAAAAATACTACGAAAGGAGTGTTTTTCTCAAAACTTGTTTAAATATGCACACATCTTTATGAGATGGTGGACTTGATGATAGAGAAGCAGAAATACCTCTCACGAAAATTCAATAATGTCAATATCAATTTTGGAAGTTGAATTATTCAACATGTAAGGGATTGATTTCATAGACCCATTTTTTTCTTCCTTTAATAATCACTATATCTTATTTGTTGTTGGTTATTTCTTGAAATAGGTAGAAGAAATTGTAACACATAGCATTGATTCTCAAGTGATTCTGAACGTATTGACAACAAATGTTATCATGAGATTTAGAATGCCACATGCTATCATAAATGATGAAGGAACTCACTTTAATAAGTTGAAGAGTCTTATTGTCAAAGTATGAAATTAAACATCTAGTTACTCTAGCCTATCACCCACATACTATTGAGAAAGTAAAGACATCTAATAAAAAAATAAAGCAAATTCTAGAAAAAAATGTTGTCATAAGGATTGCAAAAAAATAAAATCACTTATGTTATATTGAATACAAAATAGATTCAAGATATTCTATGTTATGTTTTCATATAGATTGATCTTTGTCAAATCTTGTTATCTCCCATTAGATTTTATTGGGCCACAAGTAAGATAGACATGGATTTGAATGCATTTGAAGAACATACTTCTACAATTAAATGAGTTCAACAAATTCAAACTTGAATTATGAAAATCCAAAGTTGTACAAAGAGAGAAAAGTGATAACTTCATAAAAAGTTTCATTCAAAATTGTAGAAAGCAAGACAAGGTAGTAAGGCTCATTCACACAAACATAGAAACTATTTATGTTGAGCTTGTTTTCAATCTCACAAAAATGAAAAATAAGGTTAGTTTCCATGTGTCAAACAACATTATGTATTACAAGCTATTAGATTAAATAGATGTTGCTCCAGTGATATGGTATTTTTTCTATGATGATGCAGAAAAATGTCAAATAAAGTTCTAGTCATTTTTTCAATAATTCCAGCATGAATATAAATATTCAATGATGTCATTGGACTGATATCACTACTTTTGTTATAAAATATAAATATAAAAATAGTGTATATATTTATATACTTGACTTATAATATATTATATTCAACCAAATTAAGAATATTTTGAATTCCTTTTTATGTTATTCATCATTTCATATAATAATATTAGAATCTCTACCATACTTATATTACAAATTATCTTTGAAAGTAAATGATGTATTCATTTGAATTTATGATATTCATTGTTTTTTTATGTATAAAAAAATAATTAAATAATTTTGATGTAATGAGTGAATACTATTAATATAATGATGTGATATAGGCATGACATAAATATATTATACTTACAATATCAATATAGTAACTTTTTGATACATTAAAACATAACTAAATTTAGAAAGAATATTTGTTTACATACTATGCGATCTAGTGAATAAATGATTAAAAAGTTATATGATTCAAATATTACACTAACTTAATTTAAAATAACTTAAAATTATTTTATTTTTATTTAATTTTTATTTAACTTTTTATTCTTCATTATTATGTGTGTATTTATAAATATTTTTTTGCAAATTTTTTAAATCATTTTTCCCCATTATGGTAAATTAATGTATTAGTAAAATATAATACTATATTAGTAATGCACAATTTGTTAAATGATTTTCATGATAAAAGAATATTTTTTAAACTTTTTACTGTTAAAAAAAACTTCATCACATCAAGTATTTTTTTTTTATTGAAAAGTACAATCCACTTAAAAATTTAGAATACACTTTCAATGTGGTGTATTATGTAATTAGTACAAAAATATAAAAAAAATACTAATGAATTATACATGATATTTATTGATTTGGAGAAATCTTATGATATAGTCACAAGAGAATTCACTTGGTGGGGTAGTATGTAAGAAAAGTATTTCAAGAGTATATATTAAACTAATTAAGGATATATGTGAGTGTGTGATGCCTAGAGTTAGATTTGTTCAAGACATCATCTCAAGTATCAATAACAATGGATCTACAATATTTATCTTTACGTCGTAGTTTTTTTATGCTAATGACAAATATATTGACAAGACTTGCAAGAAGAGATCCCTTAATGTATATTATATTCAAATGACTTATTGTTTGGTGATAAGACTAAAGATGAGTTTGGTAATAAACTAAAAATTTGAAGGGTTGCACTTGAGTCCAATGGGTTTAGGATTTGTCATAGCAAGATGAAATAATTGAAATATGAGTTTAATAATTTTAAGAATAATAATGATGTGATGATTAAAATGAGAGAAAAAAGTATATTATATTAGTAATTTCAAGTACTTAAGCTTTATATTAAGTAAATATGAAGAAACTGATAAAGATATATCAACTAGGATAAATGTTGCATGTAACAAATGGAGAGTTGTATCAGGGTTTTTTGTCTGTAAATGAGTACCAAATAGAGAATAGAAAAAATAACAAAATAACACTTATAATTAATAAGTTATGGGAGAATCTTCTGAGGTGCTTTAGTGATGTCCAGTGCATACCTCTGACTGCACATGTTAAGTGTGCGACTATTTGATTGGAGAGAGGGAAAAATAGAGAGAAGCCTATGAGGAATTGAAAAGAAATAATAATTAAGTAAATAACAATTGAAGGGTACATAATAATACGATTTTCAATATAGTTGATTGGAAAAAATGATTCTTATAAGTGTATAATCATATTCTATTCTCTAACATACATATATTACAAACTATCTTTGAAACTTAATGAAAGTATTCATTTGAATTTATAATATTCATTAAGTTTTATATATATAGGAACGATGATAAAATACATTTGATGTAATAAGAATAATATTAATATATTAGTGTGATATGTTAATATAAATGTCAATAAAGTATAAATACAGATTTCTAAAATTATGAATTGTTACAAAACATAGGTACAACATAAATATATCATCTTTACATCAAATGTAAATATGATATTTACATCAAATGGAAAGTAGGAATGCAATTGAGAAGTGAGAATGCACTTGAAAAGTGAGAATGCATATGGGAAGTGAGAATGCACTTGGGAAGTGAGAATACACTTAGAATGTGGGGTATTATGTAATAGTTGAGAAATATAATGAACATTAGAAAGATACATACATAATATTTATCAATTTGGAAAAAGCTCATAATAGAGAATCAAATGACATAATACCTATAGTTAGATTTGTTTAGAAAAATTATATCAAGTGTTTATATTCAACTAATCAAGTACATGTATGAGGAAGTTATATCTATAGTTAGATTTGTTCAAGGTATCCCTCACGAATTTTCAATATTTATGGGACCACAACATGGATCATTACATAGTCCTTAAATTTTTGTGTTACTCATGGATGAATATATTAGAGACTTACAAGAAGAAATCTTTTAGGGTATGTTATATATAAATGACTTATTGTTGGTTGATGAGACTAAATTAGGAAAGAAACTAAAAATTTGGAGGGTTGCACTTGACTCAAAGGGGCCTAGAATTTGTCATACCAAATGAAATACTTTAAATTTGAATTTAATCTTATTAGGAGTAATAATGATATGATAAATAAAATGAAAAAGCATGAAGTATTAAATATTAGTAATTTCAAATATCTAGGCTCTATTTTAATTAAATATGGAGGGATTGATGAAGATATATCACAAATGATAAATTTTAGATGGACCAACTGGAAAGCTATATCAAGAGTTCTTTATGAAAATGAGTTCATAATAAAGTCATAAGAAAAAACAATTAAATAACTCTTATAATTAATAAGATATGGAAGAATCATCTAAGGTGGATTGGTCATATTTAATATAGGCCTATAGGTGCATTAGTTAGGAAGTGCTATTCGAGTAGAGAGAGGTAAAAATTAGAGGAAGGCCTAGGAAAAATTGAATAGAAATTATAAATTGAAGTATTTAAAAATTGAAGGGTCCGGAGTGAACATAATTTTAAATATAGTTAATTGGAAAAAAAAAATTTCTTATAGTTGACTCCAAGTAGTTGGGATAAGCCTTAGTGATTGATGATATTTTGTGTGTGTGTGTGTGTGTGTGTGTGTGTGTGTGTGAACATTTAAATATATAAATGAACTTTTTAAAATATATAAACTTATATACATCAATGTATATGTTTGTTAATTAAAGTGACACATAGTTAGTAAAAGTTGTTTTTACATTCAAGAATAATTTGATATGAAAAATGATGAATATTGATATTAATATTGGTTTTTTTACCTTAAAATAAAATAAAAAATTTCATTAATTTCATTTATTTACTATTTGAAATTTTTACCTTTAAATGAATAATGATAAAGGTAAATGAATTGTTAAGAAATTATTCATGTCTTTTTGAATAATGAATTTTAAATTTAGAGAATGAAATTCCAATTAGTAGGTAGAGTTATCAAGCACACCAAAAATAATAATTTTTTTTTCAATTTAACCATTGATCCTAATTGGACAAGTTGGTTAAATAAGAAGAGAATAGAGATGTTAAAAATTATTTTTATTTTCATATTAGATTGGGTGATGGAAAATTGTGTCGATTGATATCAAATTTATTAGATTTGAATATTTAGAGAGAAATCTAGGCTAGTTTCAACATAGTGGTAATTTGTAAATTTCGTCATTTTAATGTTAAATGAAAGACACAATTTTTATATCTTATATTTATCTTTCTATTTTATAACTTCTCTTTTATTTATATTCTTCTTTATCGGATGTTTTCAATTATTCATAATTTCTTTACCAAAATCATTAAAATAAACAAAAATCTCATGATTGGTGAACTTTTATTCTATGAAGTGATTAAACTCAATAAACTATTCATTTCAATCCAAAACATCTATGGAATGGTTATAATCATGACAAGGAATGTTAGGGTTAAGGTTACATAATTTATTTTTATTTTTCTTGCTTTATTTCAAAAATTAGACTTAAAATTACCCAATTTTTAACCATATTTTTGTTTTTTTATTTGAGTTTGAATTATAGTTATAAAACTTGAATTAAATTATTAAAGCTACTTTTTGAGTTTTAAGGTTTGTAAAATCTTTTTATGTTAGGAAATCTCTGGAAACCCATGTGAAATTTCATATTTTATATTGTTAGTTACATATATATGTTTTTACTTTGTTGATACGTGGTATTATGTATTTAGTTATAAACCATTTATTTTGGTTTTTTTTTTTGAAACTAGTTTAATGAAATTTAAATTATTTAATTAAAATATATGATTAATTGATAAAAACTCATAAATTCAATAACATAAAATAAGTTTTTGATAAATTTAGAAACTCATTTACACATGTATTTTTTTTGGAGAAATTAATTTTTAAAAAAATAAGAGAATGATGTTTAGTTATATGTAAATGGTGCCAAAAATTATAGTTTATGCAATGTTTGGAAAATTTTGAAATGAGATTATAATGATATATATGTATAAAATTATATGAAAAATACTTTGAAGCTATACAAGCTATATAATATTTTGAATTAAATTTGAATAATTTTGCAAAAATACAAATTTTGGATATTGGGTTTTGAAGTGAATATTAGTCATAGAAAGGAAATAGAAGGCTAAAAGTTACAAGAATATTTACGGAGGCTTGAAATAAATATGGCATTGGGAAAATGATCTTAAACCTCCTTGTGTACTTGTGGTGCAGTTTCGCTACGTAGAGGTAGTGGTTGTCAGGTTAGAAGCCGATAAATCTCTCAAGAGTCTTTGGATCATAAGAGTGGGTGTATATGTTCTCCAGTGGGTGTGGTAGCAAGGATGGAGCTAGTAGATTAGTTTTCCCTCTACATGTCTCATTGTGGCCTCATGAGCCTTGATATACATAAATTATTTATATTTGTGAAAATGAGAGGGAGACTGAAGAATAAATATTTTGATAACTTACACGGGCACACACATTATTGTATAAATATATGTATAGATATTTGAAATTTTTTTTAACCTCTTAAATTATATATGAAAACATAAGTGTCTATTAGTTGCTTACTCTTATTTTCTCTATGTGTAGGAAATATTGATGACTAATATTTTCCCATAGGGGTCATTTTGTATAAATGACTTTACTTTTCCATGTGAAAGTTTAAACTTAATGGTTTGTGTATATTCATGATGTTCTCTAGTATCTGATATTTCAAATGCCTAAATGTGAGAGATCTTGACCTTTTTTTTAATTTCTTTTACTAAATTTTTGAGGTTTTGTGTGCTTTAGAAAGAAACTAGTATAAAAATGGGAAGGAGAGAAGCTATTATCAACTTGTCTATAGCTTTCTATATACAAGTACTCTATAAATAATTTATTAAATTTATTTTGGATCTATATTTTTAATAAATATTTTTATCATTATCTTTACAACTACTATATGACTAATTACTAAATTTTAAAAAGTCAACATTAAAATTGCAAAAATCCCTCACATGAGGATATAAAGTATTTTAAATCATATTAAATTTTACTAATCAAACCAAACACATTATGAATCCCATGTGGGTGTGCCTGGCGGTCATGACAAGTAGATTGGTTCAAGACATCTCTTATGAGTTTCAAATAATGGTGATACTACATCAATTATCATCATTTAATCAATATATTCTTTCACTTATTATGGATGATTTATAAGAGACTTCCAAGAAGATGTCCATTACTATATGTTATGCACATATGATATAATATTTATTGAAGAACCTAAAAAAGATTTAGGTTAAAAACTAAAAATTTGGAAGGTTGCACTTAATTTTAAGATGTTTAGGATTAATCATAGTAAGAATGATTACTTAAAATAATATATCATATGATATTTTGGAAAAATATTTAATGATATACCTATAAAACCCTATGTGGGCTAAAAAAATATCGAATTCCCTTGATAGATGTGGGAGGTGATAGTTTTTTAATGATATTTACCTTTTATTAATCCAACTCAATCCCTTTAGTCGGATTCAATGCCATAAAACTACTCCATTCTTTACAATCAAATGATATTTTTTACCAGTTGAGTGCCATATTTATTTTTTGATATCATTGTAACACTACCTTTAGGTTGTCAAAGAAAACAAAAAATGAAATACCCGCACTACCAAGAAATCCTCTATAAATTTTTGTATTATCTTTTAAATCATGTCAGAAAATATTAGCACCATGCATATTTTAAAGGTGCAAGATGTATTATATAACCCAATTGACATCTTATGAAATGCAAAGGTGCCATAAGGATAAGTAAATGTTATTTTTTATTTATCTTCTAAGGTAGTATAAATCTGATTATTGTTAGAGTAACCATTAAAAAATAATAATATTCATGATCTAAAAGTCTATTCAACATTTGATCAATGAATGATAGAGAAAAATAATCTTTACACATGATGTTGTTCAACTTTTGATAGTTGATGCATATCCTACTATAATTTGTTATTCTATAGGGAACTAATTCATCTCTTTAATTTTTTATCACAATCATCTCTCCCTTTTTGGGTACAACCTATACATAGCTCATCCATGAGCTATCAGAAAAGTTATAAATAATTCATGAATCCAACCATTTTAGCACCACTTTCTTCACTGCCTCATTCAATGTTGGATTCATTAATCTTTGATCATCAATTGATGGCTTTTGATAGTCCTCTAGCAAAAATTGATGCATGCACAAAGAGGGACTAATAGCCTTAATGTTGGCTAGATTCCATTCTGCAATTGGTTTAGTAATTGTTTCTCATCAAGTATAAAATGTTATTTAAATGATGGGATTCACTTTTTACAACTATCACTAAAATCCTCAAAATACTTTCACATATTTTGGCCAATCAAGTCCTTCCAACACAAAAAAAAATTTACTTATTTATCTTTTATCTCTTTAACAACATTAAGGTCAAAAATTAGTCTATTTTCAATAGGCTATTTTCACTGGAGCTCCATCGTGGAGCTCGAGGAGCTCCAACGAGCTCCATGATGGAGCTCAAAGAGAGGGGCAAGGGGAGAGGGGAGAGGGGCGAGTGATGACAGGTGAGGGGAGATGAGCGAGGGCAAGGGAGAGGACGAGGGGCAAGGGCGAGGACGAGGACAATGGGCAATGATGAGAAAAAGGGTGAGGGGCAAGGGTGAAGATGAGGGCGAGGGAAAGGGGAGATGGGCAAGGGTGAAGACGAGGGCGAGGGAAATGGGAGATGGACAAGGGTAGTTTAGGTATTGTGTATTCACTATTCTACGTCTTTATTAAAAAAAATAAAAAATGAATATTTATTAAATTAATCTTGGATATATGTATATTATCTATACATTTTCGAAAATCCATGTATCCTATATATATTTTTTCAAAAATGTATACATTGTATAGGTTTTTCAAAAACATAAATAAGATGTATATTTAGGATAATGAATACACAATAATATTTTTGGAAAAAAATTAATTTTATTTTTTTTTTAAAGATTTTTTAATAGGAACATGGTAATGTTAGGTGGCTTTTTTTAAATGTAAGGAGGGGTATTTTTTGACTTTTCCTATTCAATAGCCCCATAATGTATCATTTTGTGTTTTTATTTAAAATAATTTTATTTTGGTGAACCTTTGCATATTTTTCACTATATAATAAAGGGGAATTATGTAGTAAAAATTATATATAGGGTCACTAAAACATAAATATTTAATAAATAATAACCCTTTTTAAAGTTTAAATAAAATGTCTCGCAAATAAAAAATATTTACAAAAAGCATACATAAGGTATATGGTTTTTCGAAAACATATATATAGTGTATCAAGTGTATATATTTATCTAATCAAGGACATAAATGAGAGAGAGTGTTGCATAGAGGTAGATTTGTTCATGTAGTCCGTCATTAGTTTTCAATATCTGAGACTACAACATGGATTAATACTAATCTTTATATTTTTGTGCTAGTTATGGATAAATTTACAAGACTGCCAATAAATGATTTCTTAGAGTATGTTATATGCAGATAACTTATTGTTAGTTAATAATATTAAAAAAGAGTTAGGTAAGAAACTAAAAATTTGAAGGGTTGCATTTGAATTCAAGGGGTTTTTAATATGAGTTTAATCACCTTAAGAGTAATAATGATTGGTAATTAAAATAAGAAAGAGACATATCAAATATAATTAATTCAAGTACATAGGCTTTATGTTAAGTAAATATGGAAAGACTTCTAAAGATACATCATATAGGATTAATATTAGATTGATCAAATGGAAATCTATATGAGTTCTTTTAGAAAATGAGTACCAAATAAAGGTATACGAAAAAAGACTAAAATAACTCATATATCTAATAAGATATGAGAGAATCATCTAAGGTCGTTTGGAAATATCCAATGTATACTTCCAGGTGTATCAGTTAGGAAGTATGTACTATTCGAGTGGAGAGAGGAAAAAAAGTAGAGAAAGGCCAAAGAGGAATTGAGTAGAAATTGAATGTTTCAGAGTAGACATGATTTCAATATAGTTAACTTGAAAAGAATAATTCATATAGTCGACTTCAAATAGTTGGGATAAGGCTTAAATATTGATGATGATATATGTTGTGTGTGTGTGTGTGTGTGTGTGTGTGTGTGTGTGTTTGTGTGTGTGTGTTTGATGTGTGTGTGTTGTACATATTCATATATGTATATGCTTATATATAAGTATCTATATTTATATATCCATGTGTATTTATATATATAAACATTTAAATATATAAATCTAAAAATATAAATATATATAATTATATACATCAATGTATATTCAGGCTATATAAAGAAATATTTCTTTTCTCAATTTAAATCATTGATCTAAATTGAAAATTTTAGTTAAATTATGTGATATAAAGTTACCAAAGTTTGCTTTTATGTTCGAAATTAAACTTGATATGAAAATGGTTAATAATGGTTCTAATTTTATTAGTTTTAAAGTTTGAGAGAGAAAGTTACATGAGTTGGAACCTAAGAGAAAATTTAGTTTTTTTACCTTTTAATGAAAGATTAAAAAATTTCAACAATTTTATTCATCTCAAAATTTCATGAGTTTCCTTCTATTTCTCTTGTTGTCTATCAATTCTCTTCTCTCTTATTTCTTCACCAAAATCTTACAAATAAAGCATAAAATACAAGATTTTTCATGAAAATCTATTCTATGAAGTTATTTAAGTCAAGAACTATTTCTTTCAAACCAAAAATATCAATAGGAGAGCTATAATCTTAACAAGGAAGAATAAATTTGAGGTGAGTTAGTTTCTTTTTTTTTTTTGCTTTATTTTGTAAATTAGGCTTGAATTCATTCAAATTCTATCCCCCATTTTCATGTTCTTTTAGTTTGCAATTTAATTGAGATTATAAAATTAGGTTCGAAATACTGAACCTAGGGTTTAATGGTTAATGCTTCAAAAGGTTTAGTTAAGATAGAAAATCTTTAGAAATTAATACCATATTTTAAAATTTTAAATCATTAGTTTAATTTATTTTCTTTATGATGTAAGGTGTTATGTGTTTTTTGATAAATTATATTCTTAGATTTCTTTGAAATGACTAGCATGAAATTTATATTATTAATTTAAAATATGTGATGTACATATAGATACTCATGAATTTGATAATGTGAAAAATTATCCAATGTTATTAGTCAACTATGCTCCTCACCTAAAAAAATCAAAAGACAAATATATCATTAACTTAAAAATAAAACATGTAGGTTTTTGAATAATAATTATATATTGCGATTAAAATAACTAACATGAACACAACCATGCAAAATTCAGTGTTTCAACTCATGAAATAATTCACTCTTTGGGATTTGAAATGGAGCAAAGTGGACTAATAACATGAGATAAATCACAATGTGTGTGTGTGTGTGTGTGTGTGTTGTACATATGCATATATGTATATGTTGATATATATGTATATATATTTTTATATCTATGTATGTATGTGTGTATATATATATATGTATAAACATTTAAATATATAAATGAACTTTTTAAAATATATATACTTATATACATCAATGTATATGTAAGGAATATAAATAAATATTTCTTTTCTCCATTTTAACTATTGACATGAATTGACCATTGTTAATTAATTAAAATGACATAGAGTTAGTAAAAGTTGTTTTACATTCAAGAATACTGTGATATGAAAAATGATGAATAATGATACTAATTTTATTAGATTTGAAATTTTAGAGAGAAAGTTAAGTGAGTTAGAACCCAAGGGAGATTTGGTTTTTTTACCTTTAAGTGAAAGATTAAAAAAATTCATTAAGTTTATTTATTTACTATTTCTCTTGTTATGTATTAGTTTCTACTCTTCTCTATTATTTCTCAACCGAAATCTTCCAAATAAAACATAAACTTAATGATTTTTCATGAAAATTTATCTATGAAGTTATTAAGCTTAAGAACTCTTCCTTTTCAATCAAACATAGACATATAAGGGTTGTATAAGGCCACAACTTCAGAATCATATAGATAGAGGTGCTAGAAGTTCTGACTGAGGTCATGAGTTCACAATCTTAGAGGATGTGACATGGCAGACATGAGAATAAGTTTTGACCCATGTATAAAATCATATATTATGTTGGGAAAATTGTCAATATAAGTATACCCAATGGTAGTTAGGAAAATTGGTAACACCTGTGGACCACCCAGGGATTGAGCTTGATTGGGGACCACCTAAGGAATGAGCTCAAGTGGTGCCCACTATTTGTTACATATGATGGTATATATTTTATGATAAAATATATTCTTAGTTTATTTGAAATGTCTATTATAAAAATTTAGATTATTTATTTGAAATATATGATGTACATATACAAACTCATAATTTTGAAAAAGTGAAAAGTTATCATATGTTATTGGTTTGCTATGCTCCGCACCTACAAAAAAACAAAAGATAAATATGTCAGTAACTAAAAAATAAATCATGCAAGCTTTTTGAATAATACTAATATATTACTAGTAAAATTACTAATATTAACACAACAAAGCAAATTTTAGTCTCAAACTTGGGCAAACCCAATAATATGTGTCTGTAAGTGAGTGAGTGAGTGAGTGTGTGTGTATAATTTTAAAGGATAAATAATCTATAGAAAATAAAACAAATGAGGTCAGAACTATTTGGGATTTGGAACGGAGTCAAACTATGCAACATCATCAAAATAAAATGGTAAATTCCATTATATTTTTACATAGAAAAAATGCAAAGAGGATTTTCTAGTATCAATTAAGTCGTATGAGGCTTTATGATGATATGTGGAAATTTTGTGAGAATACAATTAGTATTTAAAAAATTATTCAATAATTTTTAGATATATTAGATAAATTTGAATTTTAATGGATTAACAAGTTTATTAAGTTTATTTGTTCCATATTTTTTTCTAGAATCTCATCAAAAATACAAAAAAAATCATATAGATAGCATACTTTAATGGTGAAGAAGGTGAATCATCAACATCTAATGTAAAACATATTTATACAACATTCATAATACCTAAAACATTGTATTGATCATTAACCTCGACGATCATGCTACATTCTATTAAGTTGAGGTATCAGTATGAATGCTAGATGACATAGAATACACTAGACATACATAAATTAGTGACTAAAAAAGTCGACATAAATTAAGACACAAAAAATGTGATTAACCTAATATTCTCATGCACACACATTTCATATTTTACATTAATGTTTTGCTTATTTTTTTTCATATGGATGTCATTGTCATGAATAATAGAATTCGCATGTGATAATTCTTCTCCTACTACTCCTCAAAAAAATTTCACATATTTTTTTAAAAAGCTATAAGTTAAGTGATTTATTTTAAAAAAATATTAATTATATAATTTTTGATGAAATTTATTTTTACCAAATGATACAAAGGTTGGCCCATAAAATATAAATGAACACAAACATAGACTTATGTGTATATATGAATCAATAAATACAAAAACACATACATGTGTACTTTTGCAAATTTGCAGACACACACACACACACACACATATCTTCATTACGATGAAATACATTTCAAAATTTATTTAAAGAAAATTGATTATTTGACATATCATTAATGCTAGTTTTATTATAGATAGTAATTTTCAAATAACATCTTTAAATATTTTAAAAATCATTTTCAATAGATGGTATGAATATTGTTTCGAATAGACTTTGTTGTATATGCAAAAAATAAAGACTCTTGCGAACCAAATTCATATTTGTAAGAGAAATTTTAATTAAATAGTTATATTTGAAAGATATTATATACATGAATGAAACCTTTAATTGTTTTTTTAATAACATCTTTTTCATGATGTAAAGTTCAATTTACACTTTTAAGAAATTTTGAAAATAGGTATTGATATTGTATATGCATTCATTTCACTCACAATTTCTTGTCGATGCTCATTTTATTAGCTAAATTTAGTTTAAATATTTGTCAATATGTTTTAACTAAATTTTGATGCACACACTCATCATGAAAGTTTATTATCCTCATTAATATTCATCAATTTGGTGAATGTTATATGATTTACAACAACATGATACATGTTATTCGATCAAAAATGAAAAAAAAATAAACTAATTTACAGCTTAACTTTTGTATAGACATCAAAATTTAGAACAATTTGTGTTGTTTTCCAATGAGATGCAATGGGAATTTAATTTCTATTTACATATTTTACACATTTGACAAATCATTTTTAAAATTTCAAATCTTAATTGGGTATTGATTCCTTTCATACTACTATTATAATGAAAATTTAAAATGGGTCCTCTTACTTTTTTACTTTTACAAAAATTATTTGATAACTTATTTTTCTAATAGAACTTTTACATCTCATTTTTAAATTATTGACATTCACTCAATATATATGTTATATTTTTTCTAAAATTGAATCATACATCTCAATGATACAGGTCATCTCATACTCACTTACAATGCATGTTAAAATTGTTTGCATACATATTTAGTTAACATATTATAGTTATTATTGTTCCATAATTTTTGTAATCAACAATATCTTTATTTGTAAAAAATGCAAGTAATATTAATCTATTTCATTAAATTTGTTTAGATGTCACTATATTTCTTTCATCTTAAATTTGCTTCTTCAAATTGTTATTTTATCAAACATGAAGTGGAGCATTTATCAATGGTTTGTAATATAATCAAAATTATAAAATTTCAATACATTGTGATTGGTAAACATGAACATTTTTTTTGCTTTGTGATGGTTTGCATAAATCTTTTAAGAGATTCTAATCCCACATTATTTTGTATGTATACTATTCACATTCTGTAAGTATGTTGAGTATTGTTATTTTTAGAGTAACATATTTAGATTCAAATAAGTATGTTGTATCATGAAATAATTTAAAATTATTGTTGGAAATGCATCATTTCCACTTTTTGAGCCCATGAAATGAAATTTTGTATCTGAAGATTGCATTATTTTGTGTAATGTTCCATTTTGTTTATATAAATAGACCACTTGTTTTATATCTCATTCAATAGACTAAATTAAACTGGTGAGATATAGCCTCTAATTATATGCTATATTTTATTATGATTTGATGCATCATACATTTTTAGCTAGAATAGAGGTGTCAAATGGGACTGGACAGGCTGGCACATTTTTAGCAGGCCCATCCCATTTTTAGCCGACCTAACCGTGCTTTCGTGCTGGGCCAAGCACGGTATAGTTACTATACTGTATCGTCCCTGGCCCGGCACGGTTCTATGGAACTCAGCCCAGTACGGGCCCGTGGCACGAATCAGTCGGGTTCGGCCCGGTTGGGCCGAACCCCTAATATAAAAAAACATTAGGGGTTCGGCTGCACGTCATTGTGCTGTCGTGTGCAGAACCCCTAATTTAAAAAAAAATTAGGGTTTTGGCACAAGCCGTCGCGCCACCGCCCTGCCCGAAACCCTAATTTTTAAAAAAAAATTTGTTTCTCATCTCGTCCCGAGGTACCGTGCCAATGGGCCACAGTACCGTGCCGGGCCAAGCATGACACGAGGCCCAGTTGGCGTCGGCACGTCACGGCACGATTGGTGCCATGGTTGGGCATGGCACGAGCCCGAGCATGAGAAATTTCCGTGTCAGGCCAACCCAGGCATGAATGAATCGTGCAGTGCCTCGTGCTGGTCTGGCCAGCCCTGCCCAGTTGACACCTCTAAGCTAGATAATAAATCCTCCCACTAAAAATTGATATGTATTTCTAACTAACTTTATTAGTTGTTGCATACTATGTTATCTCTTTATTTTTTTTTTGATGATTCACCATATAAACAAGTCGTAACTTTATGCTAGGATGTTTCACTCATTGACCATGATTAAAGTTCTTTTTGACGTTCTTATGAATGTAGTTAGAATTAGATAAATTTATCTCTAGCCTAACGACATCACTGAATATTACTATTCATGTTGGAACTTTATTTATCATTATTCTTCATTAACATATAAGAACTTCCGTATCACTGTAACAACACCTATTATCTATATGAAGACATAACAATGAATGTCTTAAAAGCTATTTTATATGCCATAAATCATTATTGTTTTTTTATGTCCAATCATTATGTTTCTGATAATATTTTTATTTAGAATTTGCTTTAATTATTCATTAGATGTTTCTAATTGTTCTTTAGTATATGGGTGATAAGCTAGTGAAACCTAGTGTCTAATTTCATACTAGGATAATAAAGACTCATCAACTTGTTAAAGTGAGTTCCTTCGTCACTTCTGATAGCAAGAAAAATTATGGATCTCATTATAATATTTTTTCTAATGATGTTGATCATCACATTAGCATCAATACTATGTGTTGCAATTTTTTCCACCTATTTCAAGAAATTGTCCACAACAAATAAGATATAGTGGTTATTAAAGGAAGAACGAATGACTCTGTGAAATCAATCATTCATATGCCGAATAATTCAACATCCAAAATTGAGGGTAAGAGCATTGCATTCTTATGGGAGATATTTCTACTACCATGACATCAATTGCGCCATGTTACACAAGTGTGTGCATCTTTAAACAAGTTTTGTCAATTGCATTCTTATTGCTGAACTTTTATGATTGTTTCATTAACTCCGAAATAACCACCACATTCATCTAAGTGGCAATGCAACACTAAATACCATTTTAGTTTTTGGTATAAATCTTCTAATGATCTTGATTAGCAACTTGGGTGATGATTACAAATGTTTGTACAAAATAAGCTCTTATAAATAATAATGCTTAACTTTAAACAAGAATTTAATTTTTTGGTGTGATGTTAACTTCTATGGTATTTACCTTAGCTACAAGAAAGTTAACAAAATTTGTATATCATAGAGTAGAATCAACATGGGCAATGATTAGGAACTACTAATTCTTGAACTTGTCATTAATTTAGACTTCACAACTAGGCACCTCTAGTCTACAATGATTATCAGCTACAAGGTTTTCCATGACTTTCATATCTTTAATTTCAACATCAAATTTCTAAAGAAGGATCCATGAATGAGTCTTGATTTGGCATCTTTTTTATTCATGAGGCATTTGATTATAGAATAGTGAGTATGTACGGTTAGTTTGTTTCCAATTATGTAGGGCCGAAACTTATCGATGGAAAAAATAATTGCAAGTAGTTCTTTTTTATTATTGATCTTCATTAAAAGTTTTACATGCTTATTATTTGACATGAATCCTTTGTCATTCTTTTTCTGGAGAGTTTCCCCCATGGTATAGTCCCACATATCTCACATTAATTTGAATGGAAGATCCCATCAAGAGTGACTACTATTATATCCAAGATAAGTTTTTCCTTCAAAGAATTTAAAGCTTTCATACATTCTCATCAAATACAAATGGCACTCCTTGCATGAGCATAATAGAGAGAGGTTTAGCTATTTTAGAAAAACTTCAATGATATGCCCATAAAACCCTATGTGTCCAAAGAAACATTGAATGATTGAATTCCCTTGATTATGAAAAAGATGGTAGTTTTTAAATCATATTTACCTTTTATTTATCCACCTCAATCCCTTCAACTAAAATCCAATGCCATATGACAATTTTATTATTTAAACTGAAATCATATTTTTTCCAATTGATTACCCTATTTTTTTCCTAGTATCTTTGTAACACTATTTTTAGGTTGTCAATGAAATGAAAAGATAAAACACTCACTAATAAGAAGTCATCTATAAATACTTGTATTATCTTTTCAACCATGTCAGAAAATATTACCATCTTGTACATTTGAAAGGTATAAAGTTTATTATATAACCCAATTGACATCTTATGAAAGGAAAAGATGCCATAAGGATAAGTGAATGTTATTTTCTCTTGATCTTCTAAGGTAGTAGAAATTCATAGTAAGAATAACCATTAAGAAACATTAATATTCATGACATGATAGTCTATTCGATATTTGATCAATGAATGACAATGGAAAATGATTCTTAAGGGTTGTGATGTTTAATTTTTGAAAGTTGATATATATCCTCTTTTATGTGATTGTTCTATAGAAAATTAATTCATCTCTTTCATTTATTATCACAATCATGTCTTTCTTTTTGGGTACAACCTATATATGGCTCACTCATGAGCTTTCAGAAAAGGCATAAATAATTTTTGCATCCAACTATTTCAGCACCTCGTTCCTCATTGCTCTTTCATTATTAAATTTAATTTTCTCTAATCTTCAACCAATGCTCTGCAGGGGTCCTCTAGCAAAGTTGATGCATGCACAAAGAGATTCTAATAGAATTAATGTTAGCTAGAGTTCATTCTATAATTAGTTTGGTAATTATTTCTATTCAAGAGTGATAGTTTGATTGCTGGTATTAACTTGTTATGGCTTCTACCCAAATCCTCAAAATACTTTCTCCTATTTGGGCCAAATGAGTCCATCTAACATAATTAATTTCTTACTTATTTATCTTTTTTTTTCTTTATCACCATGATGATCAAAAATTAGTCTAGTTTCCAATGGGGTAGTGTGACTACATTGGCTAGACACTATAGACTCAACCACTTCTACCCAGAATTACTTTTGCAAGAATATTTTAAAGCACTAGATACATCAAATGCTATATTTTCCACTTGTATGCTTAGTTTTGATTCGATATTTTGGGCATCAATTAGGGCTCTACCCATGGCTAAAAATAGTAATCCTACTATGATGAGAATATCTATGTCATTTATCATATCCAATATAACCAAATTAGCTGGGAAAATGAACTTCCTTTTTAACTAATACATCTTAGATTACACCTAGGGTTTTGAGTGACATATCTACTATTTAAAGTGTGATTGTATTTGGCTTTGCTTTGGCCAACCCTTATTTCCCGAAAAAAAAAAGAGAGACATTATGTTAGTAATAGTTCTTTATTTTTAGTTCCCCTTTATGCAATGGCTAGTCAAGTGTCTTATCACTCCTCACTATAATGGCATTACAATTTATTTTACCTTCTATTTTAGGATTAATTTGAGATCTAATTGGAAAATTATATTATTGACTTTATAAAAGCATTGTAGCTATTTGCCTCGTTTTGGCTTCATTATATATTTCATTTATGACCCTTGATTTCAAAAGTTTATTCTAATTTTATTAATTAATTGGGAATGTACATCGCCACCTATGTTTGCAAAATTGACAATTGTTTGGGAGATTGTTAACTAAGCTACAATCTCTTCCAAAAAATTTTTATTCCTATGTGGAGGCTTGCTTTTTTCTAATGAAAGAGCTGCTTAGTTAATTTTTCAAGAGGAGTTTTGGTGATTTCTCCATCTTGGGTTATATGTTTTGGAATATAGATTGAATTTTGTTGTTGTTATTGTGGATACCTCCCCACAAACTATGTTTTTTTCAATAAACATCTCCCTAAATGAATTTTCAACTTGGCATTCATTGGTAAGATTGAACCACCACAAAAAATTCATGTAATTGTTGGTGCTTGAATTGCATGTGTTGCAAAATTAGAGTTTTGTAATTATTTTGTGAGTATTCTTAATGAGCAATTATATTCTTCTAGACATTAAAATTATTTAACCCCACAACTTACTTGAAACTCAACCATTCACTTAGTCATTGATAGATATTTTTATAAATTAGAGTTTTTGTAGTTTTATATGAGAAATGTTTGCACTAAATAATCCAAACTTGTAATAGAGTCAACATGCTTTATATGAGACCCTACTATACTTAATGGTATCACATACCTCCAAATAGTTGGTGATGTGAATGTTGGTCTCTTCATTTAGGCAATCTTGTAAACTAGTTACTTTGTAGAGGTGTCAAATGGGTCGGGCCGTTCTAGGCCGGCACGAGGCATGACACAATTCGGTCGTGCCTGGCCCATGTCGGGCACACCCAAGGCACGAGTCATGTCACGCTGGGCCGAAGTTTTCGACCCGC
Source organism: Sapria himalayana (assembly GCA_029783825.1). NCBI lineage: Eukaryota > Viridiplantae > Streptophyta > Magnoliopsida > Malpighiales > Rafflesiaceae > Sapria > Sapria himalayana. Next base: position 2,153,519 of record JAREIK010003123.1, on the reverse strand, counting down.
GTGTCGTGCCAGACATGACACGACATGCCTGGCATGTGGGCACGACACAACAACCCATTGTAGAGAGCGATGCCCAACAGGGGGACGTGCCGATGCCAGATGGGCAACGGAGACACAGCGGTGCTTCGTCGGAAACCTATGATTCCTAAAAATTAATCAACTTGAAAAAACCCGACCTGGCCGAACCAGCCTGGCCCAAGTCAGATATTAGGCCACGGGCCCATGCCAGGCATGCCCTCCCAAGAACCATGTCATGTCATGCACAACACAATATTGTAGCGTGTCGTACCTAGCACGGCACGCCAGCCCGGGTGGGCCTGGAAAACCCGGGTCTGGCCGGCCCGACCCATCATGTTTGACACCTCTAATACTTTGGACTAATTGTAGTCCTATAGAGTTATCACCTTCACCTCAAATTTGTTGGCTTAGATAGTTAGCTTTGTAATCATGGGTTGAATGCCAATTGGTGCCAAGAGATAATCTCTTAGTACTATGGGTGTGTTGTGTATTTTAGGAGGTAAAGGTGGTCAGAAACTTTTATCTCTTACTTGTTCCTCCATTAGTGCTTGCAGTTGTTGCCAAGCAGCTTCTCACCTTTTTTTAATCAAATTTATTTAAGGGTTTTTTCTAACTTGATATAGAAAGGTAGAAGAGTTCGACCACTATACCCTGTATGAAATTCAATCAATATCATAAAAGTGATAAAGTATTAAGAATATGAACATAAAAATTCAAAGTAAGAATAAGTTATTTAGTATCTTTGTCACATAAAGGAGTCATATCCATAAAAAAAATTTGTTGGCTGCTACACATGAGTAAAGATAATTCTCTCAATTAAGATTTATTAATTCATAGAAAATTTATGAATTACAACTTTTTGATAAATATTATTCTTGTTCTAAAGGTCGGTTGTCAATCATTAATCCAAACATACTAAAAAATGTTGCAAATATATTATTTTAATTGATAAGTAACTTTTAAATTGAAAACTTGACCAAGATTTAAATTTCTTGATTTTAACCATTGAAGTTTTATTTAAATAAAATTCAGCCAAGAAATTTTATATAAACTAAAAACAAAAAAAAATCAATTTCGAATTTAACTTCATAAGTCCACAAATTTTAAGTTTAATTATCCAATAATAATTAAAAATATCCCAAATAATTTAAATTGTACATTATATGAAAAGCTCGTGATTCAATATCTATAAAAAGAATATGTACTAAAAATTTTGTAACACATTAAATTCAACAAAACATACCTTGCTTGAAAATTATGTTTTGAACCAAAATAATATATCCCCAAAAATATAAAATCTTAAAATTTAAGAATTCATAATAATAATATAAACTTGTTTTTTTATTTTTGGAAAGTACATTCTAGAAATTATTCCATATTAATCTTTAAGTTTATTATTCAATTATTTGGCTTTAGTTGCAATGATTCTTCATCTTCAGTTTATCCACTATTAGATAGTGAAAGATAATCTATCTAGTAATTTTCTTCCTTTTAAATAAATTTTCAGTCATAGTACATAAATAGCAAAATAGTTGAACAACTATAGCACAAAGTAGCACAATAACAGCATAAACAACTATAGCACAAACTATGCTGTATGAAATTCAATCAATATCATAAAAGTGATAAAGTATTAAGAATATGAACATAAAAATTCAAAGTAAGAATAAGTTATTTAGTATCTTTGTCACATAAAGGAGTCATATCCATAAAAAAAATTTGTTGGCTGCTACACATGAGTAAAGATAATTCTCTCAATTAAGATTTATTAATTCATAGAAAATTTATGAATTACAACTTTTTGATAAATATTATTCTTGTTCTAAAGGTCGGTTGTCAATCATTAATCCAAACATACTAAAAAATGTTGCAAATATATTATTTTAATTGATAAGTAACTTTTAAATTGAAAACTTGACCAAGATTTAAATTTCTTGATTTTAACCATTGAAGTTTTATTTAAATAAAATTCAGCCAAGAAATTTTATATAAACTAAAAACAAAAAAAAATCAATTTCGAATTTAACTTCATAAGTCCACAAATTTTAAGTTTAATTATCCAATAATAATTAAAAATATCCCAAATAATTTAAATTGTACATTATATGAAAAGCTCGTGATTCAATATCTATAAAAAGAATATGTACTAAAAATTTTGTAACACATTAAATTCAACAAAACATACCTTGCTTGAAAATTATGTTTTGAACCAAAATAATATATCCCCAAAAATATAAAATCTTAAAATTTAAGAATTCATAATAATAATATAAACTTGTTTTTTTATTTTTGGAAAGTACATTCTAGAAATTATTCCATATTAATCTTTAAGTTTATTATTCAATTATTTGGCTTTAGTTGCAATGATTCTTCATCTTCAGTTTATCCACTATTAGATAGTGAAAGATAATCTATCTAGTAATTTTCTTCCTTTTAAATAAATTTTCAGTCATAGTACATAAATAGCAAAATAGTTGAACAACTATAGCACAAAGTAGCACAATAACAGCATAAACAACTATAGCACAAACTATGCTGTATGAAATTCAATCAATATCATAAAAGTGATAAAGTATTAAGAATATGAACATAAAAATTCAAAGTAAGAATAAGTTATTTAGTATCTTTGTCACATAAAGGAGTCATATCCATAAAAAAAATTTGTTGGCTGCTACACATGAGTAAAGATAATTCTCTCAATTAAGATTTATTAATTCATAGAAAATTTATGAATTACAACTTTTTGATAAATATTATTCTTGTTCTAAAGGTCGGTTGTCAATCATTAATCCAAACATACTAAAAAATGTTGCAAATATATTATTTTAATTGATAAGTAACTTTTAAATTGAAAACTTGACCAAGATTTAAATTTCTTGATTTTAACCATTGAAGTTTTATTTAAATAAAATTCAGCCAAGAAATTTTATATAAACTAAAAACAAAAAAAAATCAATTTCGAATTTAACTTCATAAGTCCACAAATTTTAAGTTTAATTATCCAATAATAATTAAAAATATCCCAAATAATTTAAATTGTACATTATATGAAAAGCTCGTGATTCAATATCTATAAAAAGAATATGTACTAAAAATTTTGTAACACATTAAATTCAACAAAACATACCTTGCTTGAAAATTATGTTTTGAACCAAAATAATATATCCCCAAAAATATAAAATCTTAAAATTTAAGAATTCATAATAATAATATAAACTTGTTTTTTTATTTTTGGAAAGTACATTCTAGAAATTATTCCATATTAATCTTTAAGTTTATTATTCAATTATTTGGCTTTAGTTGCAATGATTCTTCATCTTCAGTTTATCCACTATTAGATAGTGAAAGATAATCTATCTAGTAATTTTCTTCCTTTTAAATAAATTTTCAGTCATAGTACATAAATAGCAAAATAGTTGAACAACTATAGCACAAAGTAGCACAATAACAGCATAAACAACTATAGCACAAACTATGCTGTATGAAATTCAATCAATATCATAAAAGTGATAAAGTATTAAGAATATGAACATAAAAATTCAAAGTAAGAATAAGTTATTTAGTATCTTTGTCACATAAAGGAGTCATATCCATAAAAAAAATTTGTTGGCTGCTACACATGAGTAAAGATAATTCTCTCAATTAAGATTTATTAATTCATAGAAAATTTATGAATTACAACTTTTTGATAAATATTATTCTTGTTCTAAAGGTCGGTTGTCAATCATTAATCCAAACATACTAAAAAATGTTGCAAATATATTATTTTAATTGATAAGTAACTTTTAAATTGAAAACTTGACCAAGATTTAAATTTCTTGATTTTAACCATTGAAGTTTTATTTAAATAAAATTCAGCCAAGAAATTTTATATAAACTAAAAACAAAAAAAAATCAATTTCGAATTTAACTTCATAAGTCCACAAATTTTAAGTTTAATTATCCAATAATAATTAAAAATATCCCAAATAATTTAAATTGTACATTATATGAAAAGCTCGTGATTCAATATCTATAAAAAGAATATGTACTAAAAATTTTGTAACACATTAAATTCAACAAAACATACCTTGCTTGAAAATTATGTTTTGAACCAAAATAATATATCCCCAAAAATATAAAATCTTAAAATTTAAGAATTCATAATAATAATATAAACTTGTTTTTTTATTTTTGGAAAGTACATTCTAGAAATTATTCCATATTAATCTTTAAGTTTATTATTCAATTATTTGGCTTTAGTTGCAATGATTCTTCATCTTCAGTTTATCCACTATTAGATAGTGAAAGATAATCTATCTAGTAATTTTCTTCCTTTTAAATAAATTTTCAGTCATAGTACATAAATAGCAAAATAGTTGAACAACTATAGCACAAAGTAGCACAATAACAGCATAAACAACTATAGCACAAACTATGCTGTATGAAATTCAATCAATATCATAAAAGTGATAAAGTATTAAGAATATGAACATAAAAATTCAAAGTAAGAATAAGTTATTTAGTATCTTTGTCACATAAAGGAGTCATATCCATAAAAAAAATTTGTTGGCTGCTACACATGAGTAAAGATAATTCTCTCAATTAAGATTTATTAATTCATAGAAAATTTATGAATTACAACTTTTTGATAAATATTATTCTTGTTCTAAAGGTCGGTTGTCAATCATTAATCCAAACATACTAAAAAATGTTGCAAATATATTATTTTAATTGATAAGTAACTTTTAAATTGAAAACTTGACCAAGATTTAAATTTCTTGATTTTAACCATTGAAGTTTTATTTAAATAAAATTCAGCCAAGAAATTTTATATAAACTAAAAACAAAAAAAAATCAATTTCGAATTTAACTTCATAAGTCCACAAATTTTAAGTTTAATTATCCAATAATAATTAAAAATATCCCAAATAATTTAAATTGTACATTATATGAAAAGCTCGTGATTCAATATCTATAAAAAGAATATGTACTAAAAATTTTGTAACACATTAAATTCAACAAAACATACCTTGCTTGAAAATTATGTTTTGAACCAAAATAATATATCCCCAAAAATATAAAATCTTAAAATTTAAGAATTCATAATAATAATATAAACTTGTTTTTTTATTTTTGGAAAGTACATTCTAGAAATTATTCCATATTAATCTTTAAGTTTATTATTCAATTATTTGGCTTTAGTTGCAATGATTCTTCATCTTCAGTTTATCCACTATTAGATAGTGAAAGATAATCTATCTAGTAATTTTCTTCCTTTTAAATAAATTTTCAGTCATAGTACATAAATAGCAAAATAGTTGAACAACTATAGCACAAAGTAGCACAATAACAGCATAAACAACTATAGCACAAACTATGCTGTATGAAATTCAATCAATATCATAAAAGTGATAAAGTATTAAGAATATGAACATAAAAATTCAAAGTAAGAATAAGTTATTTAGTATCTTTGTCACATAAAGGAGTCATATCCATAAAAAAAATTTGTTGGCTGCTACACATGAGTAAAGATAATTCTCTCAATTAAGATTTATTAATTCATAGAAAATTTATGAATTACAACTTTTTGATAAATATTATTCTTGTTCTAAAGGTCGGTTGTCAATCATTAATCCAAACATACTAAAAAATGTTGCAAATATATTATTTTAATTGATAAGTAACTTTTAAATTGAAAACTTGACCAAGATTTAAATTTCTTGATTTTAACCATTGAAGTTTTATTTAAATAAAATTCAGCCAAGAAATTTTATATAAACTAAAAACAAAAAAAAATCAATTTCGAATTTAACTTCATAAGTCCACAAATTTTAAGTTTAATTATCCAATAATAATTAAAAATATCCCAAATAATTTAAATTGTACATTATATGAAAAGCTCGTGATTCAATATCTATAAAAAGAATATGTACTAAAAATTTTGTAACACATTAAATTCAACAAAACATACCTTGCTTGAAAATTATGTTTTGAACCAAAATAATATATCCCCAAAAATATAAAATCTTAAAATTTAAGAATTCATAATAATAATATAAACTTGTTTTTTTATTTTTGGAAAGTACATTCTAGAAATTATTCCATATTAATCTTTAAGTTTATTATTCAATTATTTGGCTTTAGTTGCAATGATTCTTCATCTTCAGTTTATCCACTATTAGATAGTGAAAGATAATCTATCTAGTAATTTTCTTCCTTTTAAATAAATTTTCAGTCATAGTACATAAATAGCAAAATAGTTGAACAACTATAGCACAAAGTAGCACAATAACAGCATAAACAACTATAGCACAAACTATGCTGTATGAAATTCAATCAATATCATAAAAGTGATAAAGTATTAAGAATATGAACATAAAAATTCAAAGTAAGAATAAGTTATTTAGTATCTTTGTCACATAAAGGAGTCATATCCATAAAAAAAATTTGTTGGCTGCTACACATGAGTAAAGATAATTCTCTCAATTAAGATTTATTAATTCATAGAAAATTTATGAATTACAACTTTTTGATAAATATTATTCTTGTTCTAAAGGTCGGTTGTCAATCATTAATCCAAACATACTAAAAAATGTTGCAAATATATTATTTTAATTGATAAGTAACTTTTAAATTGAAAACTTGACCAAGATTTAAATTTCTTGATTTTAACCATTGAAGTTTTATTTAAATAAAATTCAGCCAAGAAATTTTATATAAACTAAAAACAAAAAAAAATCAATTTCGAATTTAACTTCATAAGTCCACAAATTTTAAGTTTAATTATCCAATAATAATTAAAAATATCCCAAATAATTTAAATTGTACATTATATGAAAAGCTCGTGATTCAATATCTATAAAAAGAATATGTACTAAAAATTTTGTAACACATTAAATTCAACAAAACATACCTTGCTTGAAAATTATGTTTTGAACCAAAATAATATATCCCCAAAAATATAAAATCTTAAAATTTAAGAATTCATAATAATAATATAAACTTGTTTTTTTATTTTTGGAAAGTACATTCTAGAAATTATTCCATATTAATCTTTAAGTTTATTATTCAATTATTTGGCTTTAGTTGCAATGATTCTTCATCTTCAGTTTATCCACTATTAGATAGTGAAAGATAATCTATCTAGTAATTTTCTTCCTTTTAAATAAATTTTCAGTCATAGTACATAAATAGCAAAATAGTTGAACAACTATAGCACAAAGTAGCACAATAACAGCATAAACAACTATAGCACAAACTATGCTGTATGAAATTCAATCAATATCATAAAAGTGATAAAGTATTAAGAATATGAACATAAAAATTCAAAGTAAGAATAAGTTATTTAGTATCTTTGTCACATAAAGGAGTCATATCCATAAAAAAAATTTGTTGGCTGCTACACATGAGTAAAGATAATTCTCTCAATTAAGATTTATTAATTCATAGAAAATTTATGAATTACAACTTTTTGATAAATATTATTCTTGTTCTAAAGGTCGGTTGTTAATCATTAATCCAAACATACTAAAAAATGTTGCAAATATATTATTTTAATTGATAAGTAACTTTTAAATTGAAAACTTGACCAAGATTTAAATTTCTTGATTTTAACCATTGAAGTTTTATTTAAATAAAATTCAGCCAAGAAATTTTATATAAACTAAAAACAAAAAAAAATCAATTTCGAATTTAACTTCATAAGTCCACAAATTTTAAGTTTAATTATCCAATAATAATTAAAAATATCCCAAATAATTTAAATTGTACATTATATGAAAAGCTCGTGATTCAATATCTATAAAAAGAATATGTACTAAAAATTTTGTAACACATTAAATTCAACAAAACATACCTTGCTTGAAAATTATGTTTTGAACCAAAATAATATATCCCCAAAAATATAAAATCTTAAAATTTAAGAATTCATAATAATAATATAAACTTGTTTTTTTATTTTTGGAAAGTACATTCTAGAAATTATTCCATATTAATCTTTAAGTTTATTATTCAATTATTTGGCTTTAGTTGCAATGATTCTTCATCTTCAGTTTATCCACTATTAGATAGTGAAATATAATCTATCTAGTAATTTTCTTCCTTTTAAATAAATTTTCAGTCATAGTACATAAATAGCAAAATAGTTGAACAACTATAGCACAAAGTAGCACAATAACAGCATAACTATTGAACAACCCCCACTTCCTGCCTATAAGAATTACCAAATTAACAAGACAACAAAAAATGTAGCTGCACACTTTATTATTTTTTTGTTTTGTCCAATTGAAAAATGCACACACCTATCAAACAAAAATGGAGAGAGAGAAAGAGAGATCTCTTTTGTTTGTATGAGAAAACCTTTATGCATTATAAAAAATCCTACTGCCCACTTTTTTATTTATTTTGTTTTAAACTTATTTGATTGGGGCATTCCACCCATCCAAAGGTACCATGAGTGCCTCATTGGAAAATAAAAAATGTCCTTTTTTTTTTTACATTTTAGAACATGAGGAATTATCACATATTTTTGGTTCATCATGCTACACACATACAAAAATGATAGTAACTGAAAAATAAAAGATGCATGTTTAAAATAATAAATATTTATTCCTATTTTAAAATTAAAATAACCAAACAAAAATCAAAACTAAATAAAATTTGATCAATCAAACTCAAACATATCCAACAAATCTTACCCTTTGTCCTATGTTGGGAGACACATTCAAGCATATGAATAAAAGAAATTAAATTTAACTAATGATTTCATAAATATATTGATGATATTTTTGTTTGTGAATACTTTTTAAAGTATAATAGGCTTTTCATCTAAAAAATCTCGTATCAAATAATATCGTACATCAATGTGCTTTGACCCATTAGCGAATGTCGATATTTTAGAAGAAATATATAGCTTTTTGACTATTGAATTGTGTAGCATATGTATCCAATTGAACATCCAAGTATGCAAGAAATTCTTTCTTCCATCATGTTTCTCTGGAAGCTTTAATAGCTACAATATGCTCAAGATCAGAATTTGATAGAGCTATGCACTTTAATAGCTTGAATAATCACTTTACCACTCTCATCTAAAGGTTATTACATAACCCTAGGTTGAATTATGTGAATCCTAATGATATGTCATATTAGAAAGTATGTCCAAGAAGTACAGGTTTTAGACTATCTAGGGATAAAGATAGTTGTGAAGTTCCGTGTGGTTACCTCCAAAAAGATTCCATAGCAACCTAGTAATATCTACTCGAGTTTGAAAGAAAATAACAAGCAATACTAATTGTATGTGCTATATCTAATCTAATACTACATATCATGACATATATAAGATAGCCGACTACTAGGCATAGGGAATATGACTCATGTTTCTCTTTTACTCATCAATTTTGGGATAGTACTCGGTACTTAGCTTGAGATAATTAGCCAAGAGAGTTGAGTTCAACTTAGTATATTTTTTAAAAAATATTTTAGGAACTTTACCAATATAATATTCTTGACATAAATTGATATGTCTTGTTGGCCATTCCCAAATGGTGCTAATCCGAAGAACCTACTTGACTATGCCTAATCTTTTTTAGAAAAAACATTTCCCAACTTTCCCTTAAGCTTGTCAATCTATACTTTATTAAGGCCAATAATTAGTGTGTCTTCATAAAATAAAAATATAAGCTTAACATCATCCAACAAATGACTGACAGCTATATAATAGTCGGATGAAGTATATAGAAAATAGTGAGATCCTATTAACATATAAGATTTTTTATCCCACTACTTAAAAGCATACTTAAAGTTCATCTATATTCTTTTTTTTTTTGTTTATATACGAGATATTTTTTTCTTTCTACTATGAATTTCAGATGCTAGTCAATGTAAAGAATCTCATGATGATGGCTCTAAAAAACAATATCATTTTCTAAATCAAAGCTAGTAGCTATACTCAAAACTACTCATAAAAAAAGATATATTTTTATGGAAGAACATCTCATCAAAATTGGTTCATTTCTTTTGACTAAAGACCTTAACAATTAACCAAGCCTTTTATATTGGTAAGAATCATCATCTCTAGTTGATATAAACTAGATGATCATTTGAGATCAGATTGAAGTGTTTCATAATTAATAAATAGGTCCTACCAAATTCTAGCTAGAATATGGCCCATAACATTCTCAATAGGCATTTTATGCCATTTAGAATCATCAAGTAAATCTTGTGGCTCATAATCATTTGGTGGATGATCTATTCCTCCATCTTGATCTGACTAATCTTTACAAGGAATTGGCAATACATCCGTATAAATAAGAATCTCTATGGGTCCACTATCCTCTCTTCTTAGATGACTATCATTTACATATTGACCTTGCAGAAAAATCATGTCTTTACTCAGGACAAACTTCATGAAAATCATGACTCATAGCCCACGCCCAAACTCGTTATGATCATTGCAATAAAAATACATGAACATGCAATATCATCATGTTTTGATCGGTTATCATTTGGGATGTGAACAAAAGCTTTGCAACTAAATACTCTCAAGTGTGCTAAAGTTTTGTATTTTTGAATTATTTATATTTCTATTGCATTATCATATTCATTATTCTTAATGAGAATATTTAGTTCAAGTAAAATTGATTTTTTCTAAGTGTATTATGTCATTGACATATTATTCCAAAAGTATGTATGAGGTGATTGTTTCGTTAGTTTCAACTTTTACTTGATGGAATATCCTTATTCAAACAATAAAATTTATATAACATAGATTTGAATGAGTTCTGTTTAGCTTTGTTTTATTTTTGTTAAGTCTGTTTATTTTTTTAATTTTATTCTTATTTGCATATCTATTACAAAAATCATCACATAATTTCTTAAAATATTTGAATTACATTTTCATTTAGTTTTATTATTGGTTCATCTAGATGATATACAAGTATATTCTCATTGGATGTTTCAGATGGTAGTGTTAAAATCTAGCCTTCAAGAATATGTTGTCATTCTTGATTCCTATCTATGATTTGTCAATTAAATCGTCGACAACAATGCCAAAAGCATGATAGGTCTTTTGTAACAGATAAAGATTTACATGATTGGTGAAGGAAGAAAGAAATAAGCTCAAGGAAAGTCTAAAGTTATATGACTAGTAGTTAATGTTCGTGCCTTCATGATAACTTTTGGAAGTTTATCAGTAACAAGAGGCTTTCTCAAGTTGAGTTGCACTAAGTTATCTATCATATTATATCTGTGCTTAACAAATAGAATTCATTTTACTTGAGCCACAATAGATATTTTTTGACCAATAGCTACATAAAATCATATTACATTTTGACCTTATTGATTGAGAATCTATATATCACTACTATTGTTTTACCTCTGTGTTTGTCATCAATAATGAATTCTTGCTGATCATATTCTATAAGTATATGGATCATCAAATCAATAGCAACAAACAACATATGAAGAGGCTCGTATGTGGAATATCATGATATAACACCTAGGGTGGGAGATTCAATTAACCAATATTCATAAGTTAAAATTTCAACTCTACCATCAATAGGTTTAGCCAGGACACGTCTAAAATGACCCAAATAGGCCTTACATCATAGCTATTTGAGCAACTCTTTAAATTGATTTTACATAAATTTTTTTAGCCTAATCAAATCATTGCCCATTCAAAATTCAGAGCAATGCCTATTGTATCCTTTTCAAATTATACTAATTCACATGTCCTTCATAAATCCAATATTGTTCTTCTTGATGGTAGGTACAAGTGAAAAATAGGCCTGAACAATCTCATCAAACAAATAAGAACTATTAAAGGCATAAAAGAGAGAAGACACACTCTTACATGATCATTGTACTATTCAAGTGAGGAGGGAAAGAAGGCTTTTTTACCTTTAGTAGGTGAGTGCTTTATGACGATGAGTGTGAACCATTAATTTTTATTCATAAGACTGACTATTGACTAAGGTATTTCATTAGCAAGGGAACTAATAGCAATAAAAAAAGTATATTTTAGTAAAGGAAAATTTTGAAAGATATTGAATGCTATGACAAGGCAGATGCTAAATACATCAATATCCATATGCTTAGTTTTTTCCCAAAATTGTTTTGAAAATGTTTATGTTTGAAATTAATTAAAAATGGATCTATGAAGAATAACAAGATGTTTTATTGTTTATAAGTAATCATTCATTTTTCTTACCTCTTTTTATTAAATCTTTGCAATTTTTTTATGATTTATTATGCAAATGTCTAATTAACAATTTTTGTAATATTTTATCTTGTCATAAAATAAAAATGATTTTTGAATGATGAATACTACTTTGGTTTAATGTGTTTCAGCCAAATGTAGCAATTTCCAATGAGGGAGCCCCTATTTCACACTAGAAATAACATTCTTTATTAGGGGTGTTTCATAATCTTTAATTACTACTTAGTTTTACACTCTAATTTTGTTTGTTATTAAGTAATGTTGGGTGTCCTAGGTTGGATAGACTTATTCTTTCAAATGATTGAGCCCCTATCCTTTATCAGAGTTATTTTCCTATATAAGTGATGCCTTATAATTTTTAACTATTACTTCATTTTGTAGTCTTTAAATTTATTAGTAGTTAATATTATGTCTGCCCATACTAGCTAGACTGGTTCTATCAAATAAAGTCTAATTTCATTTGGTAAGATTTATTTTGGTTTGATTTATTTTATTCATCTTGAGTTGTGGTTTGTAATTATTATTGTGTTATTTTATTTTGTAGTATTTTATGACCATATCTATTTTATTTTTGATGTTAGAAAATGGATAATTCTAGGAGGAATGATTTTTCTACATATTTGTTGTTGTGTTTTATTATTGGTATACTAATAAATACTTATTGGATAAATGCACAATAGAAAATTGCTCAAGCATTTTCTTTTTGGGATGCTTGTTGAGAAAAGGAATGATATTGAAGTAGAAAGAAAAAAAAATGAAAATGACATAACAAAGTATAGCAATGTTTAAAAAATAAAGAGTATGTATGACATAAAAAAGGAAATAGTATGCATAAAAAAAGAAGAGAGAAAAAAAAAACAAAAACAAGAAAAAATATGTGAAAAGGATAAATAGAGGTGATTCTCTTGAGAGTATCACAATGGAAATGATAATGTGAGGCCAGGAGAGATATGCTCGTGTCTCCTCCCTTATATTGTTTTATCTTGCCATATATTCTAAATAATTTTTGAATGATTGAATATTATTTTGGTTAAATGTGTTTAAGAAAAAATGTTGTAATTTCTAACTATGGCTCTCCTATCCCATATTGGGGATATTGTCCTATGTAAATTATACCGGATACTTTTTAATTATTGCATAATTTTATATTTTAGTTATGTTTATTAGTAGTAAATATTGGGTTTCCTTAGATTTGTTTAGACCAATTTTATTAAATGAAGTCTAATTTACGTGTGGTTTGATTTATTTGGTTTGGTTTATTTTATTCAAGATGAATTGTGGTTTTTAATTATTTTTGTATTATGTTTATGTTGTGTATTGTGATACATGCATTTTATTTTTTGGTGTGTGCTAGTGAAAGATTCTAAGAGGAATAATTTTTGGGTAAGTATGCTATCATGTTTTATTTTTGGTGTGCATATGAAAGCTTTTGGGAGAAATACATACAAGAAAATTCACATGTATTTTCTCTTTTTAGAGGTTTGTTGGGTGGAGGATAAGGATTTGAAGTATAATGTAAAAAATTGACTAATGAAAGGTAGAGTAATGATGAACAAAAAATGTGAAGGATGCATGCCGTAAGAAACAAAATAGAATGATTAAAAAAAAGGAAAGTGAAAGAATATGCAATTATGTTTTGTAAAGTGAGTGTAGGAAAAGAGATGTTTGTCTTGTTGGTTCTATTTTTTGAAACAAAAAAAATTATTTGATTGGAATCCTTTTTTTTTTGTTGTTTTTATGATTCCTAGATACTCAACAAGAGTATGTTATGATTTTTATAAATTACATGTTCTAAATTATTTTCTACTCAACGAATCTCAATATGTATAAGTAAATTTCTCGATTAAATTAGGGATGTATTTTGTTTAATTATTTAATTTTGCATGTGATTTAATTTATTAAGTTACTTTGAGGGGTTTGAATTTTTTTTTTTGATAAATAATAAAAGAACTATAAAACTCTGTACAAAACTAGTCTATTTTTAGATTGCAACATATTTTTCTAAATATAATATAAATATTTGTTTTGATCTTCTTTGCTATCATGTTGGGATCATTGGATTTTCCTTCATGCCAGCTTCTATTCCTTTCCCTCTAGATATAATATATCATTGCTGCAAACACAACTTTCCTTAGAATGTTCATTAGAAAGTTTGTTAAGTATTCCACTTTCATCATTGTAAAAATACTGGAAATAGAATTCTTTGACTCCTTAATCTATGCCCAATGGAAGATTTCCTACCATATTTCATTATAAAAAGAGAATTGAAAAAAACATGACTAAGGGTCTCTATCTCTTCATAGAATTCACAATCGAAGTTCCGTTGGGTAGAGATTAGCTGGTATTTGGTTCTTAATTTACTCAATTTTGCTAACTAAAGGACAATAGCATGTTTAGGGATACAATTTGTGAACCAGATTATGTTGGTCCGTATTAGCTTCTACATAGAATTTGAGGATATTAAAAATATATTAGAATCTTCCAAAATTTTGTTTCCTTCTCCCCATTTTTGCATCAGTTTTTTTTTTTTTTTTTGCATTTGAGACCAACCAACTTTATTTATTAAGATATCCCTAACCAAGATTAGGGACTTCCAAAATGGTGTATCTTCTTTTTTGGTATTAAATTTCTAGATGATTTAAGTTATTAAATAGGTGTGATGAATCCACGTAATCCATAATGAATTTTCCTTTTTGCTTATCCTCCATTATGTTTTGATGAAGAAGATTTGTTTCATGTGGATAAATTTAAAATGCCGAGACCCCCATTTGAGGTTGGAGTACAAACTTTACTCCAAACCACCTTGAAGTGATATCTCCTTGCTGTATGATATCTCCTTGTTGTAGATATCACATTGAGGTTGGAGTATAAACATAAGTTATTATATCTCCTTAAGGTGATATCACCTTGAGGTGACATCCCAAAAGAAATCTTTTCCATGCATATTCGATTGAGTTGATAATAATTGTGGATAATAAGAAAATGGAGAATCAATAACCCTCGATGCCTTCTATTACAGTGCGAAGAAGCTCCAACCTACCTCAAATAGATAAAATCATACAGCCCAATGATGTATGGTTGAAGTGATTTTTAGCAATAGGGTGGAGAATTGTGAGGTTACAAGTATGCTAGAGGAGAGAGGCATGCCCAAGAAAGAGAATGGTAGGCTACCCTCTAAAATCCAGAATTGATTAAAATCTTCCTTTTCACATCTTCTCTTACTCCTCCAAAGAAGATGTTCGATTTGGAGGAGTTTGCAATTAATCCCGATGTTTCTAAGAATTTTCTTATATATTTAATGATTATGTTGAACGAAGCATTATCTCTTCTAGAGAAAAAAATGAGGTCGTCAGCATATATTAAATGTGAAATCTTAAGTTGAATACATCCTAAATGATAAAAAAAATCTTTTGATTGTGTGACTCTATGTGAGTCTGGAATAATGTTTCATACATATTAGGAATAAATAAGACAATAGAGGATCACCTTTCCTTAGTATTCTCTTCCCTTTGAAAAACCCTTCATCTGTCCATTTATGGAAATTGAATATGTTGAAGTTGAGATGCATTCATATATTATATTGATGAATCTGTCCAGAAAGTTAAAAGTATTTAATATTTCAATTAGGAAATTTCAATTTACTGTGTCAAAGGCTTTTTTTAGATCTATCTTAAAGAAACATCTTGGAGATATTCCCCCTCTAGGATATTTCCTTATAATGCTTTGTGCAAGAAAGAAATTATCTAAAATAAGCCTTCCTTTCACATAGGTGCTTGTAAAGGATTTATTATATCAGCCAATACTAGTTAGAGTCTTGAGACTATAAGCATGGAGATCAACTTTTAGATAACATTACAACAAGATATATGAGTGTCATTTACCATGGATGCATGAGAGGATTCGGGAATAAAAGCTATATAAGAATGGTTGAGTTGCTCAAGCATTCTTCCAATATGGAAGAAACTTTGCACAACATCAGTTAGCTTTTTTCCAATGTGCTCCCAACCATATTTGAAGAATTCTATAGATAAACCGCCTAGGAATTTACAATTCCCCATATGGAAGAGTCTCTGCTTGATCTTTTCATTGGAGAAGGTGAGAGAGAGTTTGGCAAGGTGAGAATCATCAATTAAATTTTCTTCAGTAATTACCTTCTTATCAGTGGATGATCTCTCTTTTGTGGTTCCTAATAATGCAGTGAAGTATTCTAGAAACCTGGTGTTTACTTCTTCTTGAGAGGAGGATATCATCCCATCTTCTTTAGTGATGGAGATAATCTTGTTCCTTTGAAATCTAACATTCTTTAAAGAATGAAACAATTTTGTACACCAATTGCTTTGCTTGAGATATTTTATCTTTGCTTTTTTCTGTAAAAAAGATAGCTCAGCTTCTTCAACCTTTCTTAGCTTGAGTCTTAGATCAATCTCTTCCTTGTGAAATATATAGTTATTTGGAAACTAATGTAATTTCTCTTGGAATGTATGCAGAGCATTTATCATCGGGGATCCTCTAGTACTTATGTGACCAAAATGTAGCTCATTTAATTTCTTAAGAGGATCTTTTAATAGTTTGAGTTTGATGACTATAGAAAACATATGGGAGCCAACTATCGGAAGAGCCCAAACATATTTTAAAATGGGTATACATTCTGGGTGAGATAACCAAATGTTATAAAATTTTAAAAGAAACCTTCTATTTTTAACTCCATCTACCTTAGTCAGCAATACTAAGTAGTGATCTGAGAGTATGCCCGAGGGATAGAAATGTGTGTGACTATCTAGGCTTAAATTTTCCCAGTGGTGGTTAATTAGTATTTTATCCAACTTACTAAACACCCTTCCATTTTTCCATGTGTAAAAGATCCTGAGGACTAAAAGTCTTAAAGACTTAGAGTGGAGTAGTAGTTCACATAGTCGTAGCATTCTTAGTTAGTGATCATATGCCCTCCTATTTTGTCTAATCCCGATAGTGGAGAATTAAAATTACCAAGAATAATTTAGGGCTCAAATTTAGGTTATAATTTGAGATGATCCCACAGAGGTCTTTTTGATACTACTAAATGAAGGTCATATCTAAATGAGAGATTGAAGTTAGTTTTCCTTTCTTTATCTATAACTTTGAGATGAATATGTTATGCAAAGGTAGATAACATATCAATCTTTATAGTTTGATTGTCTCATGAGACTATTATTCACTCATTCATGTGGTGTGCAAAATTATCCACAGAACTAAATTTCTTAAACTCCTTTTTAATCTACCAAGCTAGCTTTTGACTCTTCAGTTTCATTTCTAAGACTCCAATAATGTCTAAGGAATGGACGTTAATAAGTCTTAGTAGCTCTTTGTGCTTTATTGGGCAATTAAAACCCCGGATATTATAGCTGGCAATTTTCATTCTTTTATATTCTAAATATATCTTATTAAATATTCACATACAATCCCATGGGGAACCTTTTTAGAAAATTAGCATGGAGTATTCAAAATGAAATTGGAGTATCCATGGAGTTTTGAGAACCCAATATGCTATTGGTTGGGTTGTATAAATCTGGTATGAGGTATCCCGATAAATCTAGAAAAACTGATAAACTAGAAAGCACATCTACATGACCAGAAAACCTAGAAAAACTATAAAAACCAGAAAGCACATCTCCATGACCTATTCCAAAAATCCTGATTTAAATTTTTGTACATTGGAGTCATTTCATCTTGTATCCAACATCGGCAGGTACATGCATATGTATGCTCATAACCAGACCATATATATAATTTATTCCATGTTATCTAGATAATAGCATATGGGTTTATCCATGCATTCACACAATTTTCATGTATCACATTCATCCTTCACTATTTTTCATATATCAATACCATTTTGAAGACCCCAAATCTCAAACATTATATATTTGGAGAAAACCAAGATATTCATGGAGGTTCATCTACTCAAGTGTCAATCCAGATCATTCGAGGCCATGCCATACTTTGAGGGCTTTGAAAACTATTGGGAAAGAGGAGAGAGAATTAAAAAGTCACTCAGAAAGAAATATTATTTAAAAGATATTATTTCTTAATACATGATTATGTATGTATATATGGTTTGGGATAATCCATAATTCTGAAGCTTTCAAATAATAAAAATTACAAATAAAATAATAAAAATCAATAAGCTAAAGCTCATTACAAATTATTAAGTTGAATTGTACATTTCATAAATCTTCTGCTTTGAAGATACAAAAATAGAATGTGTTCATCTGAGAGTCTTTGTGACTTGTGAAAATATCCAGTCTTATCATTTATAGGTACATTGACTTTGATAATTGAATTATTTTTTATTTTCTTTTAAAAAAGATAATAATAAATCTTAATATATTTTGTTTGTTTGGAAAATATCAATTTGAACACAATGTGTTGTGTTGCCTGAATCTAACAGTAAAGTGTTATTAGTATCTAAATTGATTCGCAAAATTTCTTCAAGAAGTAGTTCAACCATTAAAGCTTATAAGTATGCTAGAGTTTTGTATTTTGTCTAAACATTAAATATTGAAATAATTTATCTTTTATTTTTTTATGTGAGAAATTTACTTACAAAAAAAATACAAAGATTAATGATGGTTCTCTTATCTATAATTGCACAAGTTTAATTATAATTTGAATGTCTCTATATGACCATGTTCATAATTTTTAAATGTAACTTATTTCTTGGAATTTTTATTATATATGCAAGTATATTAAATACCAAATTCATATGAATATGTATAGTAGAATTTAGAAAATATCTAATTATACTAATAATCTAAGTAATATATGATTTTTATATTATTACATAGTTTAATTTTATTATGATTATGTTATATTTAGAATAATTTATTGACTAAGAAATATATGTGGATAATTAACATCAAGATCATATTATAATTGAGTAGCTGCATAATCAAACATATCTAAGTTAGATAAAATTTTAAGTATATTTCTTATGTAAAAGAAAAATTATAACTCAAAGAGGTGTTAACATTATAGTGCTAGGCTGCCATAATCTAAATTTTTTAGGCTCATTCGAGCCATCATGTGGTGTTGGATATACAGTCTAGAGATGCATAATAGTCGTAACATGCATTTTTGGTATGATTTATTTTTTTAGGCCTCTCTAGGCCACTATCTGAATTTTTTAGGCAACCATCATGTTGCGTTGGATATGTCGTCTAAAGATGTCTAATAGATTTTGCTATGTTGGGCATAACTTGGTTTTTTGGCATGTTTTTTGCCTGGATCATAAAAAGATGGGTTAGCCTTGGTTAGGCTAGCCCGTTGATTCAAGGCTAGCCTGGGTCAAGGCTAGGCTAGCTCTTTTGGCAAGCTTGGCAACAATGGGCCTAACACGCCATCATGTTGGGCTATGCTATGACATGCTTCCCATGCTTGTGACTCTGGCTCGGCATGATCTAAGCCGTGATGAGGACCAATTAGTGCCATTTTCAGATAGAATTCTGAATCAAACTGTGTTGTATCAGGCATGCCTGAACTTACCTTGTATCGTGCCCTAGCTTCCATTCCATTTGATGCAGCTAATTATCATTTAGGGAGGCATGCCTATCATGCCCTGACTGTGTCAACAGGACATTCCGAGACAAGTCGAGTTGACTCATGGTTGGTAAGGCTAGACATGATTTAAGGCTTTGCCTGGCCAGCTCGACCTGCGTAATTAAGGCCAACCTCTAGGTTAGGTTAGCAGCCACATGCAGGAAGCTGCAACCCTATCACATATGTAGCAGCTAGCTGGCATCTAGCTCCATTACAAGCTGGACTATAGTTTGATTCTTG
>JAREIK010003123.1:1935990-2128490 GCA_029783825.1 Sapria himalayana | reverse complement strand
GTGACATTTATTCTCACTAGTCAATCATAATTCTCATTCTTATTACTTTTTCATCATCAATAATTCTTGTAGATAATGATGATGACACTACTTACATTATCCGTGCACATTTGGTTATATTTATTTAATGAATTTAAGTGGTATTTTTTGTTATATTACTCTCACAAAACATGAATGCTGGCCTAGACAAATATTATTCAAAGAAATATTTTATAGTTATTATTTTTACAACATTTTAACTTAAATATGAATTACAAATTAGATTGAAAATTTGATATGTTTTTGTTGTGGTTTATGTTTTATGATAAAATAATTGTAAACACTTTATTTTGGAGTGGTAATCTTCCTTCTCGAGGTGGTCATCATGATATACATATATTAATCTTTTAATACTAGCTATATGTAGTAGAATAATTGCTCTAGTATTTCGATATTATATGTTTTACTCTTGTTGCTAAGTTGAAACTTTATATATTAGATATTTCGTTTGATGAATTGTTTTTTTTATTTTTACTTTTATGCTTATGTGGTTTGGGTGATCGTCTTTGTTCATACAACATCTACACTATCTTGTTCAGCTATCTAACGAAGTAAAAATTTAGCTTTTGTTTAAGTTTATTTTGATAATATTAGTTTTACTTAGTTCTTAAAGTGAAACTTTTGGTATTGGTGATTTTTTTTATGATTAGTTTCTTGTTTTATAAAGTTTTCTAATTCTTTATTTTATACTCAATAATAATTCTATGTGGCTCAAGAGATCCTAGTCATTGCTGCTAATACATCTACACTATCTTGTTTAACTTTCTCATAAGGTAAGAATTTAGTTATCATTGAGGTTTGCTTTATTTAGATGCAAAAAAATTTAATGATAAAATTATTGGTAATGACATTATATATTATTAAGAGAAAATAAGCTAAAAATATAAAATATTATTCGCATAAAAAAATTGTCTTTCCTCTTCCATAGCCACATATTTGAATATATTTATATATTATATCTATTTTGAATACTTGGAGTACTATTAAAAATCACTTCTTAATTTTAGATTTTGGTCGCCTTAACATATCACGTATGTCAAAAGTTCATAATATAAAATTTATCAAATTTTATCATAAATACTTCGCTCAAATTTTGAAATCTATCTAAAGGAAATATTTTTCAAATTTTATTTCTTGCCAAACATGCATTTGTTATATTAAAATTTTGTTGCAACAATTATATAAAAGTGAATTATTTTGAGATATTTAAAGTTTGAAGGATAAATCACTTAGGGAGTGGTTGAAAATTTTATTGTATTTGCACTTCAAAATATTGTTTATTAAATTCAATCAAATATATATCAATAGAATATATAAAAATATATGCATTTTCCAATGATTGTATATTTTTTAAGAATCAACACAAAGATGCATCTTCTCATCTCATGTGTGTGGAGGTTCGAGGTGGAATAATGAATATTGATAGAAAAATAACTTTAAAAAGTAAGGGAATTCCTATTAAAGTAATGACCATATGGGTATAAGCACTAATGACATGGTGATTTTTTTTTATTATGCATGTAGATTATATTTTGTGTATGCGAGATAAAAATATGAGTATAACCTAGCTCAAAAAGGTCCTTTTGGCACAATTTTAAAGGAATAATCCCATGAGATATAAGTATTTTCATGGTCTAGATATCAATTATTTTGTGAAAGATATCATCTTGTCATTTAAATAATTATGCTTACTTTTTTTATAAAGATCAGATTTGTATTTTGGGTAACACTCTTATTAGATATTTATAATTTTATATAAATCTATATTTTAATTTTATCTTTGATGTGAACTCTTTAGTAAATTTTATTACTTATCTTAAGATAATAAGAAAAAATAAATATATGATTGTGATTAGGATATATATAGCCAACATAGTAAGTATATTTAGTTGATTTATAGATTTTATTTTATATATTCATCTTGATTTGAGGTATCAAATGGGCTGTGATGGGCTAGAATAACTAGAATTTTGGTGGCATAGAAGGGCTATCATCCTTTTCGGACATGACATGATTTGGTTACTCTTACTATTCCAAATTCGACATGAAATTAAATAAGGAATGCTTGCATGGCCAGATGGTCATCCTTAGGAAGTCGGGCATGTTGGGTTTTATAGGGCAATGTCTAATCAAACTTAGCCTAGTACTAGCTTGTGTCATAGAATGAGGGTCGGGAAGCAATATCATGCACTATGCCTAGAGGTGTCAATCATGTATTGCTAGGTCAACGCAACCCAAACTTTGATATCCAAGATGGGTCATTTTGCTATGTTGGATACATGTAATGTGTACTTGTCATGTCGAAACTACAACATGGAATCTAGGTATTGTTCAATGTGCTAGGTTTCTAGTTGAGCATGTCAAATCAAACTTGATCATGTCGAGGTGCTCATCGCTCACCGGGCATGCCACTTGCAACTTGGCCATAGAATTGCCCAGTGGGCATTGGGTAGTATTGTCTTGACCCCTCCTTGTGCATTTTGATTGACACTGGTTAGTCATGAGAAATGTGTTTTCTCAGCAATAGAAAATACATAAGTTATGAAATATATTTTGTTATGGATAGTTATATAGTTAAATAAAATTGAGACTATGGCTTTAGTTGTTAGTGGGGTTTTACGTGATTGATGTGGTGGACAGTGAAATATAACTTATGTAATACTAATGTTTATGATAGGAAAGAAATGATGGTATTTCTGATAATGACACGTGAGGTTAACATTAATGCTTTCAAACTTGAGTTATGTTTAATTGATGAGAGTATGATATTTATGAAGCTGAGATTAGAAATAATTTTTTGGGTAACTCATTATGTATGTCTTAGAAGAACTGGTACTTTATTAATCTTGGTCGATAAATAGAATTTTTTAAGTATTTCACTTTTAGTGTAGGAATTAGTTTTTGCAGTGAGTTATGATAAAATGTAAGCCACGCACTATGTTCGTAGTTGACTCATATGGTTGGTGATAACAACTTGGTGAGTTAGTTTTAAGCTTATGGTTATCATCAGTAAAATATGATAGCTAGCATGTGCATATGTTGATTCTTCAAGTATGAGTTTAGCAAAGACCAATATAAAAATATTTAGTAGAGATAATTTTTAATTCTTCAATATTCGTTTCATAATTGAACATAATCACAATAAGACCATTCATTAATTTCATCACATCTATATGAAATATCAATATGCAATTATAATTTTATTTAAATATAAAAACAAATTTATTAAATAGTGAACTGAGTAATGATTATGATTTTAGAAAATAAGGAATTGTGATGAAAATAGTAAAAATTAAAATATATTAATATATTTTTTATATTTTTTTAAAAAATTATATATATAAATATTTTTAAAAAATATATAAAAATTATATATATTTTTTTAAAAAAATATATAATTTTTTTATAATTTTATGTTTTCTGCTGAAATTTAAACTCTATTGAATTTATCTCAAAATCAATGTTCTTGTCGGTCAAATCCAACCAAGAACAAATGACATGAATGGTTGATGTGGCGGCGGGGTGCGTGATTTTGTAGGTCAATAAACAGGCGTATGACAAGCACATGGTTGTGTTTGCCACGTAATGGGCATTTGAGGACCTAATATGATAAGGCATGAGTTGTGCCTTGGGTCAAAATAAGCACTTTCTAGGCATGGTTTTGGACCATGCAATGGTTATACCATGTGTGATATGGTCAATCATTTTAAGCAACGGGATGGCCTCTGACTGCCTAACTCACTTGACACATCTAAGCTTGATGATACTTATCATATACTGAGGTATGCTAAGTTGTAAGGACTTGTGTTCTCTTTTTAGGATCATGGTCAATTATTGTTTATTGATATCAGCACATGAGTTGAATAATAATATACACTGAGATGAAATCTATGATATCATTTTGTATTTTTTAAAGATAATTTTATTTTTTAGAAAATTAAGAACTAAATATTTATTTTGAAATTTACTGATGATATTTAATTCAAAGTGATAATAATAATTACTTATGCAATATTTTGGATATGACACATTATTTAGCAGATTGGATATTTACTTTTCTCTTTAATGACTTTTTATTATGATATTCAAGTGGTGAGGCATATAAGCTGAGTGAGAGGTATTAAGTGGGTTGGTTTGCATGGGCACAACATAAGGCACAACCTAAATTAGCCTTGCTAGGCCTGACTCAACATGATCCATAACCATGTTTGGATCATAATCTTGCTAGGCTATGACATTACTTATGCTAGGTTGCTACCACATGGGCCTTTTCTCGGCACTACTTGTGTATCTCAGTATCTATCACTTTGTTGTGATATAAGACATGACTAGTTTTTTAAACATAATTAGTTGTTTAAAAGTGTTTCTTTTCACTCTACTCGATTGTTTGTAGTCGTTAATTGGACAATGGGATAATAGTTCTTGTTGTTCTATTAGTCTTCATTGAAAAAAATATCAAAATTTTGAGATCTCAGATTACATTATATGGCGCAATGCAAAAAAAAAAAAATCTAATGATTGTCAGTATTTAATCTTACAAATATAAAAAAATTAATTAAAAAATTATTGTGTATATCATATTGTTTTATTTTGTTTTTCATAATTAATCTATAATCAATATTCAAATATTTGGCACATTTTATTCTCTCATAGCTTTAATATTGACATAATGTCATGTTTGTATCATTTTTTTATTTAAATTTATAATTTGACTTTGGCATACATCAAAGTTAATTTGATGATGAGATGTGAATGTTAGGATAAATAATATGAAGTGGAGCTTCCAAAGTGTATGCTACACACACCAAGTTAAGGTATGTGATGTATTTAAATTATTTTATTTAATAATTATAAGATAAATGAATAAATTAATAAAAATAAGTAAACTTTAATATATTGTTCTCTCATGATAAATTTAGTTAAGTTTTATATAGTATAAATTATAAAAATAAGTTAGACATAGGTATATGTAATAATTAAAACTCGATCAATGTGCCAAAAAATATTATATCATGACAAACCTATGATGATTTTGTAAAAGTATTAGTGATACTTGATATCTTAATTTTGGTATTATATATATGATGTGTGTGTGTGTGTGTAGGAGTATTAGTGGCACTGATATTTTAAAAGATATGTTGATTAATGTATCAAAAAATATGATGGGTTGGTTTCCAAACAAACTTAGTGTAGAGATGTAATTTTTGAAGTTTGATCAACTTTAGGCTTGTTTTCTTTTTTATTTTATTGTAATGAGTTTGGTACTGATGATTGATAAAATTAATGATTAGCTTATGTACTTCAATTATAATCTTGGAGGATACTAGAGTAATTCATATTATATAAATATTTTTTTCAACTTGGTTATCATTTAATTTATAGGTTGAACAGTAGTAATGATATAATATAATATTTTTAATTGGAAAAATAAGTAATAATTAAAATTATAAAATATAATAAAATGGTGTTTGTTACTACTGACATTTGTATTAGTCATGATATTTTATTTGCATGTCTTATTGTCCACAATATAAATTTTAAGTGGAAACGAAATCGAAGAATTTTAGGATTTATTGTGAATTTTTATTTTCATGATTATCTCTTCATAAATGAGTGTCTAATAAGAATCATTATGAAATATGATATTTAAAATAATGTTTTTAGTATTATATTTTAAATATTATTTCAAATATTAGTGTCATGATTAATATGGTTGTTAGAATCATCTGATAGTTTTTTGATAATAATTTTTATGTTAAGTGTTTATATGACGTAATTAATTTTATAATATAAAAAAGAATAAAAATAATTTATTACGTTAGTAAACTTAAAAAAAATTAATAAAATATCATAATTAATTTATAGTAGACAATAGGAGCTTTAAATTTTATATTTGTCGGCGGGTTTAAAAAAAATAAACAAATTTAAATGATTATTAGATACCTTTGAAATTATATCTATTTGATGTGAGATTTACATGTTGACTATAAAGACATGATATCAAATTATGTAAATAATAAAATTAATTGATCAATTATTGATTAAATAATATGTTTAAAAAATTATGAAAGAAACTATGTTATGTTTAGTAAGTCATTGAATATGGAATTTGGCATCGTATTTTAAAATAAGGATCTTTTAATGAAGTTAACTAGGGACAAATAATAAGATGGTTTGTTGAATATGAATGAACTATCCTAGAACTTAGATATCAATTATTGTTATATCCTATTACGTGATTATAATTATAATTTTATTATTTTAAATTAGTAAAAATTATACGAATTCACATATTTCATGTTGTATAAGATAATACATGATTTACTAATCCCCCTGGTGTCTTGTTTAGTATTAGAGTGTTTTTTATATGATTATGAATATTATTTTAAACACAAGATCCAAAATGTGATTAGGTATCATAGAGTTATTTTTATCCTTAAAGTACTTGGATGATTTGATAATGAGTATTCATGATATAGTAAAATAGTTACTAGTAGATGATAACTCAAGCAACGGAGAATATCGATGCAACCATTTTTTTTAGAAATAGACATGATGGTCCAAACATGGAGCACATGTATTTTCAAGATACATGTATACATTGTATATAATCATATAAAATTAATTTCATAAAAATATTAAAAATTAAAGAATATTATCACACTAAATACATATTATAAATATTTTATGCTTCAAAAGACTATATTATATCATACTTTCTGTGTTGGTATACCCAAATAGGTGGGGTTATAAAAAAATAATATATATCTAATTGTTATAAGTTAAACATTTTTTCTTATAATGAGTATTGCAAAATATTTTTAGCAAAATATGCTTTTTATCACAACATATTCTAATTTAATGGTATTCTTTAATTTTTTTAATATTTTGAAAAATCAAGTTTGTTTATTATTTTATAAAACACCTAAAAATAAAATAACTTGTTATCATTCACGAAAGTGATATCAATGTATATCTTAAACAATGATCACCAAAAGTGATCAAATATCTGAAGGCATCTCTAGTTTTGTTAGTTCTTTAAATATCTAAATGTTTTATATTGAACATGTCCATGCTCAAACTAATAAACATTAGTAAAAGTTAAATTATCGAAGAAAATAATTGATAGAGATTAAAAAAATATGCTAATCATGAATTAACACGACACTTGGAGATAATGAATATCTAAGTTGATTATTATTAATACCAACTATTTTTCATATATTTATCATTAGCAACAAAATATTTTCATTTAGAAAATAATATAGTGAATAATATATAACAACTAATAATATGAATAGTAAGCCATTTGATAATAATTTCAAAGTCTAATGTGAGAATATGAATGAAATATTTATCATGCTTGAAATGTGAAAAGTATTGCATGTTGTCTTAGTGGTGAGTTTTGTGTATTTGTTTTTGGTAAATATAAATTTTATGGTAGTGGATCAATTTTCAGTCATATGTATCAAATATTTATCAATATTTGATACATTAATAATCAAATAATAATTTATCATAAGCACATTATAATTCTAAGTGAGATATAAAAAATAGAAATTCATATGCAAAGTCTTATCTTGTATAAAGTAACCAAGAGATAAATCTCAAACTTAATAAATCATATTGCACAAGTGCCAAAAAAGTTTGTGGTGAAATGCATTCCAATATTAGGGGGACACCCCTAGACATAATTCATCTATGTTATTAACTATAGGGACATGTTCAACTTCTCATAGTAGGGCAATCAGGGTATGGTGAATTTTGAGGCTAGCAAAATCACTCTTTTGATGATTGAGAATGAATTTCTCAATTATTTTACCCATATCAAAAGTACAACCAAATTAAGAAAGCATAAGTAAAATTTTCCTATTTTATATGATGGCTGAGCCATGGAGTGTAGACTTTAAAAAGGATCATAAAAAATATAATGACACTTTACTCACATCAATGAGTTCATGCATTACAATTTAAAAATTTATATGCACTCTTCAAAGCTACCCTACATTCTCTCTTTGCATCTGTCAAGTTTTTTGCAATTGCTTGGTAGTTGGGTGATTCTTTTAGTGACTTGAAAAGTATGTTATTCTTTTCTCCTAGTAATCCAAGAAATTCATAAATATTACCCTAACAAAATATACCCAACATAGATGCACAAAATATTTCTTCTCTAAACTATTATTCAAATTGAAATAAAATGTCCTCATGACCAAGACATTTCCATCATTTCTATGTGTGCAAAACACAAACTAATTTTACTTTGAAGAATTTTTTTGAAATATGATATATATTCATTGAAACCATGTTCTCCATTACAACTTTTTTTGGCACTAACTTAATCCATCCTTTTTTTTTTCTCTTCATGTAAAAGATCAGCACTAATGTCATGCCTTTTAGTGACTCCTCAGTATCACTTAATCCACCCCACCATATTTTTTTCTACCATCTTAGAACATGATATATTCTCCATGGTTTTGATATCACGACATTATAATCTCATTATTTTATGGTAGTTTCAAATGAATATGAAGGAAAAGAGAATAAAGTTAAAGACATTTTTTCCTATCATTATGATAGATACTTTGCCAGCCACAACTTGATAAATGAAAGGCCATAGCTCTAAATATTGGCCATGCCATTAAGAAATGAGAAGTCATGACACTAAAGATTGGCCACAACTTAAAAATGAGATGTTGTGATTTTGAAGGTTGGCCATGACTTTTTGGGTGAAATCAGATTAGAAGCAAATTTAAATTTACTTATCCTAAAATGGAAAAGTTTTTGTGATAGATCAGTGTCAAAGTATGAGGTGAAAGTAAAGTAAATTCTTCAAACAAACAAAAATAAGAATCACATAGTTTCTAGAGTTTCCTTCCAAGTAGCACTTTTTTTAACTTCTATAGCTAGACAATATCAACTCTTCTTTTACGTCCTTAGTTTTTGCTATCCATGCTAGCTTCTCTATGTGCACTTTAACTTTCTTTGTTCTTGTTTTTTTAGTGATGAGCTTAAAAGTCTTCTATTTTTTAGTCACTTTTTTGGTGTGTTTTTATATTTAGAAGATTGATTTCATTGCTGAAATATAAATAATTTATCATTCTCTTGGTTTTGCAGGTTTTTATTAAATGAAGAGAATATGTAGTAGAAATCCAAGAAATTAGCTAAGTCAAAGTTGTTTTGACAAAAACAGCTCTACTACGACAAGAATCTAAAGCAGGACTAAAAATCAAGTCGTAACCAGTGAATTTTGTCGCAGCCAACAACCAGAAGAAAGGAAGATGGATGTGTTGCCACTTAGTAGATCTCTTGCATGGAGAGTGGCAATCACGATACTAGACAAAGATGAAGACAATATTTTTTTATTGTGACAAAGATAGTTCATATCATGATACACAACAAGTTGTGACCATGATATACAAGAAAGAACAAGAATGCAAGGCAAGAAAGATAAAGGTGGACGCGACATGTTTTTTAGGCACCACAAGATAAAGAACTATGTGATGTCGCAACAATTGATTTCACGACAAAGAATTCTTTTAGCGAAGAACCCCAAGATAAGAATCAAGTTGCAACTGAAACTTTTGGTTAGAATAGCAAATTTCAAGCAACTGAAAAATACTTGGTTGTGATATCATAATTAGGTCATGACATAAAAACTTGAATAAATAGAGAAGTGGAGGTCATGATAAGCAATTTGCATTGGGACAATCTTTTGGTATTTCACAAAATAAAATAAGTTTTAGGGCCCAGCACAGAATCATATAAAAAGTATTTCTTCTTCAGAAACAAGGGTTCAAAGATAAACCAAGAAACTAGTAGCTAACGGTTCCATATATTTTTTTTTCTTTTCATTTTTTTGTTAGAGTAAATCTAGATTAGATTTGTATTTTTCCTCATTATTTTCTTTTGGATCTAGAAATCAACTTGTCAGAAATGTGAATCTGAAAATATTTTGCTTATTTTCTATGAATTGCTAGCTTTATTGTTTTGAAGCCTAAACAAATGTCGAGAAACCAAATTATTCTTTTGATTGCAATCACAATGTTCTTCCTTGATCTATAATTTATTGGCGATTATGATCTAGTAAATTTGAAGCGTAGTTCTCACTGGATTGAAGTAGTTGTAGTTATGGTATTTTTTGAAAAAACTAGTGTATGTTTCTTGGAAGTAGAAGTTAAAATCTAATGAGCTAGTGTTGAATGTCAATTAACTTTTTCCCAATATTAGTACCTAATACACATTGCTTTATTGTATTCTATCATGATTTCTAGGAGGCCCTCTAAGTGACATAGAAAAGACAATGCCTGAGGGTTTAGGAATAATCAGTGTAGTGAGTATGGTAGGCTAATAGTGATGAATAAATAAGATCTGCTAATTTATATAGATAACTCTCATTTTACTCAAAGATGAGAAAATAGAGTAATTCTCAAGATTTATCACCAGAGGTATCACCTTTAGATTTCTAGTAATCAATGTCCCCATTGTTGACTCAGATCTAATCAAGGGAAAAGAAAACTCTCTAAGATTTTAATGAATGGGCACCAACTATTTGCAGAGACATGCAAATACCTATGTCTTGGGAAGCAAGAGATATGCAGTCTTAAGAAAGGGTATGATGTATTGAGAAAGAAATATACCTCATTCTTATAAAAAGGCTCAAACTATAAGTAACCACTTATACCCTTGACTTCTAGAGAAGCAAGGTTATCTAAGTGGTAAAATATGTAGCTACAAAAAGAGATCCAAGACTACATGAAAAATGCAGTTGATAGATTTCAATTTTTCTTTAGAAATAAGTCATAATAGAGAAGTCTACAGGAATTGGCTATTTCACGGCATTCCATGCCAGTGTTAGTTTATGTGAGAAGATTGATTTAGTCCCATTTATTTTTGTAGATTTCTTTTAAAATTTTTCTTTGAGTCTTAGTTCATTTATTTTCATTATCTTTTAAATGGTAGCTACAGATATATTTCTAGTGGTTTAAAATGTGTGTATCTTTATTAGTTTAGGAAGTTAGAATATCAATTCTTATCATTCTTTATGAACTTGCAATATCATAGACTAAATCCATTTATAATCGCCATTTGATCTCAATGTGTTTCAAATTTAAAAAGTAATTTATGCAAAGGAAACAAGAAGTATGTTTATTTTCATTCGATACTAAGATTGAAATAACACTACAAACCCAAAGGAATGTTAGAAGTACAAAAATAGTAGAAATGGTAGATGAAAGAATAACTCCAATAGTAAACAAAGAAACAATAGCAAGACCTCTAAGGTGAGACACCATGAAAAATTTTAAAGACCAATCATCCAGATAGAATATTCAACAGTGAGACAGCCAACTATTGAGGCAAATAATTTTGAGCTTAAACCAGCTCTGATTATAATGGTCTAGCAGAATTTGTTTATAGGTCATCCATCAGAGGATCCTAATGAACATTTGGTCAGGTTTTTGAGAATGACTCTCACTGTAAAGCTGAATGGTGTTAGGCCAGAAGCAAATAAAGCTATAGATATTCCCATTTTTCTTAAGAGATATAGCAGCCACATGGTTTGAATATCTACCATTTTGCTTAATGAATACTTGAGGAGCTAATGGAAGCATATTTGAGCAAGTTTTTTTTCCTCATCCCTCACATCTGAAAGAAGAGAGAAGATCACAACCTTTAGACAATAGGATAAAGAGAGCCTATACACTACTTGGGAAATATATGAGAGGCTACTAAAGAGTTGTCCAATCTATGGAATAGATCTAAAGACTTGGATGGACATCTTTTACCACTCCATGAATAATATCTCTAAAAATATAATTGATGTAGCCTGGTGTGGAGCTTTTAAAAGAAGAAGTACAAAGGAAGCAAGGAAGCTATTCGAAGATCTTTCTAGATGCAACATGAGGGCTCCATCTAAATCATTAGAGAGTAGCAATTGAGCTAGAGGGATAGAGTGATAGAGGTGAACAGAATGACTCCTGTTGAAGCTAATCTTGATGCACTTATGCATAGACTGGACAAAGATGAGAGAAGAATATACTCTACTTATGAGATTGGAGCAGTGAAGGAGATGGAAATAATAGTGTTGAAGGACAACATGAAGAAGGTCCCTATGTAATTGAGATAGAAATAGAAGTAGTATTAGGGACAACTAGACAACTGGAATAAACAAAGAAATTACTTTTTCAAGCCCTACCCTAATCTACCAACATATTACACACCATCACTAAAAAACCATTAAAACTTTTCTTTTGGTGAAGGAGGACAATAGAGAAATACTACAAGTAGGGGAATGCTCCACCAAGGTTCTAGGCACCTTAATATTTTTTTAGCATACGCGCACACGCACACACACACACACACACACACACTTATCCAATAACATATTATATTCATCCTAAATAAAAAAAAATTTAATTTCTTTTTATATCATTCATTATTTTGTATTATCATATTATCTTCTCTAACATACTTATATTACAAACTATCTTTGTAACTAAGTGAAGTTTTTATTTAGATGTATGATATTCATTGCACACACACACACGTGTACACACATAATAATTAAATAATTATGATGTATTGAGTGAATAATATTGATATAATGGTGTAATATTAAAATATCATCGATAACGCATAACTAGATATTTCTAAAATTTTGAATTGTTATAAAATATAGGTACGACATAAATATATTATACTTACAATATCAATATTTAAACTTTTTGATAAATTACAACATACATAATTTGGAAAGAATATTTTTTTTACATACTACACGATCAAGTGAATAAATGATTTAGAATATATTTGTTTGACATATTACACTAACTTAATTTAAATTAACTTAATTATTTTATTTAATTAATTTTTCTTTAATTAATTTTTATCTAACCTTTTTTCATTATTTTTTTTTGTATTTATACATATTTTTTTACAAAATTATTAAATCAGTTTTCCCCAATATACTAATTTAATTATTAGTAAAATAATATACTATATTACTAATGCACACTTATTTTAATGATTGTCATTGTAAAACAAATGATTTTTTTTAACTCTTAAGAAAAACATTGTCACATCAAGTATTCATATTATTGGAAAGTAGAAATTCACTTGGGAAATGAGAATCCACTTGGAATATAGGGTATTATGTATATAGAAGAGTAATATGAAGAAAATAAGAATAAATTATACATGATATTTATCAATTTGGAGAAAGTTTATGATAAAATCCCAAGGGACATGGCTTGGGGGGAAGGGGAGGGTACTATGTAAGAAAAGTGCATCAAGTATATATATTAAACTAATCAAGGATATATGTATGAGGGATTGATATCTAGAGTTATATTTGATCAAGTTTTGAATATCTTTGGGACTACATCATGGATCATTACTTTATCCTTCTATATGTGCTAATGATAGATGAATTCACAAGACTTTCAAGAATTGATCCCTTAGTGTATGTTATATGAAAGTGACTAATTATTTGTTAATAATAATAAAGAAGAGTTTGGTAAGAAATTAAAAATTTGGAGGGTTGCACTTGAGTTCAAGGGGTTTAGGATTTTTCATAGCAAGATAAAACATAAAAATTTGAGTTTAATTATGTTACGAGTAATAATGATATGGTAATTAAAATGAAAAAAAATTAGGGGTAAATTATTGGTAATTTCAAGTACTTTGGCTCTATATTATGTAATTATGGACAGATTGATAATGATATACCACATATGATGAATATTAGATGGATCAAATGGAGAGCTATATGAGTGGTTGTGAGAATGAGTAACTGTTTGTGTTATTTGAAAAAATAATAAAATATTATTATAATTAATAAGATATAAGAGAATCATCTCAGATGGTTTGGTCATGTCCAATGTAGACCCTTAGTACACCAGTTAGGAAGTGTGTGACTATTTTATTGGAGAGAGAAAATAAAAGTAGAAAAAGAACTATAAGGAATTGAGTATAAATTATAAACAAGCATTTAACAATTGATGGGTGCATAGTAGATATGATTTTCATTATAGTTTATTGGAAAAAAATGATTCTTTCAACCATATAATCATATTATATCCTTTTACATACTTTTATTATAAATATCTTTGAAACTTAATGAAGTATTCATTTGAATTTATGATATTCATAATTTTGTGTGTGTGTGTGTGTGTGTGTGTGTGTTGATTAAATAATGTTGATATAATGAGTGAATAATGTTAATATAATGGTATAATATGTTACTATCAATTTCAATAAAGTATAAATACTTATTTCTAAAATTATGAAATGTTAAAAAATATAGGTACAACATAAATTTATTAATTTTTTGAAAATTACAACATAACTTAATTTGGAAAGAATATTTTTTTTACATACTATGCTATCAAGTGAATAAATAATTAAAAAGTTATTTGTTTCACATATTACGCTAACTTATTTTAAGATAACTTTACAATTATTTTATTCAATATAAATTTTATTTAACTTTTTCATTATTATAGTTTTG
Organism: Sapria himalayana; assembly: GCA_029783825.1. Classification (NCBI taxonomy): domain Eukaryota; kingdom Viridiplantae; phylum Streptophyta; class Magnoliopsida; order Malpighiales; family Rafflesiaceae; genus Sapria; species Sapria himalayana. The sequence goes on along the minus strand of JAREIK010003123.1, from coordinate 2,113,945 downwards.
TATTTATAATATTTTCTCGCAAATTTATTACCCGATTATTCCCCATTGTATCAAATTAATGTATTATTAAAATAATATACTACATTACAAATGCACAATTTGTTAAATGATTTTCATGGTAAATGAAAGAATTTTTTTATTATTATTTTTAACTTTTAAGAAAAACTATCATATCATGTACTTTTATTATTTGAAAGTATAAATGCACTTGAAAAGTGAGAGTAAACTTTTATTATACATAATATTTTCAATTTGAAGAAAGCTTATGATAAAGTTCCAAAAGACTTGGCATAGTGGGGTATTACATAAGAAAAGTGTATTAATTCTTATATTTTTGTGCTAATGATGCCTAGAGTTAGATTTGTTCATGGCATCCCTCGTGAGTTTTCATTATCTATGGGACTACAACATGGATCATTACATAATCCTTATATTTTTGTGTTGATTATTGAAAATTGAGAAGGGATTTCCAATAAATGATCCCTTAGAGTATGTTATAAGCATATGACTTATTGTTAGTTGATATGACTAAACAAGAGTTAGGTAAGAAACTAGAAATGTAAAGGGTTACACTTGTGTCCAGGGGCTTAGGATTTGTCATAACAAGATGGAATACTTGTAATATGAGTTTTAACACCTTAAGAGTAAAAATGATATGACAATTAAAATAAAAAACTAAGAAATATCAAATGTTAGTAATTTTAAGCACCTAAGCTCTATAATAAGTATATATGAAAAGGCTGATAAAGATATATCACAAATGATGAATATATGATTGACCAAATGGAAAGCTATATCAGTACTATGTGAAAATAAGTACCAAATAAAGTTATAAGGTATAAAATAAAATAACTCTTATAATTAATAAAATATGAGAGAATTATCTAACGTGGCTTGTTCATGTCCAATGTAGACCTCTAAGTATATCGATTAGAAATAATGTACTATTCAAGTGGTGAGTGAAAAATGAGTATAGAAACACCTTGGAGGAATTGAGTAGAGATTATAAACAAACTTTTAAATTTTGAAGGGTCCACAATAGACATTAAAAACAAAATAATTTTTGCCCTCCCCTCAATTCCTCCTTAACAACCCCAAGATAGATGCATACAACAAACTTCCACACTAGTCAATCGTCTCGATAGTAATTGTGACCAAACATATTCAATTTTAGAATTCTTATGAGATCTAGTACATTAGTGATGGTTTAAATGTCTCTAAGGTTCATAGTAGACATTATGTTCTATATAGTTGAAATAAATGATTCTTATAGTTAACTCCAAATAGATGGGATAAGCATTAGTTATTGATGATTATATATGTTATATATATGTGTATGTGTTGTGTGTGCGTATGTGTGTCTATTGTACATATTCAATTATGTATATGTTTATATAAACACACACACACACACACATACATACATATATATATATATATATGTGTGTGTGTGTGTGTGTGTGTGTGTGTGTGTGTAGATAACTAGATATGTAAGTGTGTGTGTTGTTGTACATATGCATATATGTATATGCATATGTACAACACACACACACACATTTATATATATATATATATAAATGTACATATATAAATATATAAACTTATATAAATCAATGCATATGTGAGGTAAATAAAAAATATTTTGCTTTCCATTTTAATCATTTATCCAATTGATCATGTTAGTTAAATAAGATGATATAAGAGTTAGTAAAAATTATTTTATGTTCAAAGATAAATTTGATATGAGAATTGGTGAATAATGACACTAATTTTAGTAGTTTTAAAGTTTTAGAAATAAAGTTGAGTGATTTGGAACCCAATGGAAAATTTATTTTTTTAGCTTTGTATGAAAATCTAATAATTGTAATTTTTAAAAATTTTTTTAGAAATAAAGTTTTTTAGCTTTGAAGTTTTAAAAATTCTAATAATTTAATTTATCTCTAAATTTCATGATTTCCCTTTTGTTTCTCTTTTTCTCTATCAATTCTCTTCTCTTTTATTTCTTAACCAAAACATTTCAAATAAAGCATAAAATTTATAATTTTTTATGAAAATCTATTCCATTTTGTTATTAAGCTAATGAACTATTCATTGTAAAACCAAAAATAGCCATAGAAGGGTTGTTTGTAAACTTGAAAAAGAAGGGTAGGATTAAGGTGAGTTAAAGTATTTTTATTTTTTGCTTTATTTTTTAAAATCGACTTTAATTAATTCAAATTTGTTCTCCCTTTTTCTATTCTTTTAGTTTAAGGTTTACTTTAGATTAGAAAACTCGATTTAAAATATTAAAGCTAGGATTTGAAGGTCATGCTTGAAAAAGTTAATTAAGTTAGAATCTCTAGAAATTTATGTCAAATTTTTATATTTTGAATCAAAAGTTAAAATATTTCATTTATGATTTATGGTGTTATATGTTTTATGATAAATTATATTCTGAGATTTCTTGGAAATGACTATCATGAAATTTACTTTATTTATTTAAAATAAGTGATGTACATTTATAAACTCATGAATTTGATAATATGGAAAATTATCTCATGTTTTTGGTCCACTATGCTCCACACTTACCAAAAAAATAAAAAACAAATGTATTAGTAACTAAAAAATAAAACATGTTGGCTTTTTAATAATAATTATATATTACATTTAAAATAACTAACATAAATACAACCAAGCAAAATTTAGTCTTCCAACTCGAGCAAACCTAACAATATATATATGTCTGTGTTGTGTGTGTCATCTTCAAGAATATATATTCAAACAAAACAAAACAAATTAGGTTTAAAGTATTTGGGATTTGGAATGGAGTCAAATTATGCAGCATCATTAAAATGATATGGTAAATACTATTATATATTTAGATAGAAAAAGTGCAATAACGATCTTCTAGTATCAATTAAGCCTTACAATCCTTTGCAAAGATATGTTAAAGACAAGCCAAAAATATGTGAGGATACAATTAGTATTTAGAAATTTATTCAATAATTTTTAGATATATTAGATAAATTTGAATTTCAATAAATTAATAAATTTATTAAGTTTTTTTTTGTTCCACAATTGTTTCCAAAATGCATCAAAAATATAAATAAATCAAATAGATTATATACTTCAATATTGAAGAAGATGAATCACCAACATCTGATGTAAAACATATTTATTCAGCATTCAGAATACCCAAAGCATTGTATTAATCATTTACCTTTGATTATCATGTTGCATTCTTTTAAGTTGTGGTGCCAATATGAATGCTAGATGACACATAATTCACTATACAGATATAAATTAGTGACAAAAAACTTAATTAAAACACAAAAAACTTGATTGACCTAATTTTGCTCATGCATGTATATATTTCATAGTTGACATTAATGTTTACTTACTTTCTTAATATGTAATAATTGTCTTCTATAATAGATATAACATATGATGATTCTTCCCCTACTAATCCTCAAAAATATTTCACATACTTTTAAAAAAACAATAAAGAAAGTTAATTATTTTAAAAGAAATATAAATTACAAATTTTGTTGATGAAATTTATTTGTGACCAAACAATACAATGGTTGGTCCATATAATACAAATTAACATAAACACAGGCATGTGTGTGAGAATCATTAAATACCGAGACACAAACATGTGTCCTTTTGAAAATGTGCACACAAGCATACACACACAAGCACACACGCACTCACTCACGCACACGCACACGCACACACACGCACACACACACACACACACACACACATTTTTATTATGATGATATATATATCAAAATTTATTTAAAGAAAATTGATTCTTTGACATATTTTTTATTCTAGTTTTAGTTTAGATAGTAATTATCAGATATTATCTTTATATATTAATACAATTGTTTTCTATAGATGGTATAAATATTCTTGTCGAACAAACTTTAAGGTAAATGCAAAAAAAAAAAAAAAAGACTAGCAAGCCAAATTCATATTTGTAAAAAAAAATTTACTTTAAAGAATCATATTTGATAGATGTTATAGGCATAAATTAAACCTTTAATTATGTTATTTTTATAACAACTTTGTCACAAAATAAAGTTCAAAAACATATTTAGGAAATTGTGAAAATATTTTTTGATATTGTATGTTTAATCATTTCAATCAAAATTGCTTATCGAAAATTATTTATTCAGCTAAATTTATTTTAGATATTTGTCTGTGCTTTGTAACTTAAATTTTGATTCATAAAATCTTCATTGAAATTTAATATCCTCTTTAATATTCATTGATTCTGGAAAAGTTTCCTGAATTACAACTTTATGATAAATATTACTCTATCAAAAATGAAATAACTCATTTATGGTTTAATTTTTATTAAGACATTATAATTCAGAATAATATCTGAAGTTTTCCAAAGAGATGCAATGAGAATTTTATTTGTATTTACATATTTTACAAATTGACAAATCATTTTTTGAATTTCAAACATTAATTGGTATTGATATCATTCATACCACCATCATAATGAAAATTTAAAATGAGTCTGCATACTTTTTACTATTACAAAAGTTATCCTATAATTTTTTTCCAAGAGCAATCTTGGATCTCATTTCCAAATTATTGTCATTCTATATATATATCATATTTTTTCTCAAATTGAATCAAGTTTTTGGAATCCAATAATTTTGGGTGAGAATGTGTTAATCTATATCCTGAAATCTATGTATTGTATTATAGTTTTGGCAGATAGGTGCTAGTGATACAGATTACTTCATGCCTACTTGCAATACATGATAAAGCCTTTTGCTTACTTAATTTTTTTAACATTATATATTTATTATTGTTCATTCATTTTAGAAATCATCAATATCTTTACTTGTAAAAGAAAAGTAATATAAATGGTTCTTTCATTAAATTTGGGTAGATATGTCACAATTTTTTAATCTTATAATTGCTTCTTTTAATTGTTTTTTCAAAACTTAAAATGGACCATTTTAAAATGGTTTGTGATGTAATGAAAAGTATATAATATCAATAAATTGTTCTTGGTGTGCATGAACATTTTTTGTTTGCTTTATGATGGTTTGAATAATTCTTTTAAGAGATTGTTCTTGCTTTATATAATATCAATAAATACATCATTTGAAACATTTACTATTCACGTTCTAAAAGAATGTTGAGTACTAAAGTTTTTTGAGTAACATATTTAGATTCAAATAAGTATACTTATTTTAGATCTCATTGAATAGGCCATATTATACTTCATAGTGGTGAGATCTAGCCTGTAAGAATATGTTGTATTTATATATCAATCGATGCAACATGTGTCTTTAGCTAGTTAATTAATTTCCAACTAAACATTAACATGAATCACTAACTAACTTTATTATGTGTTTTTGTGCTTCATCATCTCTCAATTTTTTTTTTTTGATGAATAGCCACATAACTAATTCATAACCTTATGTTTGGATGTTTAGCTCATTTAACATAGTTGGAGTTCTTTTGGACATTCTTATGCATATAGCAAGAACAATTTAACTCAGGTCTAATGACATCACTAAAAATTGATATTCATGCTGCAATTAATAAAAAATGATTTCAACTTTATTTGTCCTTTTCTTGCATCATAAGAGAAAAAAAAATATCCTTCACTAGAGCAACATCTTTTGAATTGATCAGCCTTTAATACATAATGTTATTTTGCACTTTGAAAATTAACCTTATTTTTCATTTTTGTGAGTGAAAAAAGCTCAACATAAATAGTTTCTATTTTATTGTGAATGAACCTTACTAACTTAACTTGCATTCCTCAATTTTGAAAGAAACTTTTTTATGAAGCTATCATTTTTATCTCTTTGTAAAACTTTGCATTTGCATAATTCAAGTATGAATTTGTTGAACTCGTTTAATTGTAGAAGACTTCTTCAATTGCATTCATATCAATGCCCATCTTACTTGTGACCCAATAAACTATAATGGAAGATTAAAAGATTTACCAAATATCAATCTATATGAAAACATAACAATGAATATGTCATAAAACATAATCGATTTTGACAAGATTCTTCAATCCTTAAGATTCTGACAAGATTCTTTTACAAAATTTGCTTTATTTCTTTATTAGATATTTCTACTTGCTCAGTTGTGTGTGGATGATAAGCTAGAGAAACTTGGTGTAAAATTTCATACTTGAACAATAAAGATTCATCAACTTGTTAAAGTGAGCTTCTTCATTGCTTATTATAACATATGGCATTCTGAATCTTATGATAATAGTATTTCTCAAGACGTCAAGCACTACTTGAGCATAAATGCTATATGTTGGAAATGCTACCACATATTTCAAGAAATAGGCCACAAAAAATAAGATATAGTTCTTATTAAAGGAAGAAGGGAATGCCTATGTGAAATCAATCCCCTACATGGCGAATAATTCAACTTCCAAAATTGAGTGTGAGAGCATTGCATTCACGTCTGAGATATTTCTGCTTCTTTGACATCAATTGCTCCATGTTACAAAGTTGTGTGCATCTTTAAACAAGTTTGGGCAAAAGACTTCTTATTGTAGAACTTTTGTGATTGTTTCATTGCCTCCATAATGACAACCACATTCAAGAAAGTGGCAATGCAATAAGATACATCATATCCTTTTTGGTATGCATCTCTTAATGACTTTTATTAGAAACTTGGGTGATGATTAAAAATGTTTGCATAATATAAGTTGTCTTAATAGTAGTACTTAACCTCAAATAAATTTTTTTTCTTTTGGAGTGGTGGTATTACCTTAGCCACAAGAACATCAAAATTTGCATACCACGGAGTAGAACCAACATGAATAATGATTAGAAACTCTCATTTGTGAACTTATCTTTGATTTGGACTTCACAACTAAGCACTAAAGTCTTCAAAGATTATCAACTACAAGGTTTTCCATAAATATTATATCTTTAATTTCGACATCCAAGTTCTAAAGAAGGATCCACTGAATGAGTCTCAATTTGACATCATTTTTATCCATAAAATATTTAATTTCAGAATGTTTAGAATGTTTAGTTACTTTGTTGTCAATCAAGTAGGGCTGACATTTATCAATGGAAAAAATAATTGAAGGTATTTCCTTTTTATTATTGAGCTTCATTGAGAGTTTTACTCACTAATTATATGACATAAACAATTTGTCATTCTTTTACCTAAGAATTACATCAATGACATAGTCATTCGTATCTCACATTAACTCGAATGGAAGATCCCAATCCATAGTGATTACTATTGTATTAGAGCAAGTTTTTTTTTAAGAGAATTGAAATCTTCCATACATTCTCATCAAATACAAATGGTACTCCTTGCATGAGCATAGTAAAGAAATGTTTAGTTATTTTTGGAAAAAACTTTAATTAAATGCCTATAAACCTAGTGTGGCTTATAAACTCAAATTCCCTTGATAGATGTGGAAGGTGGTAGTTTTCAATAATCCACCTCTTATTTATTCACCTCAATCCCATTAGCTGAAATCCAATGCCCTGGAACAATTATGTTCTTTACCATGATATGATATTTTGATTTCAATTGGGCATCATATTTGTTTCTTGACATCTTTATAACACTATTTTTAGGTTTTCAAAGCAATAAAAAAGTATCCATTACCAAGAAGTCATCTATAAATACTTGTATTACCTTTTCAGCCATATTTAAAAATATTACTATCATGCACATTTGAAAGGTGTAGAGTTGGTACATTTTATAACCCAAATGGAAACTTATGAAAGGAAAATGTGCCATAACCACAATGGAATGTAGTTTTCTCTTGATCTTATAAGATAGTATAAATATGATTTTAGTTATAGTATCCATTAAAAAAACTATAATATTCATGACATGGTAGTTTATTCAATATCTGATCAATGAATGATAGTAAAAAATGATCCTTAAGGGTGGTGGTGTTCAACTTTTGAAAGCTGATACATATCCTCCTTTTGTTATTGTTCAACAGACAATTAATTCATCTCTTTCATTTTTTATCACTATCATCCATATATTTTTGGGCACAACCTAAGCATAACTCACCCAGACTCTATTAGACAAGGGATAAATAATTCATGCATCCAACTATTTCAGCATCTCTTTCCTCATTGCATCCATTGTTGGATTCAATCATCTATGAGCTTCAACTGATGGCTTATGGTGGTCCTCTAGTAAAAATTGATGCATGCACAAAGAGGGTCTAATAGCCTTGGTCTCTCATCTGGGGTTCATTCTGTGATTGGTTTGGAAATTGTTTCACATCAAGTATAGAAGGTTGCTTAATTGATGTGATTGGCTTTTTACCACTTTCACCCAAATACCCAAACCCTCAATATACTTTATCATATTTGGGCCAATGAAGTCCTTCTAACACAAATAATTTCTTACTTCTTTTCCTTTTATCTCTTTAACACCATTAAATTCAAAAATTAGTTTAGTTTCCAATAGGCTAGTGTAACTCCATTGGCTAGAAACTTTTGAGTCAATCACATCTACCCAGAATTACTTTGGCAAAAATATTTTATAGAACTGAACACTTCAAATGCTACATATTTTACTTATATGCTCAGTTTTGATTCTCCATTTTGGGCATCAATTAGTGCTCTACTCTTGGCTAGAAATGGTCATCCAACTTTGATATGAATGTTTGTCCTCTTATCATATTCAATATGATAAAATTAGCTGGGAAAGTGATTTTTTTCTCTTTAACTAATACATCGTCAATTATACTTATGATGTTTGAGTGGCTGATCTACTAGTTGAAATGTAACTGTAGTTGGTTTTTTTTTGCTCAAACTCAATATCTTGAAAATAGAGAGACATTATGTTAGTTCTAACTCTTTATTTTCTATTTACCCATTATTTGATGGCTCTTCAGGTATCTTCTCACTCTTCATTGTAACATCTTTACAAATATAGAATTGATTTCAAATACAATTAGAAAATTTCATAGCTATCTCTCTGAAATCATAGTAGCTATTTGCCCCATTTTGACTTCCAATTTTCTGATTTCTGCCCCGTGTTTTTAAAAGTTTAATCTTGTTTCATTCATGAAACAATTGAGTTTTGGAGTTAGCTAACTATGCTACAATCTCTTCCAAATTTGTTTTCTTCTTGGGTGAGGTTTGACTTCTTCCTTATGAAAGAGTTGCTTAGTTATTTTTCCACAAAAAAAATTGGGTGATTTCTTCATCCCGAATTATATGTTTTGGAATACAGATTCAATTATTATTGTTATTGTTGTGGAAACCTCCACACAAATTGTGCTTGTTAAATAGACATCTTCATATATGGATTTCCAACTTAGTATTCATTGTTAAGATTTGACCCACCACAAAAATTAGATGTAATTATTGGTGTTTGAATTGCATGTGGTGCCAAATTAGAGTTTTGTAATTGCTTTGTGAGTATGGTTAATTGGACAACTATATTTTCCTAGACATTTAATTTATTTACACCCACTATTTTCTTGAAACTCAACGGTTCACTTGGTCATTAAAAGCTATTATTTGACATGTCCTCCAATAGTTGTTAGGCTTTGTTGGCCATTGATAAATACATTCTCAACATACCTTTATGTAGTTTTTGTTTGATATAAAATTTATTCGAGAAACTTTTGCACTAAATAATCTGAACTTGTAATAGAGTCAACGAGCATGGAGTTTAACCAATTTTTGGCCTTGTCTCTCAAAGAGAATGGAAATAACTTCAATCTAATAGCTTTATCTAATACCATATTATACTTAATGGAATGATAAACCTTCACGCAATATGTAATGTGGGTGTTGGTATCTTCATTGAGAAATCCCATAATCTAGATACTTTGGTCTATCTATAGTTTTGTAGAGTGTTCACCTGCAACTCAAAATTGTTGGATTTGATAATTGGTCATCTAATAATGGGTTGAATGCCAAATGGTGCCAAGGGATAATCTCTTAGTACCATGGGTGGGTTGTGTATTTGAGGAGGTTCAGGTGATTGAGAACTTTGATCTCTTACTTCTACTTGTTCCTCCATTATTGCTTGTAGTTGACTAGTAGTTTCTCACATTTTTTATCGAATTTGTTTAATCGTTTGCTCTAACTCATGGTAGAAAGGTAAAAAGAGTTCCACCACTACTCAGCATGCACCTTCAATTACTATTCTGAAAGTTAAATAAAATAGTATGAATATGAACATCAAAATCCAAAGTAACATTAAGCTATTTAGTATTAGTATCACACATAGGAGCTATATCCCAAAAATGATGCAAAGAACTTGTTGTTTACTAGACGTGCTTGAAAATAAAATGCAAATAAATTACAAAACTATTGTTTTATGCATAAAATCATGAGCAAAGATAACTCATCCAATTAATATTTATTAATGGAGAGAGTTAAGTCGTTGAGATTCCTATTTGTATAGATATGATGCCAATTCCTTGCAAAGATTAGTAAGATGAACTCTGAAGGAATAGAGCATCCAACTAATAATTCCAAGCCACAAAATTTACTTGATGATTCTAAACACCATGATATGATTGTTGAGAAGGTGATGGACCATATTATAGCTATATTTGTGAAGGACCTAGTTGTTATTAATGATAAATTTCAACCCTAGCTCAATTATTCATTTAGTCCATACCAACTAGACCAACTAGAGATGATGGTTCTCAAACAATATAAAAGGCTTGATTAGTTGTTAAGATATAATCAAAAATACATGAATTGATTATAATGAGATATTCTCTCCTAATAAAGATTTGAATTTTCCTAGTAGCTTATATTTAATTGATCAACTCAAAAAGAAAACAATATTTCTTCATGGTCATAGATCATATTTCTAGGTAGTGGTATACAAAATTTTATACGTTCATGGACTCTCATTATTTTTAGTATATCTCTTGTTAATATTATATATTTATCAGTCATTAGTTGGATGATGTTTCCCTTATGATTTTATTTTATAGTGACAACATGCTAATCACTGATCATAATAAAGTATAGATTGACAAGCTTAATGGGAAGATGTGAAAAGTTTTTTCTATAAAAAATTTGGCCCAATCAAGTAAATTCTAGGAATGATAGCCATATGGGATAAGCTCTCAAGATGTATCTATTTATGTCAAGAACATTATATTGGTAAAGTTATTGAAAGATTTTTTTTATGAGATATACTAAGCTAATATCAAACCCCCTTAACCAAGTTGTAGTATATAATTTGTTTTAATATATGTTTCCTTAAGCCTCTATATTTTTTTTTTTATTTTATTTATAGGTGTAGGTACTAGTATGTTGAGAGATTGGATATGTGGCATTGAAATAATAATGGGGGTCCCGCTACATGGTCAGTGGGCTAGAGAAATTTTTAGAGCATGACCTGATCCGTTCTAAAGATCTGACTCATTTCTATTCTATATAGAACTTTAATTGTTATATATATATATATATATGTTGTTTTTGTAATAAAAAATATGCACTATCTTCTTTTTTTCTCTCTCAATTGTATACTAAAATATTCAAGGTTAATAAATTTGCAAGCATTATGTGTTATCCTAGTGGATGTAGATAGTTGTATTGAATGGCTAGCAAATCATTTTAAAAATTAGTGCTTGTTGTGATGATATTATGTTCTTTTTATTCAGTGTGATCTTGTGTTATGTTATGCACAATCCATTAATATTACATTCATCATAATCTTGAGTAAATATCAACCCCCTTTAACCAATTATTTTAAGTTGAGTACCGAGCATTATTTCAAAATTGATGAGAAAAAAATAAACATGAGTCATATTCTCTGTGCCTTAGTAGTTGCTATCTTATGTCTGTTTTGCTATGTACTTGACTGGATATCACTAGTTTGCTCTGGAATCTTTCTTGAGGTATCTACAAAAAAACCCTACAACTATATTTATGCTTAGACAAGCTAAAACCTATACTTCATGCACATATAGATTCTGATATGACTAGTCATTTGGATTCACAAAATTCAACCTAGGGAATATGTAATAACATTAAAAGGGGGGAGTAGTTTCGTAACAGTCCAAACTATAGAAGTGCATAACTCTGTCTAATTCTGAGGCTAAGTGTATTGTAGCTATTAAAGCTTGGAAACAAATTGAATTGATGAATCTATTTCTTGGAGACTTGGATGTTTAATAGGATACAAATGCTATACAATATGATAGTCAAAGTGCTATATAATTCTTTAAAAATCAATATTTCATAATAGGTCAAAGTAGATTGATGTACGATATCATTTTGTATGAGATATTTTAGTAGAAAAGTATATTATGCTTGAAAAATTACACACAAATAAAATTAGCATCAATATATTTACCAAATCATTAGTTAAATTTAATTTTTTTAATTCATGCGCTTGAACGTGCATCCTCACACCTCACACTGAACAAGGGGGAAGATTTATTTGATTTGCTCGAGTTTGGTAAATCAAGTTTTATTTATTTTTTGCTTTTGTTTGGTTATTTTAATTTTAAAGCAGCAATATTTATTGGTTATTTAAACATGTAAATTTTATTTTAAAGTTACTTTCTTTTTGCTGGTGTGGAACATGATTAACCAAACATATATGATAATTCTCAAGTTCAAAAATTCAAACAAATATAAAAATAGGACATTATTTTTATCCATATATGAATGGGTGGTGGATGTTAGATGGGTTGAGTGCTCATATCAAACAAGTTTTAAACAAAAAAAAACAAATGGTGGGGTTTTTTTGTTTTTGCAAGAATTTTTTATGATATATAATGGAATTCACAAACAAAGAAAAGAGTTCTATGTGTATCTCTCCATTTTTTTTTTCAATAGTTGTGTGCTTTTTTCCATTGGACAAACAAAAACAAATAGAGTATGTTGATACATTTTTTTTCTCATGTGAATCTGATTATTCTTCTGGGTTAGATGTGGGGGCTGTGCAATAGTTGTGTAGTTGTATTAGTGCTTTTGTGTCTATTTTGATGTTTTTGTACTATGATTTAGGTCATTTAATAGGAAGAAAAATACTAGATAGATTATCCTTCTTTGTCTTCTAATTAGATAAATGGAAGCTATTGAGTCCTTGCTAAAGCCAAAGAATTGAATAATTAACCTAAAGAATAACATGGATAATTTTCAGAATATTCTTCCCAAAAAAATACAAGGTTTACATTATTATATTGAAATTTTAAATTTTAGGGTTTTATAATCTAGAAAATTAATTTTGGGTGAAAACATAATTGGTTTGTGTGGTATGTTTTATAGAATTTAATATGTGTGAAAAAAGTTTTTAGTAGATATTATTTGTATTAACATTGTATCTTGAACTTTTAGCTTAATGTGCATTTTGGATTTGTTGAGATATATTGAATTGTTATTGCATAATTAAACTCTAAATTTGTGAACTTATGTAGTTAAATTCAAAATTGATTTATTGGTTTTAGTTTATATAAAATTTCTAGACTGATTTTTATTTTATTTAAAACTTTATTTATAAAAATCAAGAAATTTAAATCTCAAATGAGTTTCTAATTTAAAAGTTCCTACTTTGCTAAAAATAATATATTTCCAATATTTTTTAGTAGTCTTGGACTAACAATGATCGACATACTTTCTAAACAAGAGTAATATCTATCATAAAGTTGTAATTCATAAACTTTTATAAAATTAACGAATATTAATTTGGAGAGTTATCTTTATTCATGATTTTAAGCACCATGAGTAGTTTCCTAATTGGTTTGTATTTTATTTTCTAGCTTGTCTAGCAACCAATAAGTTTTTTGTACCATTTTCGGGGATACGGCTTCTTTGTGTGATATTGACACTAAGTCGCTTAATCTTACTTTTATTTTTTTTACGTTAATATTCCTACTATTTTATCTCACTCTTAGAATTTTGATTGAAATAGCATGCATAGTAATGGTGGCATTCTTGTACCTTTTTACCCCGAGTTAGAGTGAACCCTTAAACAAATTTGATTAAAAAGGTGAGAAACTACTAATCAACTAGAAGCACCAATGGAGGTACAACTAGAAGAAAAAGATGAAAGCTCTCGACCACCTATAGCTCATCAAATACACAACCTGCCCATGATACTAAGGAATTATCTGTTGGCACCAATTGTTATTTAATTAATGATTAGAAGGACAACTATACAAGCCAATAATTTCTAGTTAGACATGATCTCTCTACATGACTACAACTAGTCCAAAGTATCCAATTTATGGGATTGCTCAATGAAGATACCAACACCCATATCACCAACTACTTGGAGGTATGCAAGATAATGATATTACACTGAGGTTATTCCCATTCTCTTTGAGAGACTTGGCCAAAAATTAGTTGAACTCCATTAAAGTTTATGCCATTTTTAGGCAGAATATTTGATGGGATGATAGTTGATATCCATGCCCGTTGACCCTGTTACAAGTTGGGATTATTTAGTGCAAATATTTCTTTAAAAATTTCTCTTCAAGTAAAAACTACAAAAATGTGTGATGAGAATATAGATATCATTAGCCAACATGCCTATCAGCTATTGGAGGGCATGGCAAACAATAGCTATCAAAGGCCAAGTGAATGGTTAAATTTCAAAAAGTTGTGAGGGAAAATTATTTGAATGTCTTGGAGAATATAGTTTCTCAATTAACCATACTCACAAAGCAATTACAAAGCTTCAATTTGGCAGCATATGCAATTCAAACTCCAACAAATTACATGTAATTTTTTTGGTGGTTGAAATCTTAGCAATGAATGCCAAGTTGGAAATCCATATATCGAGATGCCTATTGAACAAGCATAATTTGTGGGGAGGTATCCACAACAACAATAATAATAATTCAAATCATATTCCAAAATATATAACCTAGGATGGAGAAATCACCCAAAATTCTCGTGGAAAAATTATTAAGCAATTCCTCCATAAAAAAAAAAGCCAACCCCCATCCAAGAAGATAACAAATTCAGAAAATATTGTAGCTCAGTTAGCTAACCCACAAACTCAACTATCCAATGCCTAAACCTAGTTTTCAATGCTCATTCCCAATTCATGAATGAAACAAGAATGAACTTCTAAAAGTAAGGGGCGCAAATTAGACATGTATAAGTCAAAATGGGGAAAATAGCTATTATGCTTTTAGAGAGACAACAATGTAATTTTTAAATTGCATATAAAATCAATCTTAAATTATAAGGTAAGAACATTATAAAGTCATAACAATTAGGAGTGGGAATACACTTGAAAAGTCATCACATAATAGAGAAATAGAAAATAAATAGCAAGTTCTAACATAATGTATCTCCATTTTTTTTGGAAATTGGGTTTGAGGAAAATAAAGTCAACTACAGTCACACTTCAACTAGTAGATCAGTCACTCAAACACCCTAGGTGTTATTGAAGATGTATTAGTTAAAGAGCTAATTTAGTCATATTGGATATTGGATAGGAAGACCATTTTTGGCAATGGGTAGAGCCTAAATTGGTGCCCAAAATAGAGAATCAAAACTACATACAAGTGGAATAGGTAGCATTTGATGTGTTTAGTGCTATAAAATATTCTTGCAAAAGTAATTCTAGGTAAAGGTGGTTGAAGGTATACTGTCTAGTCAATGGAATCAGACTCTCCATTAGGAAACTAGACTAAAATTTTGATCTTGATGTTGTTTAAGAGATAGAAGATACAAAAACAAGAAATTATTTGTGTTGTATGGAATCCATTGGCACAAATAAAAAAAAGTATTTTGAGGATTTGGGTGAAAGTGGAAAAAAAAAACAATCCCATCAATTAAATAATTGCCTATACTTAATGAGAACCAATTATCAAACCAATTAATTAATGGACTCCAACTAACATTAAGACTATTAGACCCTCTTAGTGCATACATCAAATTTTAGTAGAGGGCCTATACAGGCCATTGGTTGAAGCTTAGAGATGATTGAATCAAACAATGAAGGAGGTAGTGAGAAAATAGGTGCTGAAATTGTTGGATTCATGAATTTACCCCTTCTCTAATAGCTCATGGGTGAGCTGTGTATAGGTTGTACCCAAAAAGAGAGGGATGATAGTGGTAAAAAAAATGAAAGAGATTAAATAAATTTTTTATAGAACAATCATAAAAAGGAGGAAACTACTACCTTTCAGAATATTTCATGAAAACTTTATAAATTTGATATCAATTTGAAGCTCTCATCATATTGAGTAACTTTTGTTCTTAGACTATTTTATTCTGACTCTAGAATAATCAGCTAATATAAAAAAAATTAATATACACTATTTTTTTCTGCACTGTATCTCTCTCTCTCTCTCTCTCACTTGAAGTATTATTTTTTTCCAATATGCACGTTTTCCCATTTCTATTGGTTTTTTTCTATTGTTTTATTAAAATAATATAAAAAAACTTATTTTTAATTTCTTTTTTTTTTGACACATGGATTGCGAATGCATTTCTGACTTTGTGGTTTAGTGCTCTTTGTTTTTTTTAAATTTCCTAATTATTGTTATTATTATAATTAAATAAATTTTAAAAAATAACTAAATTCTGACTTCCTTAGAATTTGACAAAAATTGTTACCGAAACTATATTTTCTAAGATGAATTCAATGATGAAATCTATTGTATTATCAGGGTTCTTTAGTTTATTTTTTTGCAAAATTACCATTTTGCCTTTTTTTCTAGAAAAATTCATATTTTTTTATTTTTTCATTTTTTCCTAGATTTTATATATACTTTTGTGTGTGTGTGTGTGTGTGTGTGTGTGTGTGTGTGTAATTATAGATAAAATAATAGATAAAATAATTATAGATAAAATTGTGTGTGTTTGTGTGTATGTATATATATAGGTTTATATATCAAAATATTGATTTAAATATCAACAAATAGGTGTGTGTTTGTGTGTGTGTGTGTGTGTGTGTGTGTGCACTAATGTATATAGGTTTTCGAAAAAAGATCAAAAAAAATTTGAAAAAAGATCAAAAAGCTTTCAAATTTTTTTTCAAAAACTAGTTTTCACATTCACAAAAATATTGTTGTAGAAAAAAATCATTTTTTTTCTGCTAACATGTACAATTGTGTGGCCAATATTAGGTATTCCATTTAAAGTGTACCAAAATATATTTATATTTTATGTTTTGATATACTTTTTACAAGATAAAATAAATTGAATGTCTTTTGATGTAATTCTTTTTACGATGGTATAGGTAAATATAATTTACCCTTTTAGAATTTAGGGGCACCCCTAGACCCGCCCATAGAACTTTTATTGAAACACTAATGTTTGTTTGGTTGTTCTTTTCTATTCGAAATATGTATTTGTTTGATTTTTTCTTCGAAACCTTTGTTAGAGTTTGATTTATGTTTAAAATAAAATAGTTTGGAGAATGTATCCATAAAAATATAGAATTCAAAGACTAATTTCATAATTAAATTATACTTATTTCAAATTGTATTTTATCATAATAAAATATATAGTTCACAATATTTAAAATTTAATATAAAAGTATAACATTAAAAACTAGGATACATTTTAATTATTACTTGATAGAATTATTATTTTCTTATATAGAAAATGTTTCATGTCACATTTTGCTTATGCTGTGGCCACACCAAAAAATTAAATTATTAAAAGGGCTAGTCATTAATGAAAAACATACTTTCTATATTTTTATAATAAAGCATATAATTTATTAACTATAATAATATTATCTTATAAATATATTGACACCCAATTTCCCAGGGGGTCCAATTCATTCCTTCACAGAATACAATGTGCAATAAAATAAAATTTTCTCAAAAGTACAATACATTTTTTTTTCATTTTACACTTTATTTGCTCAGCGGAAGAAATAAAACACATAACATATTATTTAAGCCACAACTGGCTTTCCTTCACATGTACGATTCCGTATGTGGATCTGTCATCTGTCATGGACCCGTACCTGAAAAGGAGTCCCACAATAGAGTGAGCAAAGCTCAGTAGGATAAACTCTTTCAGAGTTACTCCCTACCTAAGTACACGTAAAATATCATGAATATATATCAACACCCATTCAAGTACAATGTTTATATGAATGCAATTATGGATGAAATGTTTATATGTCCATATTCATGTGTCTCATCGACTCACTCACACATGTCGAAGCCAAGTGTGACATATTATATATCTGGATATATATATGTATATATGTATATATGTATATATATCTATAAAAATATTTATTTTTTTGGAATTATTCCAAAAAATATGGACCTCCTCCAAAAAATATATTGGACATTTATCCGAATAAAATATAATTTTCTTCGATTTACTCTGAGAAATAAACACCGCCATAACTTTGTCTGGACGTTGTCCCAATTCGAGTTCGTAATCTATAATAACCATATACCAAATAAAATCCCGCACAACTCAGTCTGGACATTGTCCCAATTCGAGTTCACTAAATACCATTCATATACCTTTATATATATATATATATATCATGCACCCACCCATGTATATGGAATGTTCCCATGAACACAAAATACAATTATATCATTTCTAATTTAACTCATGTTCCAGACATAATTTTAACAACTCAAATCCAATTCATTATGTACTAATATTTACTAAATGAAATACCAAACTTTTCACCAATTTATTATTTCCAATAAAATTTCTAATAATTCGAATTGAAATATAAAACATGATCATTTCTGGTCATTAAATAGAAAGAAATTTTGATAAGAGAAAGCCGCTATCTTTCAGAAAATTTCACAGAGACTTTATAAATTTGATATCAATGTGAAGATTTCATCGTGTAGAGTAACTTTAGTTCTTGGACTACTTAATTCCGATTTCAGAATAATCCATTATGATTAAAAGAAAATTCACGGATATTTTTTTTCTGTACTCTTTCTCCCTCTGGCGCCGAACTTTTTTTTTAGCCTTTCTTTCGTTTTCTGGATTCCTGACGTTTTTCTTATTTATTTATTTATTTATTATCATTAATTAATAATATTAATAGTTTTTTTAGGTTGACACCTGCACATCAGACGGATCGCCCACGCATGCACAGCCATGTGCAGATGACGTGGCATGGTCTTTCGATTGATCATATATATATTCTAATAATTATTTAATTAAATAAAGAAATATAACAAATTCTGATTTTCTTAGAATTTAATAAAATTTGACACCGCAGCTATATTTTCCAAGATGAATTCAATAACGACATCCATTTTATCATTATGGCTCTAAAATTTTCAGGTTATTTCCTCTTATTGCAAAATTATCATTTTGCCCTTTTTGAGAAATCAAATTATGTTAGTTATTTATTCCTTTTTATTCGAGATTTCACATATATAATAGCATATATTATGTAAAGATGCCCCAAAAATTATGATGAAATTATGATGAAATTATGATGAAAAAAATCTCACTTTTAAAGAGAAATTATGATGAAAAAATTATATAAAGGGTCCATAAAGCATAAATATTTAATAAAAATTCTCACTTATATAAGATTTTAAGAAAATGCCTCCCCAATAATAAATATTTACAAAAACATACATAAGGTATATGGTTTTTGGAAAACATATATAATGGATTAAGTGTATATATTAATCTAATCAAGGACATATATGAGAGAGTGGTGCCTAGAAAGGGGTTTATTCATGGTGTCCCTCACTAGTTTCCAATATGTATGTGACTACAACATGAATTAATATTTTGTCCTTATATTTTTGTTTTAATTATGGATGAATTAACAAAATACTTCCAAGAAATGATCACTTAGGGGTTTATGATTTGACTAATTGTTAGTTGATAAAACTAAAGAAGAGTTTGGTAAGAAACTAAATATTTGAAAGGTTGCACTTGAGTTCAAGGGGTTTATGATTTCTCATAATACAATGAAATACTTGTCACATGAGTTTAATCACCTTAAGAGTAATAATGATATGGTAATTAAAATGAGAAAGTAAGAAGTATCAAATGTTAGTAATTTCAAGTACTTAGGCTCAATATTAAGTAAATATGGAGTGACTAATGAAGATAAATCACATAGGATAAATATTGGATTGACCAAATGGAAAAGTTCTTTGCGAAATAAGTAACCAAATAAAGTTATAAGGAAATAGATTAAAATAATTCTTATAAATAAAAAGATATGAGAGAATTATATAAGGTGGTTTGATCATGTCCAATGTAGACCTCTTTGTGTATCGGTTAGGAAGCAATATGCTATTCTAGTTGAGAGATGAAAAATAGTTACAAAGGTCTAGGAAGAATTGAGTAGAAATTAAAGATTTTAGAGTACACATAATTTTCAGTATAGTTGATAGGAATAAAATCAATTACAAATAGTTGGGATTAGCTTTAGTTATTGATGATGATATATGTTGTGTGTGTGTGTGTGTGTGTGTGTGTGTGTGTGTGTGTGTGTGTGTGTGTGGATGTTGTACATATTCATATATCTACAAGTTTATGTATAAGTATATATATATATATATATATATGTTTACACACACACACACACATTAAAATATATACATGTACAAATATAAATATATATAATTACATACATCAATGTATATGTGAGCTATATAAAAAAATATTTCTTTGTTAAATCTTAATCATTGATCTAAATTGATCATGTTAGTTAATTTAGGTGATTAAGTGTTAGAAAAAGTTGCTTTTATGTTCGAATTTAAATTTGTTATGAAAAATGATGAATAATGACACTAATTTTATTAGTTTGGCATTTTCGAGAGAAAGTTAGGTGAGTTAAAACCCAAGAAAAAATTTGGTTTTTTTTACCTTAAAAAGAAAGATTATAAAATTTCATTAATTTTATTTATCTCTGAATTTCATGAGTTTCTTTCTATTTTATCTTGTTCTTGACCAATTCTCTTCTGTCTTATTTCTTTAAAAAAAATCTTCCAAATAAAGCATAAAATTCATGATTTTCATGAAAATTTATTCTATAAAGTTATGCATCTTAAGAACTCTTCCTTTTAAACTAAAAATACCAATAGAAGGACTGTAATCTTGACAATGAAGGGTATGGTTGAGGTGAGTTAATTTATTTTTCATGTTCTTTTAGTTTTTAGTTTAAGTGAAATTATAAAATTAGGTTTGAAAACTTGAAGCTAGGGTTCGATGGTTAAGGCTTGACAAAGTTTGCTTAAGGTAGAAAATTTCTATTAATTTATGCCAAATATTCAAATTTTGAGTCATTAGTTAATATAATTCCTTTATGATGTGTGGTGTTATGTATTTTCTGATAAATTATATTCTTAGATTTCTTTGAAATGATTGTCATGAATTTTATATTATATATTTGAAATATGTGATGTACTAATTTAAACTCGTGAATTTGATAATGTAGAAAATTATTCTATTTTATTAGTCCATTATGTTCCACACCTAAAAAAACAAAAGACAAATATATCATTAACTAAAAAATAAAAAATATATGTTTTTGAATAATAATTATATATTGCTTTTAAAATAACTAAAATGAACACAACCAAGCAAAATTCAACCTTCCAACTAATGAAATAATTCACTATTTGCGATTTGGAATGGAGCATAGTGGACTTACAACATGGGATAATTCATTATAAATATATATATCTGTGTGTGAGTGAGTGAGTGAATGTGTGTGTGTGTGTGTGTTTAATTTTTAGGAAGAAATAGGTTATCCAAAATAAAACTAATCATGTCAAAACTATTTGGGATTTGGAATGTAATCAAATTATGTAGCAGCATCAAAATGGAATAGTAAATACCATTATATTTTTACATGGAAAAAATGCAATAAATATCTTTTATATCAATAAAGTCCTATCAGCCTTTACGAAGTCATGCCGAAACTATGTAAGAATACAGTTAGTATTGTAATCAAAAAATTTTAGATATATTAGTTAAATTTGAATTTCAATATATTAAAAAGTTTATTAAGTATATTTTTTGTTCCACAATTTCTTTATGAATAGCATCAAAAATATAAATAAATTAACTAGACAACAGACTTCAATGGTGAACATGTTGAATCACCAACATCTGATGTGAAACATATTTAAGAAAAAATCATAATACATAATATATTTTATTGATCATGTTGCATTCCATTAAGTAGAGGTGCCAATATGAATGCTAGATGACATAGAATTCACTAGACTTACATAAATTAGTGAGAAAAATGTTAAGTAAAGCACAAAAAAATATTTTTGACCTAATTTGCTTATGCATGTATATACTTCATTCTTGTCATTAATGTTTTGCTTATTTTCTTCAAATGGATGTCATTATCATTTATAATAGATTTCACATATGATGATTCTTCTCCTACAACTCATCAAAAAGATTTCATATAAATTTTTTAAAACTATAACATAAGTGAATTATTAAATAAAAATAAAAATTATATATTCATTGATAAAATATATTTGTGACTGAACAATACAATGATTGGCCCATACAATAAAAATGAACACAAACACATGCATGTGTATGTGTGAATCAATAAATACAAAGAACCAGACTTGCAAATGTGCAGACACACACACACATACACAAATCTTCATTACAATGAAACAAACTTTGTTGTATATCCAAAAAAAGAAGCTTGCGAACCAAATTCATATTTGTGAGTTAAATTTCAATTAAAGATTATCTTTGAGGAATGTTATAGATATAAATGAAACCTTTAATTGTATTTTTTAATAACACATTTGTCATGAAGTAAAGTTCAAATAACACATTTTAGAAATTGTGAAAACATTCTAAAGTTATAAATACTTTATAATGAATGACCATTACATTGAAATAAATTGCAATCAACATTTGTAAGACCTTTGGCTTTCTCGCTATGAATTTGGGTTTTCTCAGAGTTATAACATTTGACCTTTTTGTGAGTTTTTATAATTAGGCCTGATCAGAGTGAAATATAATGATCCATGTTTTTCCTCTCTTCCCTTCTCCTTTTTTCTTTACAAAATGTTATGATCATTCATTCTAGGTTCGAACCATTGACCCTCACTGTACTATTGTTTATATTCTATTTATTATGTTATAACATTGACCCTCACTTTACAAAATGTTAATTTCTTTTTATGCTTCTATTTATTATTTTATACTTTTGTGGGATCAAATCCAAGAGTACTTGATATCTATTTAAATTTCACCTAAATTACTAAAGAATTGACTCTAGTATAAGATTCTAGAAGAACCTCATACCCTTTTGAATTCCTAAAGAATTTCCATTGTAATAATTTTAGATGCCTTTTGGATTCTATAAGAATTCCTCGTTGCAATAATTTATTAATTTATTATACTTTTTATATTTTTATTCTTTTATAATTTTTCTTAATATATTATTCATATTATTTTCAGTTTATGTTGAATCTCACAAAATTATAATTTGTTGCCCTTGATAATTTGGGAAATAACTATTTATATTGACTTTTGGATGCTACAATATACATGGATACTTCGAACTTGGGAGACACAATCAAGGAAAATAATAGTGCATTTTTTTAGGATTGCACTAAAGCTTTAATTTTCCTTAGCCATCAACTTCATGAGAGTTTGAAGGATGATTACCTTGCAGTAAAAGATCCTTTGGTTCTCTGGAAGAGTTTAAAAGACTAATATGACCACTATAAATTGGTGGTACTCCCAAAAGCCATATATGATTGCCTGCACTTACGACTTCAAGACTTTGCATATATTAGCAAATAAAGCTCAATTTTATTTAAGATTAGCTCATAGTTAAAACTTTATGGGGAGAACATCATTGATGAGGATATTGTTGAACTTTTACCACTTTTCTACCTCTAATGTGCTTTTATAGCCGTAGTATAGAGAGTGTTGGTTTCCTAAATATTATGATATGATTGCATGTCTCATTGTGGCTGCAAAGAATAATGAGCTTTTGCTCCATAATCATCAATCTCGTCCTACATGGTCTCAAGTATTTTTTTGAAGCAAATGCTATTTTTACCTCTCCACATCATCAACAACAAGACCATAGGAATTGGTCAAACAAACAAAAAGGATGAGGATGTGGTGGTGGTTGTGGGTTTGAATAATTCATGTTACCATCGGTCCTATTAACAATAAGAAAGGCAATTCCAATAAAGAGATGTTGCCCAATCCATAGAAAACCATGGGTCATTGGTCAATTACTTATCGTATGTGAAAAAATTTGGTTGACCTTTACAAAGTCTCAATGAAAAGTAAAGACACAAATGTTGAAGTCAATTTCCTTGATGGTGATGGTGACATGGATCTTCCTTCTTTTGATGTTTTTGATTTCTTTAAGGATCCTAATAATAATATTTTTTTCTCATTGGTAATGAGAATGTCAGTTTTGATTAGTTCTTTTATTTATTTTCTAATATACTTAATTTCCCCAACAAAAGTTTTTCAATGATTTATTAGGATTTCCATTTTCTTAAATCATATATATATATATATATATATATCTCTCTCTCTCTCTCTCTCTTTGAAGACACATGGATGTCTCTCCTAGTTTGACACCTCGAGTCAAAATCACTAGATATATTTATCTGGTAGACTATGCTACCACTCATTCTATTCTACATAACAAAAATATATTTTTCTCACTTGACATTAGCTCCTTCTAATGTTACTATTATTTATGATCCTTTCGACCTAATTGAGAGCTTTGGTACATCCACTATTATTCTACTAGGCGACTCTATTCCTTCCCTTCAAGATACCCTTTATTCCACCAATTTTAAATGCAATTTGCTTAGTTTTAAGGATATCCACTAGAATAGATATCATCTAGAAATAATGGGTGATGACACTACTGAATTTCTTCTAAAGACTGTAATGTATTTGAAATTTGAAAATTTTCAAAATATCTAACCACTATTAATACTATTGAATATTATGCCATTTTGAACCTTAAGTTCAGTAACTCAATCCTCATAGTCTTATGGCATGAATGACTTGGTCATTTTGGCACTTCTATGCTTAGGCGTATACTTCACTAGACTAGTGATCTTTCTTTGATCACTTGTCATATATCATATCATATGTCCTATCATATTCATTACAAATATCTTGCTTACACTCAAAAGAAATTGATCACTCACCTTTCTTTCTTGAAAGTCAATTCTAATCCCCCTCAATTTCTAGAATATGTTCAAGGGGATGTTTATGGACCTATTGACCCACCTAGTAGACCCTTTTATCATTTTATGGTTTTGGTTGATGCATCCACTCATTGTTCTCATGTTTTCCTACTTTATACTCATAACATTGCTTTTACTTGCTTATTTGCATAAATAATCAAATCTCAGACCCATTTTTCTAATCACCCCATTAAGACTATTCATTTGGATAATATTGCTGATTTTCTTCTAAAGCATTTCATGACTATTGCATATTATTTGGTATAGAGGTTCAATATATTGTTGCTCATTCTCATTTTCAGAATGGTCTTGTTGAATCTCTCATTAAACATTTGCAATGGATTGATAGGTCATTACATTTACAAACCAAATTATCTTTATCTTCTTAGGGTCATGCTCTACTACATGTTATTAATTTGATATGTCTTCATCCTATTGGTGATCATATTATCTCTCCTTTACAACTTTTTTATAGCTCCTTGCTGAATATTTTGCATTTATGTGTGTTTTGTTGTGCCATTTATGTCTGTATACTTCCAAACTAATATTCTAAAATGAGTCATCAATGTTGCCTGGTATTTTTGTGGCCTTTATTTTTGCATCCATTGTCCATTATCTTGAGCATTTATTAGGAAATCTTTTTGCTGGACATTTTATAGATTGTTATTTTGATAAATCTATTTTCCTAGCATTAGGGAGAGAAAAATCAATTTCTAATATATGGCATGAAATTACTTGGAATACACCATCATTGTTATATCTTGAACCTCGTACTAAGTCTGGACGGGAAGTTCAAAGAATTTTTCCATTAAATTATCTTGCAGATCAATTACCAAATACTTTCACAAATCCTTATAAAGTGATAAAATCACATATTCTAACTATTAATTGCACCAGCATATATTAAAACCCTATAGAGGATTCAAGAAATATTATATCTAGTTCATATAAAGCACATATTAAATGTAGAAGACTTATCAGATCTAAAGATTCTTTCCAAAGGCAAAAAAAAAATTAATAAGTTGCTTACTTCTATAAAGTATAATTCTAATGAAATTACTCTTGAATAGCCTATTACAATACAATCAACTCCTATTGAGCTAAACACATTACAAGGGTTAAAGGAAACAACTATAAAAGTACTAGTAACTAATCAATTATTTGCTATGAATGAAAAGATTTCTATAAATTATATGAATCAAGGAGAAATATGACATTATAGAAATATGCTTGTCAACAATACTTTTTCTTTCCAAGTGGCTATGGGCATCATATATAATAATGATGATCAAGAGCCATAAACTCTAAATGAATATCAAAATTGATATTATTAGGAAAAATGAAAAGAAGCAATTTATGCATAACCAAATTGTTTATCTGATAGGGAGTTTTTGGACTATTAGTTCCAACATCTAAAAATATTAAGCCTTTTAGATATAAATGGGTCTTTGTATGAAAAATATATAAACTTAATGAAATCATATAATATAAGGCTCACCATGTTGCATAAGGTTTTTTACAATGACCTAGTATTGACTAAGAGGAGATCAGTAGTAATGGATGCAATCACATTTAGATATTTAACATTTAGCGGTCTCAAGACTAGAAATACATTTAATGGATATTATCATAGCTTATTTGTATGGATCCAAAGATAATGACAAATACATGAAAATCCATGAAGGATTTATATTGCTTGGAAAAAATTTTTCAAAATCACATGATATGTTTTCAATAAAGTTGTCATGATCCTTGTATGAACTCAAACAATCTGGTCAAATGTGGTAGTTTAAGTACATTTTGAGAGAACGATAAGTAAATAATTCAATATGTCCATGTGTATTTATCAAGAAAATACAAGTCTGTTTAACAATTATAGTAATATATATGGATGATTTGAATCTAATGGAGACTCATGAAGGGCTCCTAGAAGCCACTGATTATTTAATTAAAGAATTTGAGATGAAAGATCTAGGTAAGACTAGATGCTTCCTCGGCATGTAGATCAAATATTTTTTAAATGGTACTTTTGTCCATCAATCAACATGAACAAGAAAAAGTCCTAGAGTGCTTTTATATGGGCAAAGCTCATCCCCTTAATTTTCATATGGTTGTAAGATAACTTGAAGTGGATAAAGATCCATTTCATCTTAAAGAAGAGAATGAGAAACTCTTTGGTCTAAAAGTATCATACTTAAGTACCATTAGAGTACTAGTATATCTTGCAAATTGTACAAGGCTAGGCATAGCCTTTTCATTAAACTTACTTATATGATATAGCTTAAGTGCATACTCTTAGGCATTGGAATAGGGTAAAACATTCGTTAAGATACCTTCATGGAACATGTGACATGGGGCTCTTTTATTCCAAAGAATCAAAACCAATGTTACTTAGTTATGATGATTTTGGATACCTTTTGGATCCCCATAATGCTTGATCACAAATAAGATATGTATTTACTTGTAGAAATACTACTATCTCCTAGAGGTTTGTTAAGCAGACCATAGTAGAAACCTCTTCTAATCATTTAGAGCTATTAACAATACATTAGGCTAGCATGGAGTGCATGGGGTTAATATCAATGATTCAACATATTCGTGACTCTAGTGGTCTTCCTCCTATTTCAAACACCACAACAACATTATATAAAGACAATGCTGCTTATATTGCACAACTCAAAAGCATATATATCAAAGAGATTAAACTAAGTATATTTCTCCAAAGTTCTTTCACATGCATGAGCTTTAAAATAATAGTGAGATTGATATACAATAAATCATGTCTAGTGATAATCCTATGGATTTATTCACTAAGGCATTATATGTTGTGACTTTCAAGAGATTTGTATGCCAAATTAGAATGAGGAGGCTTAAAGATCTCCAAATTGAATTATTATGACATCGGAGAGAGTCCTGAATGCACAAGATATACTATACTCTTTTTCCTTCACTATGATTTTGTCCCTTTGGATCTTTTCAAAGTACATGTACTCTTTTTCCTTTACTAGGTTTTTGTCCCACTGGGTTTTTACTAGTAAGGTTTTAATTAGGCATGTTCTTTAATATTATGGTCATTCAAGAAGGAATATTATAAATACTTTGTAATGCATGACCATTACTTTGAAATGGGTGACCATCATTTATGTGAGACCTTTGGCTTTCTCACCATGAATGAATACACATACATACATATGTGTGTGTGTGTGTGTGTGTGTGTGTGTACCATGCATATTATATTGCATGTATATCATGTAATTATAGGATATAACATGAGTAAACTATAGTCTTATTAATTATATAATTAACATTGGGAGTAAACTTCGATGTTATATCCTATAAATAAATGATATACATGCAATATAATATATAGATATATATATATATATATATATATATATATATATGAATAAATAAATAAATGCATATATATATATATATATTTGTGTGTGTGTGTGTGTGCATATATGGTATATATACATATATATGACCATATCATTTATTTATATGATGTGTGTGTGTGTGTCACTACAATAAAAGAAGAAATTTGAAATAGAAATTATAAATGCCCAATTCCGTTTCTAAAATTAGGAACATAATTGAATTTGAATAGAAATGAAAAAGACAAATCAAGAAAAAATTTGAAACGAAAAAGAAATTCGACGCTAATTGGCGATGGATTTTATGAGTTTTTAAAATTTATCACTAATTGAGATGCAAAGTGGGGTGTGTATATGATTGCATGACATTTAGCGATGGAACCTTATGTATCAATGTATTATTAGAAATGGAATGCAAATTCATTTCTACATTTAGAGATGAAAATAATTTCCATCACTAAATAAGAAACAACATGTTTATCCATCTCTATATCATTAAAAAGATTTCAGTGACGAAATAAATTCTTGTCACTATAAGAGAAATTGAAATAATTTATGTCACTAAATTATGATAATTAATTTATCGAAGAACACTTCGAAACTTCGAACATACTTAGGGTTTCGAGGAATTTTCTTTTTGATTATGATTTTGTCCAAATTATTTGTTGATTGTCTATTACTCAATATATTGATTTACATGCATTTCATCCATAATTGATGTATAAAATTATGATTTTCATTTTATTATATATGTACTGTATTCGGGAATAGCTATATTTGTATGTTTGATATTACATTTAATTTTTTTTCATTTTTAACATTTTATATTGGGATCTCTTTTATTGTTTTGTTGAATTATTATAATTCTAATTGATAATTTATACACTACAATTTTTTCTCATACTTAGATAATTTAAATTTTTGTGTTACCTAATTGATGTATGAATTTTTTGTGCATTTTGTTATTGACCTATATTTATGATCATTATAATTAATTTGTAATTTGTTTTCTTCCTAGGATTACATGAAATTTAATAATTTTGAAATAATAATTGATACTAATGGTGCAACCTTAAAAATAAACAATTTATAATTATTATAAAAAAATACTAAAAGTTTATTCATAAAAATAATTAAAATCATAAAAGATTATGAGGGTATGCAATTGGAAGGATAAAACATAACAAACAATTGTAAAACTAGAAAAAATTATAATCTCGTTTAAAATTTTATATAGTTGCTTGATCAACATTTCACTAAAGGTACAAAAAAATAAATAATACTTGCCTTTATTTAATCTAAAAAAACATATTACATTTCACATATGGTATATGACTATGTATACTACATGATTCATATAGATTATAAGATTTTCCCATTAATTTGTTAATGTTATCCGTCGATAAGTGATTTATTTTTTATGTATTTTCAGTGATAATTTTAATGCATTGACATTTATAATTTCTTTTTTATTTATATTATATATACATAATGTGTTTGTCTAATAATTTAGTACTCATTATTAATTTTGAAATAAAGAATTATGATATTACAAATTTGTCTTTTTTTTGTTTATTAATGTAATTTAATCCTATATAGATAAATATCAAATATTTAGTTTTATGTGAATGACAAATTTATAACTTGTGTCTTATGATAAATATCTAAGACATTGGAACAACTTGTCTTATCACATTTTAATCCTAAATTATCTAATAATGATTTTACTACAACTTATTTGTTATTTTATGTAATATCAAAAAAATATTATTATATCTTTATTATAAATATATCTCTATCTATATTAGTATAATTCAAAAAATGTTTGTGTTGTATTATAGGAATCAAAAACATTATACCATGAACGATAAATTTAGCTCTCGAAGTTGTTGAAAAAGATATTATTGGCACTGCATCACATGTATCTAGAGGTGTCAAATGGGTCGAGTTGCTCAAGCATGGCCCATGGCCCATGCCAGTTTAGCCAGGCTGGGTCAGGCACAACCCATGTACTCGGCCCGATGGCATGGTAAACTAGCCAAAAAACCTAGCTGGATTTTTCAAAAAAAAATAGCTGGAAAAACTAGGTACGACCCAGCCCGACTCAACAAATCCAAGCATGACCCAACCCAAACCGGGTATGAGCCATGCCAGTGAGTCATGCTGGGCTGATAGTTCTCAAGCCATGTCATGCCTGACATGACATGGTTACTATATTGAGTTGTGCTAGCACCAAAAAATAGGTCAGACTGGCCTTGCTCACCCCATTTAACACCTCTATGTGTATCAATATTTTAAGAGAATAATGTGGAACTTCATTCAATAATTCATGGGGTAGATGATGGGCTTCAGACATTACTTGGTGAAGGTGAAAATTATTTGTATATTGATAATGACCATATTGAAAAAGATAATGAGGAGGAATTAATTACATAATTAGTTGACGATTAATAATAGATAAAAATGATTTGTTAGAAATTTTTGATGATGATGGGCAATTCATTGACTGCATTGTAATTTTATCATTCTTATTTTGTAATCATTATAATGTTGATATTAAATTAAAATATTTTAATTATTTTTTTAATGTCAATGTGTTTATCAATATGTTTTGTTATTTTGAGATTTTCATAACATGTTTTTATTGCCTAAGTATATTTTGATGTTTATGTAACTTGATTTAGGTATGAGAGCTAATCATTCAAGTAGTCGAGGATCTCAATATGTGGGCAGAGGTTGAGGAAGTCAACTAATAGTCCGTGAAGGATGAAATCTACATGTATTCATTGATTACTACACTACAAATATCTTTTTGCATTCTCATACACGTACGAAAGAAACTTTGGCATCACCATCATATACGGATTTATTACCACAGATATTCCATCTTCATCTCATTTTGAACTAGAAATTACTGATAATTTGATCTCACATATCTTTGAAAGCCCATGTATTGGTACTATTGTAATGATGCCGATAAGATATTCACAATCTATAATTTATATGCCAAGTTATGAAATAATCTTTATTTGGCCCACAATTGATAATAAATAGTACATAGCTTTCTTAAATTTACTACATGTATTCATTATCATTTATCATTTTTTAGTTTTAATTAAATATAAAATAATATGTTAATGAAATTATAAGTATATTAAAATATTTAAGTTTTGGTATTTTAAATTAATAACAAAGTATGATATTTCTACTTATCGAACTTTATCATTTAAAATTTATATAATTTTTTTGTTACAGAGTTTAGGATAATAAATACAAATGAAATAAATTTTAACTTAGTAGTAGAAAAATTTTTGAATTTTATTTATATGTATGTGCATGTGTTGATGTTAAATTTCTTTCAGGTGTATTCCTTATTCTTTTCATATAATTGGAAAGATATTTAAGGAGAAATTAGTTACGGAAGATATAAAGTAGAGCAAAGTGCCATATAGTATGAAAAAATTTATTGGGAAGAATTTGAGGTACATTCTTAAAGCATTTAATTATTTTTCAATTTGGTCTAATATGATTTACTCTTAGAATAAATGTATTATAATGTATTATGGTTTCATTTGGTTTTAAGAGAAAAAATATAAATGGAAGCCTTGGTGGTCTTAGTGAAGGATATATAGAAATATGTAGCAAGTATGAGACACAATGACAAGCTTGGTAAATGAAGAAAAAAGTATATTAAAAATATAAACTCTAATAGTATCCCCATTAGTATTTGGATAAAGTGGTGGAAATATTTGAATAGTAAGGAGTTGAAGGCCTTGTCCTAGATGGTCTCTCACAATTGTCGATCAGAGAAAGTAGGTAAAGGATCAGGACCTTCAAAACATATTTGAGGTTCAAAGGCAACCTACCAATATTTAGTGGATTTAGCATAATTATCTTTTATTTTTTGTTATTATTTAAATTTTTTGAATGCAAAGGATAATATCTGTGTGATAAAGAATGATATACATTAATGGTAACTAATATTTATTTTTAGGAGGCTGAGTTGGGATGTCCACCAATGCCATTTGAGGTATTCAAGCAAATGTACAAGAAGAATGATGGATCATTTGTGGACAAACACTCAAATGATATAAATAAGTTTTTTATTTTGTACTTATAGTTTCATATGAAAATTGCAAATAATAAAAAAAAATTAAAAAAATTAATTATTTGGTATTAACTATAAATAAGATTTAAAAAATTGCAAAGTATATTTTTTTACCATAATTGATGATTTATTATTTATGGATTCATTAAATATAATGACATGTTTGTTTTTATATTATTTTTTAGTAGCAAAATGATAGTTTCTTGTGCTTGTAAAAAAATTATTTTAATATATTAATTGATGAATTATGTTGTATTTTAATAAGTATCGAAAACTATGGAAAATATGGTTGAAATTACTTCACAATTGATATACCCTTCTTTAGAAGCACAAGAGATTGATGTTGTGCATATTTTTCTTCATGATGTCGGAGTGGAGCCAAAAAATTGGTGAGTGTATAATCTTAGTACCCATGCATGTATATTTTATCCAAGTTTTATTTGGAGTTCATCTTCTTTTTGCAATTATAATAATATGTTTGAAGAGAGGTTGTGGGATGAAATGCAGGAAATTTAGGATACATTGCAAAGGAAAAATGAGGAGATATAATAAAAGAATGAAGAAATTCAAAATAAAATTAAAAAAATGAAAAAAAAAAGAGGTTGAAAGATTGAAAATAGAGGATTAAATGCAAGAGAGAATTTTGAAGATGGAGAAAATAATGTTCGAGTTGGTAGAGACATCATCTATTTTTCATCATTCTGAAGAGGATCTATCTAAATCTCCGAAGGATAATACTCATCATGAGAAGGACTCATGGTTGTTTGTCATATTATTAATTTTTTTCAATGAATGTTTTTGATATGAAATTATAATTTTTGTGTTAATATTTTTTTAATTAGTTTATGAATTATGTATTGAAATTTATGGACATTTATATTTGTTATATGATATTTTATTTTATAGTGGATGTTATGTGAATGTCATTTTATAAATAATATGTGGATGTGCTTAATTAGTTGTAAAATATATAGTTTTTGTATGTATTTGTATATTGGATATAGCATATAGAAAATTGCACAAATGGGACATGTTCCTATTACAGACAATAGAAATGGAAATATTCATTTCTAAATCTGTTTCTAAATAGAAATAGATCATGCATTTCTTTGATAATTTTTCACTCGTTTAGAAATGGATAATACTTTTATTTTTTCCATCACGTATAGATAGAATCCAAGATCCCTTTGCCATCACTAATTTTAGCAATGAAAAAAAATCAATCGCTATTTTTAGAAATGTTTTTATGCTATTCATTTCTAAATATTTTGAGCGAAGGATTTTAGAAACGGATTCATTCCGTTTCTATTACATCATTATTTGACCATAGTGATGGAATTAGAAATGAAATAGAGCATTTCTATTTCTGTTTTTTCTTGTAGTATGTGTGTGTGTGTGTGTATTTGCATATGTGTGTGTGTATATATTTGTGTGTGTGTGTGGGTTCATATATGGTATATATACATATATATGATACACATGTTATAATTAAGATTGAGGTTTGATATATTATTTATACAACATATATGTATATAAAACATGTATATCATATTTTTTGGATGATAAAGATTATTATATACATCACAAACGTGGATATTATAAACATTATATCATATATTTATATCGCATGTGTATCATATA
Source organism: Sapria himalayana (assembly GCA_029783825.1). Classification (NCBI taxonomy): domain Eukaryota; kingdom Viridiplantae; phylum Streptophyta; class Magnoliopsida; order Malpighiales; family Rafflesiaceae; genus Sapria; species Sapria himalayana. The sequence continues at coordinate 2,079,711 of JAREIK010003123.1, read as the reverse complement.
TATATATATATATATATATATATAGGGAGGGAGAGAGATAGGAATTATATGTTGAGATGGAAATCACAACTAATCCTTTTCTTAAGCAAATTTTTATAAAATTATTTTTAAATTATGAGTAGACACTTACAATATTAATGATATTATAGTGATTACAATCGATTGTGGGTAAAATGTTAATTATTTTTAGTTTTGTCAAAAAGTTTTTTTTTTTAAATGTATTTTTGGCACTTAAATAATAAATATTTTTAAATGGGTGTCGGTAAAAATAAGTTGGATAAAATTATTATTAATTGTGGGGTGGAATAAATACTTATGTGATGTGTATGAATGAATCATAATTCATTTAAAGCGTGGGTAGAAATATAAAAATTCTTTTAAAGGGTAGGAATGAAAAAATAAATTATCATCAGCATAAAACTCAACAATATGAATATGTATTTGTTTTTTTTTTTTTTGTGGATGAACTTATGAAAACATATATATCATAAGGTTCATGTTTTATGATAAACATATAGTGTATTTGCATGTATGCCACATTAAAAAATGAAATGGTTATGAATAATTATTTGACATTGATTCAAGAATAACTCAAAAAAAAGTAATGCTTGAGCATCAATGGATACATCTTTGGCAAATCAAGTAGTGATAGAAAACAAACTCAAACTTGTCCAGACATTACAGAGTAAAAATAATGTGAATGTTGTTGTAGGTGATGGAACCAATGATTTTCAAGCATTAAATGAGACACATATTGGTCTTTTCATTGTAGTAAGAAATGAAAGTTGCAAAATAAGTCTCTAATATCATCATTTTCACCAAAGACATGTTAAGTGATGAACTATTGTATTTAATGAAGTGATTAAACTTAATAAATCCTTCATTTCAAACAAAAAATATTCATGAAATGATTGTAATCTCGACAAGCAAGGTTAGGGTTGAGGTTTATTAAATTATTTTTATTCTTCTTTCTTGATTTTATAAATTAGGCTGGAAATTGCATAAATTCTCAACCCAATTTCTTTTTTATTTTTATTTGAGTTTGAATTATGACTATAGAGCTTGGATTGAAATATTGGAGCTAGGTTTGATGTTTAAGAAGATGTAAAAACTTGGTTAAGATAGGAAACCTCTAGAAACTCATGTGAAATTTAATATTTTGCATTATTAATTACATATACATGCTTTTTGAAATATGGTTCTTATGTATGCAGTTATAAAACTTTTATTTTGGAATCTTTGAAATGAGTTTCATGAAATTTAATTTATTTAATTAACACATATGATTAATTGATGGAAACTAATAAAATTAAAACCAAGAAATAATTTTTTGATAAATTGCAAAACTCATTTTATCCATGTATTTTTTAGAAAAAGTTCTAAGTGTCTAAAAATAGGAAAATGGTATTTTGATATGTGTGAATGGTATCAAAAATCATGGTTGATGAATTATTTGGCTAATTTTGAAATGGAATTATGTCGATATGCATGTCTATGAAAAATAATTTGAAGATATATAAGCTATATTATATTTTTGAATAAAATTTGAATAATTTTGGAAAAATTTACATTTTAGATATGAGATTTTAAGGTAACTATTAGTCATGGCAAGGATATTAAGGGATAAAAATAGAAGAATATCCATGGAGGTAGGTATTAAATATGTCAATGGAAAAATTTTCCTAAACCTCTCTATGCACTTGTGGTGGAATTCTGCTATGTATAGATAGTAGTTGTCGAGCTAGAAACTAGTAAATCTTTCATGAGTTTTTCGATCATGGAAATAAGTCTGTGTTTTTTGTTATTTTTTTTGTAAAATATGCAAATCCACATCCCACATCGGTTGTGGAGTGGATCTGCTTCCCCTTTTTTTATTATAAAAGGGGCTCCCCTCCCTCTTCTCTAAACACACCTCTCCCCACCACTTAAGGCTATTTGTGGTATTACCCAATTGTTTTGGATATTTACTTTTTGCCTCAAAATTTTTGGAAATTAATTTGTGGTCTCAAGTTTGTATTTTCTCTTGTATTAGTGAGAGTTGTTCATTGGTGCTCAAGGACATAGGCTATTGCCGAACCTCGTAAATTTTCTGGTATTTTTTGTTTGGTATTATTTTTCTGCTTTAGCTGTCATTATTTTGTATTAGTGTTTTTCCGGGTATTTCTGCTGAAAATTACTATTCATGGTCGGAGACTATCCACATGAATAGTAAATACTATTCGCATGAATAGTAGCATTTGTTGATTTGGAGAAAACTAACCCGGATTTTCCCAACATTTTTCCCTCTACATATTTTGTTGTGTCTTAGTGGATCCGTGATATGCATAAAATATGCATGTTTGTGAAAAAGTGATGCAATTAAAAAAATAGTTTTTATGAGAACTTAAATACACACACATATTATGGTTTCATAAATTTGTATAGTCATGTATATGTATAAACATATATATGGATATTTCAACTCATTCTTAAACCCTTAAATTATATTTTAGAAAATATATGTGGCATTGGAGGTAAAATATGGATTTTTCATATCTTTATGAGATTTTTCTACTGGGCATTAGTTGGCCACCCCTATTTTTTACATGTGGAGAAATTGTTAATGGCTAATCCCAATTTTAAAGCTATCGGATCAATTTGAAAGTTTTGGTGGATCATTTAGATGTATTTTTTTTAAAACCTTGTTATGCATTTGGCCATTATGGGTATTTTATATAAATGACTTCACTTTTGCATGTGAATGTTCAAACTTGATGGTTTATACATATTAATGATGTTTTATGAAATTCAATCTTTTTTTAATTGCATATATATGAGAAATCTTGATCGATTTTTTTTACTTGCTTCCACTATTTTTTTGAGATTGTGAGTGTTTTAGATGAGACTAATATGAACAAAAGGAAGAGAAGAAATTGTTGATTTCTCTGCAGCTTTCTATATACATGTGGTTAACCATAAGTAATACTATTCATAGTATATTTTTTTATTGATTTTTCAATATAAATTCATTTATTTTGAATCCATATTTTTAATAAATATTCTTTCTATTATTTTTACAAGTACTCTATGAGTAATTAACTAAATTTAACCCCCCCCCCCCAACATTAAAAATGCAAAAATCCCTCACATTTGATTTTAAAGTATTTTAAATCCCATTAAATGTAACTAATCAAATCAAGCACATCACCACTACCGAATGGGAGTGCCTAAGGGTTGTGACAACTTTTATAGTATAAAAGATAAGTTTTTAGAGTTGTTTTATGTGTGCATGAATTCTTAAGTATGTTGGTACAATAAGTCATTTTGACTTGCTAGTTTGTTTGCTTGATATAATAAGCACTTGTGAGTTTGTTTTTGACATTCCTTGGGGTATGAGATATTCTATTTTTTTTTCCTAGTAGGATTTATGGTGAAAGTGGTTCTTAAAAGAATAGTACCAATTAGTCCATAATTGGCATCAAAGTAGGAAAAAATATGTATAAGAGCATGATGCTTGAATGATTTTTTTAGGTAGGATGCTCCTTGTTTTAGTGGTTAACCCAATCATTTATTAGTAGTCATGGATATATTTTGTAAAGAGAAAACTGAATACCTTATAAATCCTATTAAACCTTAAGGTTATCATGGTAATTTTCCTATTCTTTGGGGAAGAATACTTTTGGTGAGAAAGTATCATTGAGATTTGAGACAGAGCCCATTTGACATGAGCTATGTTTGAAGACTTCTTTAATTTGAAGTACTTCATTGAGGCTATAAAAGGAGCAAAGATTCAAGAGTTCATAAAATGGATGCAAGATAATATGTGTGACTATGTTTGAGCCATAATTTATGAGCTATTACATTTTGCTTTTTATAGGTTGATACATATGACAAGCAAGTCCAATGTTTCAAATAAGGGCTAAAATATTATCTATATATGAAAATGATTCATTTACACCTTTATGGGTATGGTGATGTTATAAAAAATACTCTCTTGGTAGAGTAGGCGGGAGATAATGATTTGCATATCCATGAAAATAGAAAAAAATGAAGTTCAGATCATGCCAAAAGAAATCTTTTTTTATAGTTCTTTATCAAAAGGGAAGTCATGGACATCTTTCCCTACTTAAACTACCTCAGAGCTAGGTTCTTCTATTGAACCATGAGGTGACAATATTTTTTTGGGTGGATCATGTTTTAATAGAATAAATATTTTGGTTATAGTCAAGTAGAACACATAAAGAAGCATCTCTTTCTTCAGTTGTAGCAAATTATATCACATATAGTTAATTCTGTACTAATGGAAATGGCTTTAGCTCAATTCATAAGCATTCAAGGTTCAAGTCACAATGGCCAATTAGGTCCCTCTATTTCTAATACTTTAGAATTGACAAATAATATGTGAATAACACTTATGACTCAAAGATGAGCTTTTTCTATCTTGCCTAGCATACAAAAAGAGCAAGTTGTAGATGCTGAGGTGTAAGGAATAGTCCATATTTATAGTACTTGAAAATATATTTTGTTTAATACTAGTACTTCTCATTCTTTTGTTTTTTATTTGTTTGTAAATATCTTGAGTATGAAACTCAAGGAATTTGACTTTAATTTATGTGTTGTTTCGTTGTTGTATAGCTTGATTTCAGTGAGCAAGGTGTGCAAAATTTGTGATAATTATTTTGGTGATTTGTCCCTTGGAATGGATTAGTTATTAAAATTCTATGTCATGCTTAATTATTTCTAGGGATGAGTCATATTACATGTTAGCAAAAAGCTTATTGTGATTAAAAGTGAGTTTTCTTGACCACTATTTAGTGGTTGATCTTGTAGAAAACTCGTTGAGCATTGTGTTCTTGCTCTTTTACCTAAGGCAAGAGAATGACCTGAAAATAAGACTCTTTGGTCTCAAGTTCCTTTTGTGTAAGAGTTTGTAACTTATTTTTCGGGGATTTACAATTATTTCTTTCTTCAAAGGTAATAGAGTTTTGTAGAATTAATACAATGAATTAATCCTATTTCTATTCATTCATACCAAATGGCATGGTTGAGTTGAAAAGATTACAAAAAATAATAATTCCAAGACTTCTAGAGTTTGAGATTGGAAGTTGGGGTTTATTAAAAATATCATATCATAAGGTTGTACATCATTTGGGAAAGAATAGGAAACTTGTGTTATGATACATGGATGCATGCATTTGAGATGCTTATGAGAATGAGAATGGTTGTTTTTTTTTTTGCTGATATTGATCTAGAGTACAATTATGTAGCTGATGTATTTTATCTATCACTATTACATAAGTTTTAAAAAAAGTGATCTAGAGATGTTCACTTTTTGCTCTTATTGTATAACCAATTTTTTTAAATAAGATGCAATATTCATTAATTTAATATTTATTAATTCTAGGAATAGTTATAGATCTAAAATTAATTAAATGAACTCAATGATTTATTACATTGCATGAAGGAAATCATAATGTGATAATTAGATTTACATCATTTGTAGTTATGTTGTATCTAAATTATCAATAAACATATGATCAACTAGATTGGACATTATTAATACGGATAGAGTAGCATATGTTATACTCTTTCATTTGATCAAACAGTTGAACTCATGAACTATGATCATGGTGATGATTAAAGTTAAAAAGTATATGCTTGTAAGGAATAGTCAAGTACATCAAAGACCTACTATTAGAAAATCATATAAACTATATATTTAATATAGATGATAGTATCATCATAGCAATGATGCAAGTATCTTTAGACTTGAAATAATCAAGTTTTCCTTGGATATCGATCACATGTTTTGATTTCATTCCTTGTTTTCTCTTGAAGGTCACTCATAGGGTGACGATTGGATATAGCTTGAAGTGTTTGAAGGTAGTTTAGTAGTTAATAAAGAATTTACCACTCCTAATAGAGTGAGGGGCATACCCACATCCACTTATCAGAATTATTACTCAGAAATCTTTAGTCAAAGTGAAAATATCATGAAAAATATCTTCGATAACATGAATGATGACTAATGAGTCTCGAGACAAAAAATATTTTACACTTACCCTAAACATGACATAGTCAGTCTAATGGGAGTTATACTTTATCCATACTTGAACCAATTGGGGCATAGAAATGGTGAAAGATGATTTGAAAATAAAATTATTTATTAAAAAGTTTGCAGTCAGACCACTAACTCTCTAGTCAACTGAGGTCGTACATGTTGCTAAATGTTTCTCAAAACTTACTTGATTTAAATGGCGAACTAAGTGACCAAAATAAGCAAAAGCAGAATGTCTCACACCCTTATAAGTTTGATGTTAGAATAAAGTGATTTAGTTCTAATCTAAATCGAGGGAAATGCTTCAAATTTGATCTAAACTTGACTATAGAAAACGTGGTCTTTCTAATAGGCTTGAGACCCATGAAAAGTAAGCCCCTAGCACATGAGACCCATGAGGCTACCCCACATTAAGGGAAAAGGCATTTATTTTCATCCAAATCTAATATGGTAAGACCATATATTAAAAGAGAATAAAGAAATTGAAAATAAAACCAAGTCAAATTCATTGAAATGGGACTTAATTTTATTAATTCTTTTATGTAGAAGGAATGTGGGAGATAGGTGGAGGACACTTTCATTATAAAGAATAACTAAAGTTGACAAGTTCCTTTTCAAATCAAACAATCATATCTATATCCATTACAAATAGATAACTAAAAAGGAAAAGGGAGAATTGGTCTTCCACAACCCATAACATTTGGAAAAATATTTGAACAATATTTTTATATGAATATAATAGTTTTATATAGTATAAAATAACCTTTTCTAATATACATTACTTTTAAGTTAATTTGCATGATGTAAGATTTTTTTTTTTCAAATTTGTGTGAAGGGGAAAATATGAAGTTATTCATTCAATCATTCTTGCTATGATCCAAGTTTAGCTAGTACCAACTTGTCTTCGAGATCACTTATTTAGAGGTTTTTACGTTTATCTTCATGTGGATCACCATTGGATGCATCCTTAGATTAAGATGCTATTATTAATTATAAATAATAAACAAATGAGGTTTTATTGCAAGAAAAAAATTCTTTTATAATACAATATCTATCTATGATCTCGATTTTAAAGATCCATGGTTTATTCATGGGAGGGATCAAAATTTTAATTCATTATACTGCCAAGAGATTATTTATACTTATAGTAAGATCTCAACATAAATGTCTTTCAATCATTTTTCATATGTTGAATTATATTATTTTATTCTTATTGGAAGATATGAATTATAAGAATAACTTGTTCTAATCCTATACCTGAAACAAAAAGTTTTAAGAAATAAGTCAAAGTACTTGATAAGTCTTTTGCGAATATCATGAAGTAGAAAATGTGACTTAGAAAAATAACAATGAGTTTTAAATAAATTATCCACATCTTTTTGAATAATGAATTTTAAATTTCAAGAATGAAATTCCAATTAGTGAGTAAAGATTTGAGGCATAGTAAAAATAACATTTTTTTTTCAATTTAGCCATTGATCCAAATTGGCTAAGTTGGTTAAATAATGAGAGAAATGAGTTGTTAAAAAATGTTTTTAAAAAAATGATTTAGTGATGGAAAATGATGTAGATTGATATTAAATGTACTAGATTTGAATATTTAGAGAGAACGTTAGGCTAGTTTCAATCCTAGAGGGAATTTGGTTATTTTAATGTTAAATAAAAGATAAAATATTATTTATTAAATTTCTGTTTTTATTTTATAAATTCTCTTTTATTTCTCTTCTTCTTTCTTAGATGTTTTTAGTTCTTCCTCATTTCAGCACCAAAATCATTGAAATAAATGAAACATTATTGATTTTTGGTGAAAACTCATTCTATGAAGTGATTAAGCTCAATAAACTCTTCATTTCAACCAAAAACATCTATGGAATGACTATAATCATGACAAGAAATGTTAGGTTAAAGATTAGTAAAATTAATTTTATTTTTCTTGCTTAATTTCTTAAAGTAGACTTAAATTGCCCAAATTTTTAACTAAATATTTTTTTACTTTTGTTTGAATTTGAATTGTGGTTATGAAACTCGAATTGAAATATTAGAGCCATGTTTTTTGAGTTTTAAGGTTTGGAAAAGCTTTGTAAGGTAAGAAACTATAGAAACTCAAGTGAAATTTCATATTTTGCATTGTTAGTTACATATACATATTTTTACTCTGTTGATGCGTGGTGTCATGTATTTTGCGGTAAACAACTTATTTTGGTTTCTTTGAAATGAGTTTCATAAAATTTAAATTATTTAATTAAAATAAATGATTAATTGATAAGAACTCAAAAATTCAATGCCATGAAATAATTTTTTGATACATTTAGAAATGCATTTACCCATGTATTTTTTTGGAGAAAGTTATTTTTCTAAAAATGGGATTATATTGATATATACGTTTTGGATAAGAGTTTTTGAGATAATTATTCATCCTAGTAAAAACATGGAGGGTAAAAAATGCAAGAATATTTACGGGGTCATGAAATAAAATTGGCCTGGTGAGAGTGACCCTAAACCCTCTTGTGCACTAATAGTGGAGTTTTGCTATAAAGGCAGTGATTTTCAAGTTGGAAACCAGTAAATTTCTCATGAGTCTTTAGATCATGTGAGTGGGTGTATGTGTATCCCAATGGGTGTGATAGCTATGTTGGAGATACTAGGTTAGTTTTTTTCTCTATATGTCTCATTGTAGCCTTGTAGAGCATTGATATGTATAAATTATTTATGTTTGTGAAAATAGGATGGAGATTGAAGAATGATTATTTTGATAACTTACACAAAAACACACATTATGGTTTTGTGAATTTGTTTATACCATGTATATCTATAAATATATGTATGGATTTTTGAAGACTTATTCTTAAATTGTTAAATTATATTTTGGAAAATATTTGAGGCTATGAAAGTAAGACATGGGTAATTCAAAGTTTTCATGAGATTTTCCTATAAAGCATTAGGTGCTCACCTTTAATTTTCTAAAGCATAAGTCATATTGATGGCCAACCTGATTCTGAATCTTGCAGATCAAGGTGAAGGTTTTGATGGAACATTTAGATGTGTGTTTTGAAACCTTGTTATCTATTTTTCCATGGGGGCTATTTTATATAAATGGCTCTACTTTTCCATGTGAATGTTTAAACTTGATGGTTTAAGCATATTTATGATATTTTCTAGTATTCGGTCCATTTTAAATGCGTAAATGTGAGGGATCTTGAACTATTTTTTTTTACATCCTTTCACTAAATTTTTGAAGTTGTGGGTGCTTTAGAATGAAACTAACATAAAAAATAGGAAGGAAAGAAGCTATTGTCAACTTGTCTGTAGCTTTCTATATACAAGAACACTATGAATAATTTAAAAATTTATTTTAGATCCATTATTTTAATAATATTTTTATCATTATTTTTACAAGTATTGTATGAATAAGTTACTAAATTTATAAAAGCTCAGCATTAAAACTGCAAAAACCACTTACATTGGATTATAAAGTATTTTAAATTATGTTAAATTTAACTAATCAAACGTAATACATCATGACTCATGAGCGAGAGTGCCTAAGGTTGTGATAGTCATGATACTAAAAATTATCATCATTAGTTTCAAATAGTCATGATACTAAATCAATTATCATCATTTAATCCATATATTTTTGTACTTATTATGGATGATTGGTTGGATATTTCCAAGAAGATATCCATTACAATATGCACGTATGATATAATATTTATTGAAGAACCTAAAGAAGATTTAAGTAAAAAACTAAAAATTTAGAAGGTTGCACTTGAGTCCAAGATGTTTAGGATTAGTCATAGGAAGATTGAGTACTTAAAATAATATATCATATGATATTTTGGAAAAATCTTTAATGATATGCCTATAAAACCCTATGTGGTCATTTTTTTCAATTGAGTGACATATTTGTTTCTTGGTATCATTGTAGCACTATCTTTAGGTTGCCAAAGAAATCAAAAAATGAAACACCCACTACCAAGAAGTCGTCTATTGGTAATTGTATTGTTTGTTCAACCATGTCAGAAAATATTATCATCGTGCACATTTGAAGGTGCAAGGTGTATTTATAACCCAAATAACATCTTATGAAAGGCAAAGGTGCCATAACAATAAGTGAATGTTATTTTTTCTTGATCTTCTAAGGTGGTATAAATCTAATTGTAGTTAGAGTAACCATTAAGATATTATAATATTTATGACCTAATAGTCTATTCAATATTTGATCAATGAATAATAATGAAAAATGATCCTTATGGGTGATGTTGTTCAACTTTTGAAAGTTGATGCATATTATGGTTTATTTTATTATTCTACAGAAATTAATTCATATTTTTTTATTTTTTATCACAATCATCTCTCCCCTTTTAGCTAAAACCTATACATGGCTCACTCATGAGCTATCAAAAAATTGATAAAAACTTCATGCATCCAACCATTTCAAACGCCTCTTTCCTTATTACCTCCTTCATTGTTGGATTCAAAAAATCTATGAACTTCAATTGATGGCATGTGGTGGCACTTTAGCAAAATTTGATGCAAGTACAAAGAGGATCTAAAATCCTTAATGTTAGCTAGAGTTCATTTTGCAATTAATTTGGTAATTATTTCTCATCAAGATCAAGTATAAGAGGTTGCTTAATTGATGGGATCGACTTATTACCACTCACTCAAATCCTCAAAATACTCTCATATTTGGGTTAATGGAGTTCTTCCAGCACAAATAATTTTTTACTCTTTTTTTTATCTTCTATCTCTTTAAAACCATTAAGGTCAAAAATTAGTCTAGTTTCCAATGGATTTGTGTGACTCCATTGGCTCGACACTATAACCAAAAGATGTGAATTAAAATGATAATTTTAACAAAATATGAATTTCTTTAATTTTTTTTTCTTTGAAACCTTCGTTGGGGTTTGATTTATGTTTAAAATAAAATATTTTAGATTATGTGTGCATAAAAAATAAAACTCAAAGTTTTAATCAATGTATACTTATTTCATATTATATATTTATCATAACAAATTTCCCAAATTAATTTCTTTCATTTAAAATATTACTTTTAAAATATTTTGTTGAATGGGTTTTTATAAGTTAAGATGATAACACATTGAAAATTGTACAAAATTCAAATTTTCTCAATGTTCTCTTCTGAAATAATAACTTAAAGCAATGAAAAAATTGTGATTAAACCAAATGAAGACTTGATAATTTAAAATTATTCAATCTTTACATTTCATAACTTCAAGTGAATTATTGGTCATGGAATCTTTATCTGAAAAAAAAAACTTTTATTTGGAGTGAGATCAATTATTATTCAACACGTGATAATAAATCATTAAAAATACTTTTTAAAGATTTTTTATTTTGAAAAGTGAAAACAACTTGATTGAAGTAGAAATTGCATTGTTTTAAATAAAATTTGAAAGATAAGTATTTGTGTTTTTTTTTTAGTTTTTTGAAAATGTTTAGAATTTAATTTCATCAAATTTTCGGTGCATGAGAATAAATAACAAATTTAATATTTCAATATTCTATTAAAGAGATGGTAACATAAATCTTGTAACCAGTATTTTTTGTGCTCCATTAGTTTAGAAAGTTACATTACATATTAAAAAAAATTAACAAGGCATAATCAATATCTTTTATTTTTTAACTAAATTATGTAAAAAAAATAATGATAGAAATTTAAAAGCATGGCAATACAAATTGAAAACAACATTAAACCAATGAACCACATTCAAACAAAACTCTCAGTTTTCTACAAAAACAAAGTAACTGCTAGATCATCCTTCTGAAAAATAAATATATAGTTCAAAATATTTAAAATTTAATTTAAAGTATAACATTAAAAACTTGGATACATTTTAATTATTTCTTGATAGAATTATCATCTTGTTTATATATACAATATTTCTCATTACAATTCTCTTATTAAGTAGCCATTATTAAAAGGGCTAATCATTAATTTTAAACAGATGCATTCTATATTTTATTAACTATAATAGTATTCTCTTCTAAATATACAATAACATATATTATGTAAAGGTGCGCCAATAAAAAATTAAAGAAGTGTCCCTTTTATTTTTCTTATAAAAAATGCTACAAAAATAAAATATTTATATTTTGAGGAAACACAAAATTACTCATGCACTCGTTAAAAAAACTTCACATCACTATGCCATCGCCAGTATTAAAAAGAATAAAATAAAAAATGAATATTTATTAAATAAATCTTGTATATATTATCTATACATTATCCATTATTCATATGTCCTATATATTTTTTGAAAATATATACATTGCATAGGTTTTTAAAAATTATATATAAGGTATATGTTTTTTGGAAAATGAATACATTGTATACATGTACCCAATACAATTTATGAAAAATAATGAATTTTTTTATTTTTAAATTTTTATTTTTTAAGTTATTATAATGGGAACATGGCAATGTCAAGTGGATTTTCTTTAAAATGCAATGAGGTGTATTTTTGACATTTCATATTCAAGGGCCCCAAAATGTAAATATTTTTCATTTTGTGTTTTTATTAAAATATTTTTATTTTGGTGAACCTCTACATAATTTTCACTTTATAATAAAGGAAAATTATGAAGTACAAATTATATAAATGGTCCCTAAGACATAAATATTTAATAAAAAATTGTTCTTTTAAAAGATTTAAAAAAAAATGCCTCCAAATAAAAAATATTTACAAAAACATACATAAAGTATATGGTTTTTGAAAAACATATATAGTGTATCAAGTGTGTGTGTGTGTGTGTGTGTGTGTGTGTGTCTAATCAATGATAGATATGAGGGAATAATGCTTAGAGTTAGATTTGTTCATGGCATCCCTAACTAGTTTTCAATATCTAGGAGACTATAACATGAATTATTACTTAGTCCTTAATTTTTGTGCTAATTATGGATGAATTGACAAAAAAAAATCATAGAAATGATCCATTGGGGTATGTTATATGCAGATCAATTATTCTTAGTTGATAATACTAAAGATGCATTAGGTAAGAAAATAAAAATTTGATGGGTTGCACTAGAGTTGAAGGGGTTTATGATTTGTCATAACAAGATGAAATACTTGTAAAATGAGTTTAATCACCTTATGAGTAATAATTAAATGGTAATTAAAATGAGAAAGTAAGAAGTATCAAATGTTAATAATTTAAAGTACATAGGCTCTATATTAAGTAAATATGGAGAGACTAATAAAGATATATCACATAGGGTAAATATTAGATTGACCAAATAGAAAGTTATATGAGTTCTTATTGAAAATAAGTATCAAATAAAGTTATTAGAAAAAAAAACTAAAATAACTCTTATAATTAATAAGATATGAAAGAATCATCGAAGGTGGTTTGGTAATTTTCAATGTAGACATTTTAGAGTATTGGTTAGGTAGTATGTATTCAAGTGGAGAAAAGAAAAAAAAGTAGAGAAAGGCATCGAAGGAATTGAGTAGAAATTAAAGGTTTTAGAGTAGACATAATTTTCAATATAGTTAATTTGAAAAAATAATTCTTATAGTCGACTGGAAATAGTTGCAATAAGCCTTAGCTATTGGTTGGGATATATGTTGTGTGTGTGTGTGTGTGTTGTACATATTCATATATGCATATGCTTATATATAAGTATCTATATTTATATACTATGTTTATTTATATATATATACATTTAAATATATAAATGAGCAAATATAAATATATATAATTATATACATCAATGTATATGTAAGCTATAAAGAAATATTTCTTTTCTCAATTTTAATCATTGATCTGAATTGAACATGTTAGTTAATTTATGTGATATAGAGTTAACAAAAGTTGCTTTTATGTTCAAAATTATATTTGATATGAAAATGGTGAATAATGACAGTAATTTTCAAGAGAAATTTAAGTGAGTTGGAACCCAAGGGGAAATTTAGGGTTTTTACCTTTAAATAAAAGATCATAAACTTTCATTAATTTTATTTTTCTCTAAATTTCTTGAGTTTCCATCTATTTCTCTTGTTCTCTATCAATTCTCTTCTCTCTTATTTCTTAACCAATATCTTCCAAATAAACCATAAAATTTATGATTTTTCATGCAAATCTATTCTATTAAGTTTTTAAGCTCAATAAGTTTTCCATTTAAACCAAAAATACTAATAGAAGAACTGTAATATTGACAAGGAAGGATAAGGTTGAAGTGAGTTAGTTTTTTTTTCTTGCTTTATTTATTAAATTAGACTTGAATTCATTCAGATTCTATCCTTCATTTTCATTTAGTTTCAAGTTTAATTGATATTATAAAATTAGATTTGAAATATTGAAGCTAGGGTTTGATAGTTAAGGTTTGAAAAAAACTTGATTAAGATAAGAAATCTCTATAAATTTATGCCAAATTTTCAAATTTTGAATCATTGGTTAATATATTTTCTTTATGATGTATGGTGTTATGTGTTTTCTGATAAATTATATTTTTACATTTCTTTTAGTTACTATCATGAAAGTTATATTATTTATTTGAAATATGTGATGTACATATAGAAACTGATGAATTTGATGATGTGGAAATTTATCCCATGTTATTAGTCCACGATTCTCCACGCCTAAAAAATCAAAAGGAAAATATATCAGTAACTAAAAAAAATGAAACATGTAGATTTTGGATAATAATTACATATTGCTATTAAATAACTAAATTTGAACACAACAAGTCAGAATTCAATCTTTTCAACTCATTAAATAATTCAATATTTGGGATATGGAATGGAGCATAGTGGACTAATAACATGGGATTATATATATATATATATATATATATATATATATATATATATATATATATATATTTGTGTGTGTGTGTGTGTGTGTGTGTGTAATTTTTAGGAATATATCCAAAATAAAATATATCAAATCAAAACTATTTGGGATTTGGCATAGAGTCAAACTATGTGCTATCATCAAAATGTAATGGTAAATACTATTATACTTTTACATAAAAAAAATGTAATAAGCATATTCTAGTATCAATTAAGTCCTATGAGCGTTTATGAAGATATGCTAAAAATTTGTGAGAATACAATTAGTATTTAGAAAATTATTCAATAATTTTTAGATAAAATAGATAAATTTGAATTTTAATAGATTAACATGTTTATTTTCATTTTTTTTTCCATAATTGTTTTTCTGAATAGCATCAAAATATATAAATAAATTAACTAGATAGCATACTTCGATGGTGAAGAATGTGAATCACCAACATATGATGTAAAACATATTCATACAACATTCATAATACCTAAAACATTGTATTGATCATTTACCTCGATGATCATTCTGCATTCTATTAAGTTGAGGAGTCCAAATTGATGCTATAACATAGAATTTGCAATACATACATAAAGTAGTGACATCGAAATTAATTAAAACACAAAAAACATGTGTGACCTAATATGCTCATGCATGTATATACTTTATACTCGACATTAATGTTTTGCTTATTTTCTTCATAAGGATGTCATTGCATCTATAATAGATTTCACATATGATGATTCTTCTCCTACTACTCCTCAAAAAGATTTCACATAAATTTTTTAAAAACTATAACTTAAGTGAATTATTTTAAAAGAAATATAAATTATATATTTGTTGATGAAATTTATTTATGGCCGAACAACACAATGGTTAGCCCATACAATACAAACACACAAACTTATGTGTATGTGTGAATCAATAAATAAAAAGACAAGGGCATATGCGTATGTTTGAATCAATAAATAGAAAGAAATGGACGTGTACTTTCAAAAATATGCAAACACACACACACAAAAATCTTCTTTATGATGAAATACAATTTAATATTTATTTTAAGAAAAATTGATTCTTAGACATATTTTTAATGCTAGTTTAATATTTGATAGTAATTGTCAAATAATATCTCTAAATATTTTTGAAATCATTTTCAATGGATGGTATTAATATTTTTGTTCAAAAAACTTTTTTGTATATGCAAAAAAAAAAAAGAGATTGACGAACTAAATTCATATTTGTTAGGGAAATTTCAATTAAAGAATTATCGTTGAAGGATGGTATATACATAAATTAAAACCTTTAATTGTGATTTTTAATAACAATTTTTTCAAAAAGTAAAGTTCAACTAACACATTTAAGAAATTTTGAAAATATTTATTGATATTGTATGTAAAATCATTTCAATCTCAATTGCTTATCAATGCTCATTTTATCAGCTAAATTTATTTTGGATATTTGTCAGTGGTTTTTTTCTATCATGAAAGTTTATTATACCCATTAATATTCATTGATTCTGATAAAGTTTTATGAATTACAACTATATCATACAGGTTACTCTACCAAAAATGAAAAAAAATCTCATTTACAACTTAATTTTTGTTTAGCCTTCAAAATTCAGAACAATTTGTATATTGTTCCATCGAGATTCGATGGGAATTTAATTTCTATTAAAGTATTTTACACATTTGACAAATCATTTTTAGATTTTTAAACATTAATTGGATATTTATTCCATTCATACTACCATTATAATAAAAATTTAAAATGAGTCCTACATTTTTACTTTTACAAAAAATATTTCATATAAAATATTTTTCCAATAGCACTGTTGGATCTCATTTTTAAATTATTGACATTCTTCTTATATATGTGCCTTTTTTCCTCAAATTAAATCAAGTTTTTGGAATTCCAAACTTTCTGGGTGAGAATGTGCGAATCCACATCCTAAGGTCTATGTATCATATTATAGTTTTGACACATAGATCTCAGTGATGCAAATTAACTCATGCATACTTGTAATGCATGATAAATTTTTTTGCTCACAAATTTTTTTAAACATTTTATATTTATTATTGTTCGATCCTTTTTATAATCATCAATATCTTTAGTTGCAAAAAAAGCAAGTTATGTAAATTTATTTCTTTAAATTTGTTTAGATGGCACAATTTTTTTTCATCTTAAATTTGATTCTTTAAATTGTTATTTTATCAAAACTTGAAGTGTAACATTTATAAATGGTTTGTGATGTAATCAAAATTATAAAATTTCAATATACTGTGATTTGTATGTTTATTATTCACATTATATAAGTATGTTGAGTATTGTTATTTTTAGAGTAACATATTTAGATTCAAATAAGTATGCTATATCATGAAATTTTTTAAAATTATTGTTGGAAATGAACCATTTCAACTTTTTGAGCCCATTAAATGGAATTTTGTATCTAGAGAATGCTTTATTTTGTGTGCACTTCCATATGGTTCATATAAATAGGCTACTTTTTTTATATCTCTTTGAATAGACCACATTAAAATGGTAAGATATAGCCTCTAATTTAATGTTGTATTTAATTATGAGTTGATGCAGCATGCATCTTTAGTTAGATAATAAATCCCCCAACTAAAAATTGATATGCATCTCTAGCTAACTTTATTTGTTGTTTTGTGCTATGCTATCTCTTTTTTTTTTTTGATGATTTTCAATATAACCAAATTATAACTTAATGTTAGAATATTTAGATCATTGAGCATGGTTGGAGTTCTTTTGTCTTATGGATGTAATGAGAATTAGATAAATTTATCTTTAGTCCAATGACATCACTAAATATTGATATTCATGTTGCAATTCATGAAAAAAATGGCTACAAATTTATTTGTCATTATTTTGCATTATCATAGAAAACAATTCCATTTCACTAGAGCAATATCTATAAGATGACATAAAAATGAATACCTTAAAAGCTATTTTATATGCCAAAAAATATAATTCATTTATTATGTCTAGTCCTTGAATTTTTGACAATATTGTTCTCTAGAATTTGCTTTAATTATTTATTAGATGTCTCTACTTGCCCATTGGTTTATTGGTGATAAGCTAGGGAAACCTAGTGTCTAATTTCATACCAGAATAATAAAGACTAATCAACTTATTAAAATGAGTTCCTTCATCACTTATGATAGTAAGAGGCATTTTGAATTCATGATAATATTATTTCTTAAGATGTTGAGAATTACATGAGCATCAATGCTATGTGTTGGAATTGCTTCCACCAATTTCAAAAAATAGGCCACAACAAATAAGATATAAATCTAATTAAAGGAAGAAGGGAATGACTCTGTGAAATCAATCCCCCACATTGCAAATAATTCAACTTCCAAAATTGAGTGTGAGAGCATTGTATTCTCATGGTAGATATTTCTACTTCCATGACATAAATCACACCATGTTACAAAAGTGTGTGCATTTTTAAACAAGTTTGGGCAATATAATTCTTTTTGCAGAACATTTATGATTGTTTCATTGCCTCTGAAATGACCACAATATTCAAGTAAGTGGCAATGCAACAAGATACACCACTTCCTCTTTGGGTATGCATCTCTTAATGACTTTGATTAGCAACTTGGTTGATGATTAGTAATGTTTATACAATAAAAGCTCTTATTAATAATAGTGCTTAACTTCATACAAGAATTTCTTTCTTTAGTGTGATGTTAACTCTTGTGCTATTACCTTAGCTACAAAAACGTTAAGAAATTTTGCATATAACGGAGTAGAATCAACATAGATAATGATTAGAAACTACTCATTCTTGAACTTATCATTGGCTTGGACTTCACAACTAAGCACCTCTAGTCTACAAAGATTATCAACTACAAGGTTTTCCATGACTTTCATATCTTTAATTTCAACATCAAAATTTTAAAGAATGATCCATGAATGAGTCTTGATTTAGCATCATTTTTATCCATGAGGTATTTAATTGCAGAATAGTTAGTATGTATGATAACTTTTTTCCAATCAAGTAGGTCTGAAACTTATCAATGGAAAAATAATTACAAGTAGTTATTTTTTAGTATTGATCTTCATTTAAAGTTTTACTTACTTATTATATGACATGAATCCTTTAGTCACTCTTTTGCCCGAGAGTTTCCCCCATGGCATAGTCCTTCATATCTCACATTAATTTAAATGGAAGATCCCATGAAGAGTGACTACTATTATATCTGAGATAAGTTTTTCTTTCAAAGAATTTAAAATGTTTTCTTGCATTCTCATCAAATACAAATGGCACTCCTTGCATGAGCCTGGTAGAGAATTTCGAATTCCCTTGATAGATGTGGGAGGTGGTAGTATTTCAATAGTATTTACCTTTTATTTATCCATCTCAATCCATTTAGCTGAAATCCAATGCCCTAGAACAATTTTATTCTTTAACATTAAATGATATTTTTTCCAATTTAGTGTCATATTTGTTTATTGGTATCTTTATAACATTGCCTTTAGGTTGTTAAGACAATAAAAAAATTAAACACCCACTACCAAGAAGTCATCTATAAATACTTATATTAATTTTTCAACTATGTCAGAAAATATTACCATCATGAACATTGTGCAAGGTATATTATATAACTCAAAATGACATCTTATTAAAGGCAAAGGTACCATAAGGAAAAGTGAATATTTTTTCTCTTTATCTTCTAAGGTAATACAAATCTGATTGTAGTTAGAGTAACCATAAAGAAACATTAATATTCATGACTTGATAGTCTATTCAACTTTTGAACAATAAATGGCAGTGGAAAAATATATTTGTGGGTGGTGTTGTTCATCTTTTGAAAGTCGATACATATCCTCCTTTAAATGATTGTTCTACAATTAATTCATATCTTTCATTTTTTATTATTATCATGCCTCCCTTTTTGGGTACGACCTATACACAGCTCTCCCATGAGCTTTTAGTAAATGGGTAAATAATTTATTCATCCAACTATTTCAATACCTCTCTTCTCTGAGCTTCAACCGATGGCCTGTTGTGGTCCTCTAGCAAAATTTGATGTATGCACAAAGAGGATTTAATAGCCTTAATGTCAGCTAGACTTCATTTCACAATTTTTTTGGTAATTATTTCTCATCAAGTATAAGTAGTATCTTCGATAATTTTTTACTTCTTTATCTCTTATCTCTTTATTACCATGAAGGTCAAAAAGTTAGTCTAGTTTCCAATGGGTTACTGTGACTCCATTGACTAGACACTATAGACTTCTACCCATAATTACTTTTGCATGAATATTTTATAACATTGAAGACATCAAATGCTACCAATTTCACTTGTATGCTAGTTTTGATTTTATAATTTGGGAATCAATTAGGGCTCTACCCATGGCCAAAAATGGTATTCCTACTATGATATGAATATTTCTCTCATTTATCATACCTAATATTACAAAATAGCTGGGAAAATAAGCTTTTCCTTTATAATTATTTCATCTTTGATTACACCTAGGGTGTTTGAGTGACATATCTACAAGTTGAAGTGTGGCTGTATTTGGTTTTACTTTTCTCAAAACCTATTTCCTGAAAATAGAGATATTATGTTAGTACTAGTTCTTTATTTTCTATTCCCCATTATGTGATGGCACTTCAAGTATCTTCTCACTCCTCACTATAATGGCTTTACAATATTATTTTCCTTTTATTTTAGAATTGATTTTAGATATAATTAAAAAATTACATTGTTATCTCTCTAAAGTCATTGTAACTATTTGCCTCATTTTGACGTCCAAATTTCTTATTTGTGACCCTTGATTTTAAAAGTTCATTTTTATTTCATCAACAGCTATGTTTGTGTATTAGACAATTAAGTTTGGCAGTTAGCTAACTAAGTTACAATTTCTTACAAATTTGTTTTATTCTTGGGTGGAGGCTTGTTTTTTTCATATGAAGGAGCTTCTTAGTTATTTTTCCATAAAGAGTTTTAGTGATTTTTCCATCTTAGGTTATAAGTTTTGGAATATGGATTGAATTATTGTTGTTGTTATTGTGGATACTGTGAAATCCCAAAAAAAAAGAATAAATAGCTAACATAATTTGATTTCTGGAAAAAATGGTAAAATGGTAATTTTATAATAAGGGAAAACAACATGAAAATTGTAGAGCCATAATGATAAAATGGATATCGTTATTGAATTCATCTTGGAAAATATAGCTACGGTGTCAAATTTCATTAAATTCTGAGAAAATTAGAATTTGTTATATTTTTATTTAATTAAATAATTATTAGAATATTTTAAAAAAATTGCTCAACCGAAAGACTGAGCCACGTCGTCCTCAAGTGGATGTGCCTGCGCGGGCGGTCCGTCTGCTATCCAGGTGTCAACCTAAAAGAAAAAAAAATTATTATTAATTAATGATAATAATTATTAAAAAAAAGAAAAACGTCAGGAATCCAGAAAACGGGAGAAAGGCTGAAAAAAAGAACCTTTGACGCCGGAGAGAGAGATAAAGTACAAAAAAAATATCTATGAATTTTCTTTTAATCGAAATGGATTATTATGGAATCGGAATGAAATGGTCCAAGAACTAAAGTTACTCTATACGACGAGATCTTCACATTGATATCAAATTTATAAAGTTTCTATGAAATTTTCTGAAAGGTAGCGGTTTTCTCATATCAGAATTTCTTTCTATTTAATGGCCAGAAATGATCGTGTTTTATATTTCAATTTGAATTTTTAAAAATTTTATTGAAAATAATTAATTGATGAAAAGTTTCGGTATTTCATTTAGTGAAAATTCGTACAGGACAAATTAGAATTGAATGGTATTTAGCGAACTCGAATTGGGATAACGTCCAGACTGAGTTGCGTGAAATTTTATTTGGTACATGATTATTATATATTGCGAACTCGAATTGGGATAATGTCCATGCAGAGTTACGGCGGTGCATATTTCTCGGAGTAAATCTAAGAAAATCATATTTTATTTAGATAAATGTCCAATATATTTTTTGGAGGAGGTCCATATTTTTAGAAATTATTCCAAAAATAAATAAATATTTATATAGATATATATATACATATATACATATATATATATATATATATATATATATATCCAAATATATAATATGTCACACTTGACTTTGGCATGTGTGAGGGAGTCGATGGGACTCAGTAATATGGGCATATAAATATTTCATTCATAATTGCATTCATATAAACATTATACTTGAATGAGTGTTGATATATATTCATACCGTTTTACGTGTACTTAGGTAGGGAGTAACTCTGAAGGAGTTTACCTCTACTGAGCTTTGCTCACTCCGTTGTTGGACCACTTTTCAGGTACTGGTCCAGGACAGATGACAGATCCACATACGGGATCGCACATGTGAAGGAAAGCTGGTTGTGACTTAAATAATATGTTGTGTGTTTTCTTTCTTCCACTGAGCAAATAAAATCTAAAACAAAAAAATGTATTGTACATTTGAGAAAATTTTATTTTATTGCACATTGTATTGTGTGATGGAATGAAAGGGACTCCCTGGGGGATGAGGTGTCACAGCTTGGTATCAAAGGTTAGGTATATGATTACATATAACTCAGAATTGGTACAAGTTTCATAATGTGATAGGAAAGTTTAGATACATTGTATTGTCTAATACTCGGGGAAAGAGAAAAACCCTAGGATAAAGAAACATAATCTTAGTGGTTTAGAAATTAAAATGATATTCTCAAAATGAAAAGATTATTATTAGTTGGCATGTGCACTAATTATAGAAAATAAATATGATTCTTATATTAATATTTGACTTATGAAAGATGTCAAGTAGAGAACGAGGATACTGGGGACGTCCACGAAATGAGGATCAATCCCCAACCTAATTTGATCAGCATGCTCTAAAAGAGGCTATGGGTGTTGTTGTTGCAAGGTTTGCACAAACTAGAGCAACGGGAGGTCAAGAAGGATCAAGTAGCCTCCAAAAGTTTAAGGCACATTATCTTCCAGCATTTATGGGGTGAGGAGACCCAATGGCGGCAGATCATTGGTTTCGACAAGTTGATAAAATCTTGGATGCAATGGAAATCACTTCCAATGTACCAAGATCTGGCTAGCATCGTTTCAGCTAGAGGGTGAGTTGCAAATTTGGTGGGATTGGATCAAGGCATCGAAGAATATATAGGCAATGAAATGGGACAAATTCAAAGAAATATTTATGGAAAAATATTTTCCGACTTCAACTTGACATGTCAAGACCAAGAATTCCTTGAACTTAGATAAGGAAATATAACGGGGTTGGAATACGTGGCTAAATTCACCGAATTGGCATGTTTTGGGAATGATTATCTGGCTACTAATATGGCTAAGGTTCAAAAATTTTAAGATTGTTTAAAATTATCCATTCGAAGCAAGACTGTGGGATTTCTTATCCAAGATATGGATTTGAAGGTTAAGATAGTTTTAGCCATCGAGCGGAAGGTTGAGGATGGATGAATTATCTGGGAAATGAGTGGAAGTGCTAGTGGAAAGAGAAAAGAGAATTAACATTTTTCTAGAAAGTGGCAAAGACTATTTATCCCACGAAGATTTTATGGACAATGTCGTGATATCAAGGCCAAAGCCAGCCTGGAAATTCTAGCCAAATTGGACAGAAAAATTGTATTTTATGTCATTAGCCTAGACATTGAAAATAGGAGTGTCCACTGAAGTAGGAATTCTAGGATTATGAGATATCACATTCCCGAACATCCTTGGGAAATACGTGAACATAATTTATTCCTCCTTTCTCAAGTATCGTCCAAGGAATTAGGTGTAATCTCGGGGTATTCAACAAATATCTCCTACTTCACAAGCATATCAAGGAGGCAAAGGCATGGATCGAGGTCGAGGCGAGAGCTCATAGACCGGAACTTTAAGGACCCGAGGGCATGTCTATGAAATTACACCACATATGGAGAGGATAGATCAATCAATTGTACAAGGTACTTTCTTGCTTTTTTATTTATGGGCAAGAGTTCTATTTGATTCTGGTGCATCACATTCATTTATTTCTATATCATGTGTGAAAGAATTGGGATTAAGAGTTAAAAACTTGGACAAGTTATTGCATGTGACTTCTCCTTTGGGGTCTAAGGTGAAAATTAGTCAGATATGTCAAGATTATAAGTTAGAAATCTCATGGATTATATTCATGGCAGATCTTAAAGTCAAGGACATGTCAGATTTTGATTTAATTCTTGGCATGGACTGGTTAATAGCACATCGGGTCATTATTGATTGTGATTGTAGAAGAATTATTATCCACACACTAGACGATATATGTATTGTATTTCAGGGGGATAAGCATGATGCTTTACCCCATACTATGTATGATTCTAAATGGCATGGATAACTTATGGGTTGGCTGGCATGTCTCACCCTAGAAGAAGAAGTGACATTGAATATGAATCTTCCATGGATAGTTTGTGAATATGAGGATGTTTTTCCTGATGAATTACCAGGATTACCCCCACATAGGAATGTGGATTTTTGTATTGAGCCACATCCTGGTACATCACCAATTTCTATGACTCCATATAGGATGGCACTGATTGAATTACAAGAACTCAAGGTCCATATACAAGATTTGTTGCACAATGGTTTTATTAGACCCGGCACTTCACCTTGGGGTGCTTCGGTTTTATTTACAAAGAAGAATGATAAAACCCTTCGACTGTGCATTTATTATCGATAGTTGAATAGGGTTAAGATAAAGAATCGATATTTTTTACCAAGGATTGATGATTTATTTGACCTGTTAAAATGGACACAAGTCTTTTCTAAAATAGATCTTCATACTGGATATCACCAGTTCCGAGTTAGGGAGGCTGACATCCCTAAGACAGCATTTAGAACATGGTATGGGCATTTTTGAGTTTATATTAATGCCTTTTAGATTAACAAATGTGCCAGCAGCAATCATGGATCTTATACATAGAATATTTCAGCCATATATAGATTATTTTGTTGTGATTTTTATGGATGATATTTTGATTTATTCTCGGTTCGAAGGAGAGCATGAGAATCATTTACATATTATTCTCCAAACTTTGAGAGAACATAAGTTGTATGCCAAGTTTAGTAAATGTGACATTTAGTTGACAGAAGTAAAATTTTTGAGACATGTAGTATCAGCTACAGGTGTCTCAGTGGACCCTGAAAAAGTCAGGGTAGTCATGAGTTGGGAGAGGCCAAAGTCAATTTTTGAAATACGTAATTTTTTGGGATTGGCTGGGTATTATAAAAGAATTATTGAGAATTTTTCCCGGTTAACTACTCCAATAACTAGATTGACCAGGAAGGACGTAAAGTATGAGTAGACTGATTCATGTGAAAAGGCATTCCAAGAATTGAAAAGGAGGCTTACTTTAGCGCATATTCTAATAGTTTCAGATAGGAGGCAGAAATATATAATGTATTGTGATGCCTCGAAAGATAGATTGGGATGTGTTCTGATGCAATCTGGGAGTGTGGTAGCTTATGGTTCAAGACAAGTAAAGAATCATGAGAGAAATTATCCCACACATGATATAGAATTGACAGCTATAATCTTTGTTTTAAAAATATGGTGCCACTATTTGTATGGGGAGTAATTTGAGATATATTCAGATCATAAAAGTCTGAAATATATCTTTACACAACGAGATCTTAACATGAGACAATGTTGATAGATAGAGTATCTAGAAGATTATGATTTTACTTTGCATTACCATCCAGGTATGGCAAATGTGGTGGATGATGCACTTAGTCGAAAGCCACGAGGTGCACTAGCTAGTAAAGCTTCGCGGAAATGGGATATGCTTGAAATTGTGGGATGATTCAGCTTACAATATAATAGTCGAAGTCAGGGTGTTATCGAAAGTTTAGTAGCTATACCTTCGCTATTAAATAAGGTAATTGAGATGCAGAAATAAGATGCAGAAATATTATCTATAAAGAACCGAGTAGAGATGAGTACGTGCAATGAAGGTTGGGCTATTCATATGGATGGTAGTCTTCGGTTTAGGGGATGAATTGTGGTTCCCCAAATAATGGAATCGAGATAGGAGATTCTTAAAGAATTTCACTGTTATCATTTTACAGTATATCCAGGTGGCACAAATATGTATACTGATCTTCATCGCCAGTATTATTGGAATGAGATGAAGAGACATATTGGGGATTTTGTTCGACGATGCCTCACGTGTCAATAGATAAAGGCTAAGCATCAAAGGCCAGTAGGATTACTCCAGCCTTTGGAGGTAGCAGAGTGGAAATGGAAGCATATCACGATGGATTTTGTGACTCACTTGCCACGGACATCACGAAAACATGATGCTGTGTGGGTAATTGTAGACCGGCTTACAAAGTCCGCATATTTTCTAGCAATGCAAATGACCTTCACACACGAGGAATTGTGTAGGTTATACATACGAGAAATTGTCCGATTAGATGGAGTGCCAGTATCTATTGTATCAGACATAGATCCCCGATTTACGGCTCATTTTTGGAAAAGTTATTAGATAGCAATGGGACACAGTTGATAATGAGCACTACTTTCCATCCACAAACAGATGGTCAGTCAAAAAGAATCATACAAGTTTTGGAAGATATGTTGCGATCATGTTGTCTAGATTTCAAGGGTAGCTGGGAAGAACATCTACCTTTGGTCAAGTTTGCTTATAACAATAGTTATCAAGCAAGTATCCAAATGGCGTCATATGAAGCATTGTATGGAAGGCCATGTCGATCTCCAATTTGTTGAGTTGAGGTGGGTGATCGATCCATCACGGATCCAGATGTAATTAGAGATACTTCAGAGAAAGTATATTTGATATGACAACGCCTTCTTACAGCACAAAGTCGACAGAAAAGTTATGCTGATAAACGAAGATGATTCTTAGAATTTGAGGTGGGAGATCATGTTTTCTTAAAAGTGGTGCCAAAAGGGGGAGTAATTAGATTTGGAAAGCATAGAAAGTTATTACTAAGATATATTGGACCTTTCGAACTACTCAAGAAGGTGGGTTTGGTTGCTTATCGATTGGCATTACTACCACATTTATTTGGTGTCCACGATATATTTCATGTCTCTATGCTTAGAAAATATATTCATGATCCAACTCATGTAATGGATTGGGACGAACTAATTATTGACGCATATGAAACATTTAAAGAAATGTCAGTGTGAATCATTAATAGTCGAGATCAAATTTTGCGACGCAAAACTATGAGACTAGTAAAAGTGATATGGTAATATCAAGGAATAGAAGAGGCAACATGTGAATATGAAGACATGATGCGTGTTGCTTATCCTTTTTTATATGAAAATTAAGGTATATATTTTAGTAATTTAATAATTATTTAACTTTAGAATGTGTTTATAAGTGCAAATGTGTAATTGTGAGAACTTTGGGATGAAATTCTTTAAGGAGGAGAGAATATGAAATCCCGAAAAAAAAATGAATAAATAACTAACATAATTTGATTTCTGGAAAAAAAAAGGCAAAATGATAATTTTGCAATAAGAGAAAATAGCCTGAAAATTTTAAGCCATAATGATAAAATGGATGTCGTTATTGAATTCATCTTGAAAAATATAGTTACGATGTCAAATTTCATTAAATTCTGAGAAAATTAGAATATGTTATATTTTTATTTAATTAAATAATTATTAGAATATTTTAAAAAAAAATTGCTCAACCAAAAGACCGTGCCATGTCATCCACACGTGGTTGTGCCTACGCGGGCGATCCGTCGGCTATCTAGGTGTCAACCTAAAAGAAAAAAAAATTATTATTAATTAATGATAATAATTATTTAAAAAAAAAGAAAAACATCATGAATCCGGAAAATAGGAGAAAGGCTAAAAAAAGAACCTTCGACGCCGGAAAGAGATATAGTACAGAAAAAAAATATCCGTGAATTTTTTTAATCATAACGGATTATTCTGGAATCAGAATGAAATAGTCCAAGAACTAAAGTTACTCTACACGATGAGATCTTCACATTAATATCAATTTTATAAAGTTTATGTGAAATATTTTGAAAGGTTACGGTTTTCTCTTATCAGAATTTATTTCTTTTTAATGGCTAGAAATGACCATGTTTTATATTTCAATTCGAATTGTTAGAAATTTTATTGGAAATAATTAATTTGTGAAAAGTTTCGGTATTTCGTTTAGTAAAAATTCGTACAGGACGAATTGGATTTGAATTGTTATAATTGTGTCTAGAACATGGGTTAAATTGGAAATGACATAATTACATTTCACACGCACGGGAACCTTCCATATACATGGATGGGTGCATGATATATATATATATATATATATATGAATGGTATTTAGCAAACTCGAATTGGGACAACGTTTAGACTGAGTTGCGTGGGATTTTATTTGGTACATGGTTATTATGGATTACGAACTCAAATTGGGACAACGTCCAGGCAGAGTTACGGCCGTGCATATTTCTCGAAGTAAATCCAAGAAAATCATATTTTATTCGGATAAATGTCCAATATGCTTTTTGGAGGAGGTCCATATTTTTCAGAATAATTCCAAAAACAATAAATATTTCTATAGATATATATATATATATATATATCCAGATATATAATATGTCATACTTGGCTTCTACATGTATGAGGGAGTCGATGGGACTCAGGAATATGGGCATATAAACATTTCATTCATAATTACATTCATATAAATATTATACTTGAATGGGTGTTGATATATATTCATGATGTTTTTACGTGCACTTAGGTATGGAGTAATTCTGAATGAGTTTACCTCTACTGAGCTTTGCTCACTCTGTTGTGGGATCCCTTTTCAGGTACAGGTCAATGATAGATGACAGATCCATGTACGAGATCTCACATGTGAAGGAAAGCCAGTTGTGGCTTAAATAATATGTTGTATGTTTTCTTTCTTCCGCTGAGCAAATAAAATATAAAACGAAAAAAATATATATTGTATATTTGAAAAAATTTTATTTTATTACATATTGTATTGTATGATGGAATGAAGGGAGACCCCCTGGGGGATGGGGTGTCACAGATATCACCCCACAAATTTACTTTTTAAATAGACATCTTCGTATATGGATTTCCAACTTTGCATTATAGCTAAATTTGAACCACCACAAAAATTACATGTAATTGTTGGTATTTGAATTGCATGTGCTGCAAAATTAGAGTTTTGTAATTACTTTGTGTGTATTGTTATTTAAGCAAAGTATATTTTCCTAAAGATTCAAATTATATATTCTCATTACTTTCTTGAAACTCAACCATTCACGTGGTCATTGATAGTTATTCTTTGTAATGTCCTCCAATAGCTTATAGGTTTTAAGGACTTTTATAACTATATTCTCAACAACTATTTTTACAGTTTTTTTTAGGGAAAATGTTTTCAAGAAATGTTTGCACTAAATAATTCCAATTTGTAAAAGAGAACATGCACTTGGAGTTTAATCAATTTTTGGCACTATCTCTCAAAGATAATGGGAATAACATCAATCTAATAGCTTCATTTTTGACCCTAATATACTTAATGGTATCACATACCTCCAAGTAGTTGGTGATGTGAGTGTTGGTATCTTCATTGGGCAATCTTGTGAACCAGATACTTTGGACTAACTATAGTCCTGACTCCTGTAGAGTAATCAGTTTCAGCTCGAAATCATTGGCTTAGATTGTTGACCTTGTAATCATGGGTTGAATGCCAGCTGGTGCTTGCAATTAACATGTAGTTTCTCACTATTTTATCAAATTTGTTAAAGGGTTTGTTCTATCTCAAGGTTGGATGGTATAAGAGTACCAAAAATACTCTGTATGCAATTCAATCATTATCATAAAAGTGAGATAAAATAGTAGAAAGATGAACATCAAAAATTCAACGTAAGATTAAGCTATTTAGTATCAATATCACATAAAAAAGTTGTATCCCTGATAATGGTACAAAATACTTGTTGGTTGCTAAACTTGCTTGAAAATAAAATGCAAACCAATTATATAACTATAATTTGATGCATAAAATCATGAGTAAAGATAGCTCTCCAAAATTATTATTCATTAATTTAGATAAATTTTATGAATTACAACTTAATGATAAAAATTTCTCTTCTTCAAATGGTTGTTTGATCAATCATTAATACATATCAACTAAAAAATATTAGGAATATATTATTTTAGAAGATATGAAACTTTTAAATTGTAAACTCGATTGAGATTTAAATATCTTGATTTTAACAAGTAATGTTTTAATTAAATAAAATTCAATCTAGCAATTTTATATATACAAAAACTAATAAATCAATTTTGAATAAACTACAAAAGCCCACAAATTTAGATTTAAATTATCCAATAATAATTCAAAATATATCAGAATATCCAAAATGTACATTATGCCAAAAGTAAAAGATACAATATGAATACAAGGAATATGTACTAAAAACTTCTTCACTCGTATTAAAATTCACAAAAACATACCACACCCAAAAATTATGTTTTGAACTAAAACTAATTTTCTAGGATACAAACCTTTGAAATTTAAAAATTCAAAACAATAATGTAAACTGTTTTTTTTTTTGAAGAATATTCTAGAAGTTATTTCATATTTTTCTTTAGATTAATTATTTAGTTCTTTGGATTTAGTTGCAAGGATTTAGTAGTTTTAGTTTATCCAATTATTCGACAGAGAAAGATAATCTATCTAGTAATTTTCTTCTTTTAAAATAAATTTTTAATCATAGTACAATAACATCAAAATAACATCACAACAGTAGCACAACTAGATAACCTATCTAGTTGTAAAGTTCCTTGTAGATACCACAACAAATATTCCATAGCAACCTAGCAATATATACTCTAGTTTGAAAGAAAATGACAGACAATATTCACAATATGTTCTATATCCGATCTAGTACATATCATAGCATACAAAAGATAACTGAAAACTAAGGCAAATGAAAGATAACTCATATTTTTCTTTTCCTCCTCAATATTGGGATAGTGCTCAATACTTAACTTAAAATACTTGGTCAAGGGAGTTGAGTTAAAGCTTAGTATATTTCATAAAAAAATTCTCAACAACTTTACTAATATAATGCTTTTAACATAAATAGATATGCCTTAAAGGTCATTCCAAAATGCTGCTAATCCCTAGAATCTACTTGACTAGGCCTAATTCGTTAATAGAAAAAAACATTTCCCAACTTCCCCTCAACCTTGTCAATTGATACTTTATTATGGCAAGTGATTAGTATGTCTTCAATATAAAATAAAAAAATAAGATGAATATCATTCAAATATTGATTCACAAATATATAATAGTTACAAGAGGTATATTAAAAATTATGAGACTCTACTAACATATAAAATTGTTTATATTACTACCTAGAAGCTTACTTAAGTTTATATATAGTTATATACTCTTTTATAAGTTTATATATGAGATATTTTTTCCTTTAACTATAAATTTCTAAGGTTGGTCAATGTAGAGTATCTCAAGAATATGACTATGAAAAAATAATATTTTCATATCCAGTTGATCAATTTCTAAATCTAAGCTAGTAGTAAGACTCAAAACTACTTAGAAAAAATAATTTTTTATGGAAGAATATCTCATTAAAATTAATTCATTTCTTTTAACTAAACACCTTAACAACTAACCAAGTCTTTTATATGGGTTAAGAATCATCATTTCTAGTTGATATGGACTGTATGGTTTTTAGAGATTAGATTGAGTCGTATCATTAATAACAACAAAGGTCATGCTCAATTCTAGCTGAAAGGTCCACACTATCTTATCAAAAGGCATATAATGGAACTTATAATCATCAAGTAAATCTTATGACTCATAATCATTTGTGGCTGCTATTTTCCTACATCTTGTTGAGGCTAATCTTTGCAAGGAATATGGTCCATGAATTTCTCTTCTCCAAAAAAAGAGTCTTGGCAATCAAGTCTCATAGCCCACACCCAAACTCTTTATGATCATTGCAATGGAGATACATAAATATACAATATCATAAAGTTTTGATCATTTATCTTTTAGGATGTGAATAAAGGCTTTGTAACAAAATACTCTCAAATATGTGAAAGTTTTGTATTTTTGAACTATTTATATTTCTATTGCATTATCATATTCATTATTCTTAATGAGAATAATTATTTCAAGTAAAATTGTTTTTTTTCTATGTATTTTATGTCATTGACATATTATTCCAAAAGTATGTATGGAAGTGATTATTTCGGAGTTTCAACATTTACTTGATAGAATATCCTTATTCAGACAATAAAATTCATCTAATAATATATTGTGAGTTTTTTTTAGCTTTGTTTTATTTTCGTTGACTCTTTTAATATTTCAATTTTATTCTTGTTTGAATATTTATTTCAACAATCTTCACCTAATTTCTCAATTTATTTGAATAACATTTTCATTTGGTTTTATTGTTGGTCCATCTAGATGATATACTTGTTTTTTCTCATTGAATGTTTCAGATGGTAGTATTTAGATCTAGCCTTCAAGAATATGTTGTCATTTTTAATTCCTTGCTATGATTTGCAAGTTAAATCCTCGACAATGATCCAAAAGCATGGGAGAACTTTTGTGAGCTTATCGATAACATGAAACTTTCCCAAGATGAATTGCCCCATGTTATCAACCATATTATATTTATGCTTAATGAATATAATTCATTTTAATTGAGGAATCTCTTCCAAAATCAAATTATGGTTGCTTGCTCATTTGGAAGCTACTCAGAAGACCATGGATGAATGCCCTCACATTTCCTAGAAAGAAGTCACTACTTGAGCCATAATATATATTTTTTGACCAATAACTACATAATATCATATTACATTTTGACCATATTGATAGAGAATCAATATGTTGCTACTATTTTTCTACTTGTATGTTAGTTAGTGATGAATTCTCATTAATCACATCCTATAGGTATAGGAATCATCAAATCAATAGCATAAAAAACCAAATGAAAAGGATCATAAGTGGAACATCATAATATAACACCCAGGGTGGGAGATTCAATTAACTGATATTTAAAAACTGAAATTTCACCTCTTCTATCAACAAGATAGCCATACACATTTAAATGACCCAAATAGCCTTCGTCTCATATGGATTTGAGCAATTCTTTCTATTTAATTTAAATAATTTCCTTGTAGTATCAGCAAATCATCACCCATTAATACAATACCAATATTATTTGATTCAAAATTCAAAGCAATGCATGTTGTACCCTCTTCAAATTATACTAATTTATTTGTCCTTCTTCATCAATTCAATATTATTCTTATCGATAGCAGCTACAAGTGGGAAATAGGCTTGGACAATCTATCTCATCAAACAACTGAGAATTATTAAAGGCATAAAATAGGGAAGGCATACTTTTACATGATCATTTTGCTATATTACTAATGAGAGAAAGGAGACCTTTTTAGTTTTCACAAGGCTAGTGCAATGTGACGATGAGCATGACTCATTTTTTGTCATAAGACAGAGTATTGCCTAAGAAATTTCATTAGCAAGAGAATTAATAGTGATAAAAAACATATTTGAGTAATGAAAATTTTAAAAGGCAATAAAGGCAATGACAAGGCACATGATAATTATATCAATATCCATATGTATTGCTTTTCCCTAAAATTATTTTCAAAGATGAGTGTAAGAAATCACGGACCAAACTCTCTCTTTAGTAACCCAATTTATCCTCTAATTCATATCATTTAAATATGGTATTTTGGCTAACAAATTTTCATGTCTTATTCTAGGGATACATAGTTGCTCTCAAATTGAACTGTGTATGGAAATCAATTTCCTACATATCTCACTCTCAACTCCTAAATGAAAATCCTTAAAATTAACAAAGATCTGATTTTTTTTTAGTGTGAATGGCCACATATTCTTAGAATGTTCATCAATGGATATGAGAAAGTAAATGACCCCATCAAGTGTTCTACAGTACATATAAAACATATCAATATGGATAAAATTGAGAATATATAATCTTCTCAAAAGTGAAACTTAGAAGAGAGTAAAAAGGGTGTTCTATAGGTTTTTTTTCTGCAAAACAAACCATACACTCATCAAGAGAGGATTATAGTGAAATTGAAAGATATACCTTTTAGCTAGTAGTTGAAAGCCCTTCTCACTCACATTACCAAGTTTGTCATGCTAGATCAATGTTTCTCATTTGATGAAATATATTTACTTTTTCTCTAGATACTCTTACATAAGTTGCATACAATGTACGTTCCTTCTCACTCCTCATAATGTCTAATGAGCCATTGGTATGATTCCACTGACCAACACTAAAATGACTCATCTATCCAAGTCATCCAATATCCCTAAAGACATCTGGTTCACCTGAATGTTCGATATGTACCAGACATCTTTCTACATTAGTTGATATCCATTCTTTTTCAATAGACTAGTATCTCATATGCCCAATATATATGATGTTCCACTATTACACATATTTACAATGACATAATAACTCAGTATATATGCAAGTTAAAATATTGAGTGATATAAAATAAAACTCCTAAATAGATAAGCTAATCACTCTCTTAAGATACTAGATTAATATGTTTATTATCGTTAACTTGCATCAAGTCACATTTAAAAGTGACGTTAGCCTCTCTCGGGTGTATCTTCTATTGTATGCTCCTGCTATAGTCTTTTGTAAGAATAGTAATCAATTTTGCATGTACCTTCTTTTTACAGTGATAATGCTGGATTACTTTTCTATTTTGTGAGTGACTTTGGAAGAATTAAGTCTTCCATCACTTTATGCGTACTTAGTTGTGCTCCTATCTTATCTCTCGGAAAAACATATACCATGGGAATTTTTCATTTTCTCTTTTCTCCTTACTTCTTAAGAAAATAGGTTTTTTCAGACAATATGAATTGATATAATACCACTCGGTGGTGCATGCTCTAGAAACTACAAAGTTATTCCAACTATTGAAAGTGTGCTCATTAGTAGGAAAGAAAGCAACTCATCTTTGAAAAGCATCTTCATAGATGCAAGTTGGTTCACTAGTCTTTGAAAAAGTCTGATGTGCACCTATATTAGATTTTCTTTTTTAAACATTAAATTAAACAAATATCTAATGATTAACATTTTAATTGTAAATATGTTCATTTCAATTATAAACTCAAGTTTCAATGACAACTTGATTGTTCTCATTTCTACAGAAACATATTGATAAATATGATTGCTTATTCATTCCTACATGATAGTTGCAACTTAAAGTACATGTCTTTTTATTCTTATTCATTCAAGTTCTAGGTTTTACCTTTTCAATCACATGATTATATAACTATTTGACTAATATATAATTGTGCTTTCTATTTTTCCAAATATAATAGTTAGTTTCAGTTAACTAGTTTGTCATAGAGTAGTCCTCCATGATAGCAAAAATCAACATCAACAACGTGAACCACATGTAAACCACACAAACATAATATTCCAAATGACATTTGAAATCACCATGTTGATATCAAAGTAATCTGATATTAGTTTGGATACTACTTTTTGGGTGGTATTGAGAAACAAGGCTCTGATATTAGTTGTTGTGAATATAAATCAATAAGTGGTTAATCAAAATTCATTAAAAAATTAAGAATATATTTTTGTTTGCAGCTACCAAAACTTATAAATTTAAATATTCTAGGTGAGATTAAATTTTCTATTTTTAAAAATAGCTTTTATAAAACTTATAAATTCATTCCAGAATTTTATTTTAATTAAAACTTTTTAAATTCTAATTTTCAATTTTATTTTTATGCAAAGATATATCTATAACATGTTCTAAAAACATATTAATATGTTTTAACATTCATAAAATATAAAATACTTTAAATTATATTTTTAACAAATATCAATTTTCAAGAATTTAAAATCCTAAATATCATAAATCTAGAATAATAACATTAACTTAAAATTTTTAGGATTGCTCCGGATATTATTTTTTAGGTTTGATGTTCAATTCATTGGTTTCAATTGGTAAGAAATTGATAATCTTTTCATTTATATTTCTAGTCATAGATGAGTATTTATCTAGAAATTCTTCAAATCTTCATAGTAATACTATAATTTCATAGGTTCAGGACTGGTGTGAGATAAGAAAAAGAGAGGAGAGTAATATTTGGGAACTCAAGTGTTAGGTTTTAGAACAATGTATATTGAAGATCTCGAGTTCAAATACTAGGGGGTGTGACATGTCAGATGCCCAAAACCATGGCCCTTATCAAACAATGAGGACAATATAGATATTATCAATGAGGAGCCAAGCAAAAGGATAAAAATTGGGGATCACCAAGGGATTGAAGTCGAGTGGGGCCCATTAACCATAATTATTATTAGAATAAGCTTCTCATTCAACCTGATCCTAATGAATTCCTTTAAATTTTTTATTTATTTTAAACAATTTATGATGCATGAAATACTATGGTATCTAAATAAAAAAAAAAGTAAATTGCAAATATTGTTGTTTTGGTGATGTTCTTAGTGTATAATGTTGAATTTTGCAAAAAGGTTTTTCTAATCTATGGACATGTGGGTTTGTCCAAGCATATCCAACAAATAAAAACACACAAATGTATAATAATTGTCCTTTTCCTATGAAAATGGTTAATGAGTTTTTCCAATAGTTCTCCATATCTTTAGGACAAGCTTATGCATGCTGTGACAAAAAACAAAATCATTTGATATTTTTACTATTTACATTATCTAAATTAAAGTATTGTTATATTAAATGCTTTTGTTGTTTTTAAATAAGCATATCATATTTTGAGTCAAATAAGTTATGTTTTTATTGCATGAAATCAATGAAAATTTATTGGTCCAAGGTTATCATTTAGATTTCTTCAATGCATAAAATAAAAGGTTTTTTGAAAAATTTATTGAGTCGACAAAATCTTTTTGGAAAGGCATATTGTATTTCAAGTAGAGTTCCAATTGAACCATTATAGAGTTTTTTGAGGTTATTTTAATAATATTGAATTTGTAAGACATTAAAGTTTTATATTTATAACTAGTTATATTTCTATTGTATTGCCATATTCATAATTCTTAATGAGAATGTTTATTTCTAGTAAAATTGATTTGTTTATAAGTGTATAATCTCGTTGACATATTATCCCAAAAGGATGTATGGATGTATTTGTTTTCGTTAGTTTCAACTCTTACTTGATGAGATATTCTTGTTCAAAAAATAAAATTAATCTAATATAGATTTTAGTGAGTTTTGTTTAGCTTTGTTTTCTTTACGTTGAATAATTTTATTTTTCAATTATATTCTTGTTTGCAAATATATTTCAATAATTGCCACCTATTTTCTCAATTTATTTGAATAATATTTTCATTTGGTTTTGTTGTTAGTTCATCTAGGTGATATACTTGTTTATTCTCATTGGATGTTCTAGATGATAGTGGTGAGATCTAGCGTTCAAGATTATCTTGTATTGGTTTTTGATTAGATAGATGATTATTTAGTGTTTATAATCGCTTGCTAGCAATAGTCAGTTAAATCCTCGACAATGAATGGTACTAAGGGCTTGAGAGATATTTTGTAAGATACTAAGATTACAATGGCCGATCAAGGAAGAAGACAATAACCCCGAGGCTAGTCTAAAGTTATAGGACTAGCTACATGCGCTAGTGCCTTCATAGGAACGTTTGGGAGCTTATCGATAACAATATGATGTCCCAAGGAAAGTTCTCACAAGCTATCAATCATATTACATATGTGCTTAAGGAATGAAATTCATTTATATAAAGGAATCTCTTTCAAAACAAATGATAATTGCTTGCTCGTTTGAAAGTTATTCAGAAGGCTTTGGATGAACACCCTCCCTTTTCTTGGAAAGTAGTCACTACCTAAACCATGCAAGTGCTTTTTTGAGAAATAGCTACTTAAAAACATATTACATTTAGACGTTGTTGATTGAGAATCATATCTATTGCTACTATTCTTTAACTAGTCCTTTTGTCCTCAAAAATGAATTTTTATTGACCACGTAAAGAGATCATTGAATCAATAGACATAATCTCCATTTGAAGATTCTCAAATATAAAACATCCTAAGATAATATATAGACTGTGATAATCAAATAACTAATATCATAAGCTTAAACATCAACTCTACTATCAATAGATTTTTCCATACTATTTGAAAGATCACATTAAAAAATTATTTTTTATCTATGGGGGGTTTTTGTTAAAATGTTATAATAGTACGACTTTAAATCAAATATTTTTTGTTTTAGTGACCTTTTGCATAATTATCCATATTATGAAAAGGTAGAATCGGGTTGCCCTACACATATTTTAAAATATTTTTTTTTAAGTAATCAAAATATATTTTTAAAAAAAAAACATCCTGCAAAAATAAAAATAATTAAGGAAATTTATGTAAAGGGAATCCAAAACAAAAATATTTTTTGTTTTGGTCCCCCTTTAAAAACAATTTTGGCAAACAGTCTCTAATAAATGAAATATTTAAATTGTACAATATATTTTTTTTCATTTTGCTGAATTTATCCTTAAATTATGAAAAAATCAAAAAAAAAAAACATGAACAGATTTTTCGGAAAATACTATTTATAAACTATACTACATTAACATTAAATTTATATAGCTATATACACAGCTTAAAACTATGTAGTTATAAATGGAAAATTATATATAAATATAGTTAAAAACTATATTCGGTAAAGTATAAGTGTTAATAACTATATAGTTATGTATGTATTAGTTTTATATATATATAAACTATATAATTTAGTTTAACTCTATATGTAGTTTAATTATATATAATTTAGGTGTGTGTGTGGAGGGTGTGTGTGTGTGTGTGTGTGTGTGTGTATAGTTTTCAATATATAACTATATAGTTTTAAGCTATTTATATAACTTTAATGTATGTTATATAGTTCATTGTATATAGTCTTAAGCAATATATATAGATATATATATATATAGCTCTACCCACACACACACACACACACACACACACACACACACACACATATATATAACTACATAAAATGTATATTTTTTTTCATGAACCATGGTTTCAGAAAAACACTATATATAAAATAGTGTTTTTCAATTTTTTTTAAGATGGAGGGAATAAATTTGGAAAAAAGAAAAAATATCCTAAAAATTAAATATTTTATAAATTAGGGACTATTTACTTAAAATATTGTAGTGGGATACTAAAACAAAAATATTTTTATTTTGGGCATCCTTTACATAAATTTTCCAATAATGATTAAGAATTTGTGCAATATTTATTGTAATTAACATAGCATCCTTATTATTATTAAAAAAAATGTGACATTTTCATTTTTTTTTAATTACATAAAATCAAATACCAATTCTCATCTTGATATACATATTGTATGTATATTATGATCCACAACATGAATCATTTGGACTTTGACTTGTACTAGCAATATTTCTCAAATAGTATTCTTCTCATCATGATATAAATACTATATATGCAAGAATAACCTTCTTGCATTAATAGTATTCTTCTTACATATATTATAAGTGTAAGAAGAATAACCTTTCTCAGCATAATATCCTTCTCAGCAAAGTATCCTTCTCAGCAAAGTATCCTTCTCAGCAAAGTATCCTTCTCAGCAAAGTATCCTTCTCAGCAAAGTATCCTTCTCAGCAAAGTATCCTTCTCAGCAAAGTATCCTTCTCAGCAAAGTATCCTTCTCAGCAAAGTATCCTTCTCAGCAAAGTATCCTTCTCAGCAAAGCTATAATTAATATGAAGCTTTGACTGGAAGTCAGCTTCAACAGAGCCCTTAGAGTGTCTCAATAATATTTGATGACAAAACTTCAATGAGCTTAGGAGCTATCATATACTTAGTTGAGATAGATACTATGTGTCCTCTATTACAATTATGATGGGGTCAAACTTATAAGTAACACTGATAAGTAATTTCTCATTTATTATCTTCTCGCAAGTCTCTTCATTATGAAACTTTAAGTGATCATCTATTTTCATAAATTTCAATGAAAAATCATCAAGTGTATATGTTTCTTTCATCTTTGTGTTTTCGAGGTCTCTCCTTGAGGATTGAAGCTCAATTAGACGAACTATTTTATTTCCTTGGAACTCTTTATCTTTAGCTCTAATTGAACTCATTATCCTAAGACATAAGTTATTACTACTTTTTTGTTGAATAACCAAGAAATCTTTAGCATATATTTTCTTCACTTCATTCTGCTAGATTTTATCAATATTCACTAAGGATGATATGTTAGTCGATTCAACAATTTTATCTCTAACCAACTCCTAAATATATTGTGATATGAATAAAATATTTATCTTCATAATTTAAAAATTATAATTTAAATTTTCAAACAGTATTATTCATGATAGAACTAAGACTTGAACTGAATAAATTTGTAGTAGACATGAGCTTGGACTCTAGATCTTAAAACTTTTATTTTAAATTTAGGAATCTAGGTATCGACTTGCAAAAAAGGCTTGGATTTCAAACTTGGGAATTTAAGTCGGAATTAAAAGATCGGGCGGCCCGAGCACTTGAAGCCTCTACACACTACGAATTTAACCAAAGGAGTGGGCGGTTTTCTAAAGCAAATGTTTGGAAAATATATATAAATCAAGCAAGTGCCATTCGTGGCAATGAATTTCCCCATGAGGGCAGTTTTGCGGTGAGACCCACAATAGCATGCAATTTGTTGATTGGGCAAAGCAAAGTGGAGTGCAATTTTATTTCTAAAGCAAATAAATCAAGAAAAGTCTTGAAGAAAACAAAATTCCATCACAGCAGAAATCCACCACTTAATTAAATTGTTGGGGACGAACAACTTTAATAACTTTTCAAGACAAAAATTGAATGCGGGGAGGGGGACGTTCATCAACTCTGGCACTCAAGCTCTTGTTGGCAAGAGCTCGACACATGGAAAACAACTGCTCACACACACACACACACACACACTCTCTCTCTCTCCCTCACTCACTCTCCCTCTCTCCCCCCCCCCCTTTCCCCCCCCCTCTCTCTCTCTCTCTCTCTCCCCCTCCCCCCCCCTCTCTCTCTCTCCCCCTCCCTTTCCCCCCCCCCCCCCCCCTCTCTCTCTCTCCCCCTCCCTTCCCCCCCCCCCCCCCTCTCTCTCCTTCCCTTTCCCTCTCCCACTCCCTCCCCCTCAGTTAATATGTTATAACAAGTATCTCATGCACAACACACATAAATCAAACAGAAAAGGGATAAATATGAGCCCCAGAGTTGATCATCACATAAATGCCCACCACAATAAAAGGAAGAGCTGCCACTAGTCTTCGTCATAGAGGCTAAAGTAATAATAAACCAAGGTTAAAAAGTGGGTTTCTCTTTCTTCTTAGGAAGTACACACCATACAACTTTTTCTGCAGCTACCCATGGAGGTGTTGGATCCCACCATAAAGAGTGGATTCTTTCCACACTCACCAGCTGCTGCCCAAGCATAGCAATTCTCATTCTCGTCAACACAATCACCAGTTGCTGAACCATTGCTGGGCTTTTCGAAGGACCTGACATGGATCCACTTGGTTGCAGACCATTTCTCACCCTCAATAACTGGACAGCTGCCATGCAAGCTACTCGTATCTGTCGTTGCATCAAGATGAAGGCTGAAGAACAACAACGCATCACCCTTCTGCGGCTTCACTGCAAGTGGGCACATTCTCGTATTTATCCAAACTCAATGCACGCACATTTCCAATAACTTGTATATTATTAGAAATTGGGCATCAGCCAAACATATCCCCAAAAGCTAGCTCATTAGGAGAGACAATTCAGACCAAACATAAAAACCACATTTCA
Organism: Sapria himalayana; assembly: GCA_029783825.1. Classification (NCBI taxonomy): domain Eukaryota; kingdom Viridiplantae; phylum Streptophyta; class Magnoliopsida; order Malpighiales; family Rafflesiaceae; genus Sapria; species Sapria himalayana. Next base: position 2,037,970 of record JAREIK010003123.1, on the reverse strand, counting down.
TTCTGAATATCCGATGTGAGCCAATATTTAACACACCCTCCACATGTCTAAGGTTGAACACCTAGTGTCTAAGGTTTTTGCAACACTGGACATCTACGAATGACCCATATATGCTCCGATACCATATTAAAAATTGAGTTTAAGTTGAACTCATCCCCAAAAACTAGCTCAATGAGAGAGGAAACTCGTACCATATATAACCACCACATTTTACTCAGAATTTCAAAAATGGGATAATTTTAAGACTGCCTCCGCATACCCATTTTTGCCCTGATACCATACTTGTTTTGATATCATATTAAAAATTGATTTTTGGATAAACTCATCCCCAAAAACTAGCTTATATGGAAAGAAAACTCGAGCCACATATAAGCACTACATTTTACTTGATATTCCTAATGTGGGATAAATTTAACACACCCTGCTCAAGCCCAGGGCTGGACATTTGGAACATGAAGTTTTTGCAAGATTGGACATCTACGGATAACTCATATTCACTATGATATCATACTAAAAAATTAAGCTTGAGCCAAAATCACTCCCAAAAACTAGCTCATAAGAAGAGAGAACCCACATCATATATCAACACTATATTTTACTTTGAATTTCCAATGTCGTATAATTTTATCATACCCTCATGCCTAGAGATGAACATTTAAAGTAGAGGTGTCAACTGGGCCGGGCCGGCCAGGCCAGGCAGAGGCACGATTCAGCAGTGCCTGGGCCGGCCCGGCACGGGAAAATCACGTGCCCGGGTAAGGCACGAGCTATGTCATGCCGTGCCTGGCCCGGCACGGTTAGGTGCATGTGGCACGGCATACCGGCATGGGTTCGTCCCGTGTCCCCCTCACTTCGCCCCTCCTGCAAAAAAGACCGCAGGTCGGATCTGATTGGACCCGACCCGCGGTCCCGGTTTGGCCCATACGTCCAGGCCAGGCCTGAGCGGGCCATGCACGACACGGCAGGGCATGGCCCGCCGTGTCAGCGGGCCGTGCCGGGCCTGGCTTTTTTAAACCGTGCCAGGCACGGCACGGCACGGTACAGTAACCATGCCTAGCCTGGCCCAGCACGAAAGCACGCCCGTGATCAAAAAAAAAAACGGGACGGGCCCGTTCGACACCTCTAATTTGGAGCATACAATTTTTGTAGGGCTGGATATCTGAGGGTGGCTTATATTCGCTCTGATACCAGATTTAAAATTGAGTTTGTGTCAAACTCATCCCCAAAAACTAGCTCATAAAGACATGTAACTCACTTCATATATAAACATTATATTTTAATCATTATATTTTTCAATGTCAGATAATTTTAACATGCCTTCCTTACACCAAGTGTTAGAGATGCGTGGAGTGTGAACTTTTTGCAGAACTGAACATCTGTGGGTGGCCGATATTCAGTCTGATACCATATTAAAAATTAAGTTTTGGCCAAGCTTATCCTCAAAAAACTAGCTCATATAGACAAAGGAACTCACATCATATTTATATTTTACTCGTAATTTTCAATGTGAGATGATTTTAACAAACCCTCCTCGTGCCCATGGCTGGACATCTGGAACATTTAAGTTTTTGCAGGATTGGGCATCTACAAATGGCCCATATTCACTCTGACATCATATTAAAAATTAAGTTTGAGCCGAACTCATTCCTAAAAACTAGTTCATAGGAAGATTGAACCTACACCATTTTACTCAGAATTTCTAATGTTAGACAATTTTAACATTTATGTTAAATAAGTTTGATTATGATGAGATCATATGAAACACAATACCTGCATAGCCATTTTTAGCACAATCTGACCAGGTATCATCCTTCACCTGAGAATCCAAGTCCTGAAAAAAGGCATGCAGTTGAAGAAGGCTTATCAAATAATACAACATGAAAGAGTAATGTGAAAAAAGGTTGGTAATTATTTTACCTGCGAGTTGGGAAACACAGTTTCACCTCCTTCTTTAATGTGAGACAGGTACATCAGCACAGTAGCAACCCGATGCCCACCAAGCTGCTGATTGAATTTGTCGTGAAAATAATCTAAATGTGGCTCGTACTTTTGTCCAATATCATAGTGCAGTATTTGTATGGACTCTCCGTTCTCTGCTTGTCAGGGGGTGTCATTTTTTTCAGAAGAGAAAAAAAAAAGTAATTTAATCAGCTATCAGACTGAGCAGAAGTCACACGCCAGAGCATGTAAAAAAAGTACCTTCAGGAAGCAACGTCCAAGCTGCAATTCTGGCCTCAATATTGGCAACTATTTCATCCTGAAATGAAAAGGAAAGAAACAGACAATAGCTAAACTATACAACTAGAATTTCCCAAACAAAAGCAAACAGCTAGCAACACCCAATGTCCAAATCCTAAGCTCTAACCCTAAGATCTAAACCTTAAACCCTACAAATTTTGAAATTAATACAATTGCTTTATTTTGTTGAATATTCTCAAATTGGTAGCAGAGCCTAGTAGTGGCTAACTGGCATTGCATCCTGCAAAATCAGCACCATCAACCAGATCTAGTGATAGCAATTTGTGCGGGGCAAGTGGCAAGCAAACCCCAAGTATGGTAGTTTTATGAAGACCAGGCTGCACGGCAAACCACGATGACCCGAACCAGGTTGACCTGGCATGGTTACACATTTTCCCCAAGAAGGGCAGGGCAGACCCGGACCAGCTACTATCCAGGTTTGGTAATACCCAACCCACTCCAGCAGGCTTCCTAATCTGGGTGGGTCAGGCTCAGGCTGGGGCAAATGAGCCAGGCAACCAAAATTACCACCACCAGTCACATCTTCCAGACCCACCACAGTATTAGCAGAATGAAGGTAATACATCCATCATTAGAGTCACCTCAACAATCTCTCACTTTCTACCAAGTACATAGATTTTAAACCACCTTAAGATAAACTTAGAAATTTTTTTTACTCGGTATATGGGTATTTTTTTTCAAGTTAAACCAACTCATACTGTTCCTTAGCCCAGCATCATACATGAGCGTCGGGGTCTCGAGATTAGATCAGGAGAGACACTCATCCCAACAACATAATAAATGATCTGACAAGTACCCTCGAAAAATATATCTGATATTCTTGGGAATCAAACTCATAATTATATAATTCATTAGTATAGACATCCATCCCAACCACATAATAAATCAAACTCATAAAGACACCCATCAAACTATCATACGGTTAATTTCACACACTAGATGAGTTAGCCCTTGTCAAAATAAAACAAATCTAATATCCAAATTATTTTGGTATAACATACATTATTTGGAAACACTCCATAGATTCATAAAATTGCATTATGATGCAAATGTATCTGCAATTTTTGAAGTTTTTCTAATTATAAATAATATTTTATTTTAAACCAACTAATTTTATTCCTTGGCACATGTATGAGCCTCAAGGCCATGGGGTTAAAACAGGAAAGATCCTCATCCCAACCACATGATAGATAATTTTGCAAGCACCTTAGAAAAGCATATCTAGTATTCATGAGGATCAAACTTATATCCCCAGAATTCGAGCATTTATTTTATTTTATTGATCGGACTATCATGCTTTTGTCTTCACTCTGCACACAACTTAGCCCTTTTCGAAGGTCAAAATAAAACAAATCTATTGTCCAAATTATTCTAATGAGACATACATTAGTGTAAACACTCAATAGATTCATAAAATCGTATCATGATACAACTTTATTTGCAATTTTTAAAAGTTCCTAATTGTACATGAGATTTTTTTTCCATTTTAAACCAACTCATATTATTTATTATCCCAAATATGGGTCTGAGGGCTCCATGGTTAAAGGAGGAAAGTCTTTCATTTCAACCGCATGATAGGTAATCTAGCAAATATCCCATGAAAATATATACAGTTTACAAGAACTCAATAGATTCATAAAGTTGCACCATGATGCAATTTAACGGCATTTTTTTAAAATTTTCTAGTTGTTCATGGGGTTGACACTTAGACGACTCACTAGACACCAAGAGTAACCCCAACAACACAGGCCAGCCAGTTTGTAGACCCAATGCACTTCAAGCAGTAGGCACTGAATGTTAACAGAAAAAAAAAACCACCAGCAGACTCCTGAGACTGGTGGCTAGTCTCGCTGGCTAAGAACGATGAAACACCGTGCGTAACATCCACTGATAGATGATATCAGGCATATCTTAACAGAATATGATGCATAGTAATTAATATTATTATGATAATTTATAAAGTTGTAACAGTTTTATGATTTATCTCCTACTCTACTTACTGAATATACAAATTTTTCACATTTATCACAATAATGTGAATATAAAACTAGTAATATTTTTTGAAAATTGAAAGAATTTTTTTTCAGTGGACATCCAAGACTTGTAATTAGTTTTATAGACAAAGAAATATAAATCACTGATTAGCATCTGCAAAATATCAGACCTATTTAAACTGAAACTGATACATGGTGACTAATATCATCATCAGTCTATAAAATTTGATACATCATCAACGATTTGTCTCTTATTTAATAATTTAAAAACTAGTAATCCCTCTTCACCTTTTCAAGACATTCACAGTTACGACATTATGGTTGTTAGGTGTACTTTTATTTTGATTACTTTTAATGTATTTTATAAAGTAATAATTTGATATTTTGTTGGATATTGCAGATGATTTATAATATAAAATAATTACATAATAAATGAATATTTTGAGTATTATCAAAAATTCATGCATTTTTTAGTCCCGAGGATTGAACTTGTGACCTCAAGGGTGAGTGTTCAGAATCCTTATCAACCAGACTGCCATACTATTGGTCACTTAATATAACATCAACTATTAGATGATATCAAACCGATTTGAGCTGAAATTAATGTATTGATTATAAGACTGGTACTTTTATGATTTGTTCAAGCAATATTTATCTAATGATTAGAAAACTTGCAATTTAATTTATCTATCAAAACCACCCAATTATATGACATTATAATTGTTAGGTGTATTACTTTTATTCTTTGATTATTGTTCATGTACTTTATAAAGAGTGTGATATTTTAGTAATTCATGGAACATTATAGGGTGATTCAAACACATACCAATTGGATTCATATAAATATTTCAAGTATTACCCATTGAAAGTTGAGAAAACATCGGTGCATAGTGATTAGTATTATTATGGTAGTCTATAAAGTTTGTATTTTTTAAGATTTGTTTCATTTACTACTTATCGAATAGTTAGGAAACTTATAATCTCTGAATTTTTATGTATAAATATAAACTTGTAATCTCTTATTCATATAAATTTGATATTTTCACGAACTACTTTTTCAATACAAGTATTTTGATTATTTTTGGAATTCTTATGGGAACTAAGAATGTTTGTAGACATTTGGTAGTGTTTGTATCCCTCTATCACCCTATCTCCCCCTCTCCTTCCATCTTTTCTTGCACGTAAAATATTATGAATCTATTTTCAGTTTCGACTAAATATTACATAAATTGCTTGAATAAATCCACCAATCAATGAAATATGATCGTCCTGGACACGAGTCAATTATACAGCAAAAGGATCCAAAATAAATTTATTTTTAGTTTATATTCTTCTTTTAATTAAACATTATATCAAATGCTATTAAATGTAGGTTGTTATTTTTAGAATTGACCACACCAAATTCATATATATTCTTTGCATAATTTGATATGTTAAGAAATCATTGTATGTTGGTATAATTTATAAATATAAAATACATTCGACTAACAAATTATCATAATTTTAATTGAGTTTCTATTTATATAAATAAGAAATTCACTATAAATTACTATACTTTTCTAAGAGAGAATCTTATCTTCAAAAAAAAATATCAAAAATAAATCATAAACAACTATTAATAGTTAGCTTCTTGGATTACACAGTTAATTTTCAATTTTAAGTTTTAATACTTTTTATTATGACAGTCATACACATTAATTTCTATTTTATTTTTAATAAATGGGCAAAACATATGTAAATTGATTATCATTTTATTAAAGAGAAGATACAAGATAGATTAATTGATATATTTCATTTTCCTATTTTATATCAACAAACATTATCCAAAAGACACCAATAGGTTCACAACTTTCTTTTATTACATTTAACCTTAATATTCATGATACAAGAGGATCAACATGAGAATAAATGATGAGTGATTTTTTTATGTAATACTTTTATTTTATATTTCTATTTTATTTTATATTACATGTAATACTTTTATTTTAATTTTTATTATGTATTGTACATAAGTTGATTGGTTGGAGTGATCATAGAAGCTAAGAGAACTAGCAATTTATTATTTTTTTTTAACTTCCAGGAATTCGGTTGCATGTGGTATGTTAGCTCATGTTATTTTTTGATATCATTTTTATATTTGCAAAATCTTAACAAACAATGGCAAAGTTGATGAATTTGAATCTTTGGTAAAAGATAAACTAATTTTATTACTCTTTATAATGCCACATTCACTAGGATAATGATAGTTCACGAAAATACTTCTGGTTGAGGTACATCCAAAATTAATGAGAAGACAGGATAAATTTTCAATATATATTATTTACACTTTAATATAAATAATCAATGTCGAGAAAATAAAAACAGTGAATGAACTAAAAAAATTACCAGTTTAACGTTCAAAGTTTGGATCGACGATTAGACCACTATCAAACTACTATTGAACCAGTGACGTAATAAATACATTTTATATATTATTAAAATAAAAAAAATAAAAAAATTACACACAAAGAGATAAATATCAATAAATAAAATATATAGTATTTAAATTTTATAAATATATAAAAAATAACAATAAGATATTAATAAAAATTTAAAAATTATTCAATTTTTATGAAAATATTATTTTAGATTGATCATGAACTATATATGTGAAACTAATAATGAAATTAATAGAGAAAGTAATTCATAATTTGAGTGATTGACCAAAAATTTTCAAAGTTTTTAAATTTTATCGAGTGAGTAATTAAGCAAAATATATTTTACTAAATGACAATTTTTTATTATGAAAATTCGATGAGTTTTCATGATAAAAAATAGTGTGCATGTGAGTGATTTTTAATTTTTAATTTATTAATCAATTAAAATAACCAAATTATTCAAGGAATTTTAAATTTTTAATTGGTATCATGCTTGATAAATTATATACTTGAATTATAATTTATTAGTTAAAATTTTAATTATATTTTAAGTATCTTTAATTTAAATTCAATATACATATAAATGTAGTATAATTAACAAATTATAAAGCAAATTAACAAAATCATATATGAACATCATCTTAATTTAAAAAAAAAACTTGATTAGCCTCTTGTCTAGTTGTAAATCAAAGGGGAACCTTCATTTTAATGTCATGTTATTACTTTATAAATTAAATATAAAAATGATATTATTCTCTATTGTGTCATTCGTTTATATACATTATAGCTTTAAATTCAATATGAATTTTTGCTTCTCTAAGGTGGTAAGTGTCATGTAATACAGCCCCCGGGTCATGGATTCGAATCCCAATGGCATTCACAAAATATTTTCAAGTGGGCACACAATTTAGACTGGTTCCCTAAAAAACAGACATTTCTGCCAGTCCACTAGTCTGATCTTCGGTCATGCCTGTTCAATCCCGGTTTAATTGGATACCAGCCCAAATGACATAATCAGACCACTCTACTTCTAATGACCGGTTGATAATTGGACCAATCTGACCGGTCCAACCAACCTGTCTAGTCCATTTTTCTCATCCATGGAAATAATCACTCGTATTCCAAAAATCAAATTTGGAAAATAAATAAACTAAATATATTTAGTAAATGCAAACTGAGTGTAAATGTGTAAAAAGAGTCATGTGAGACATGGTTCGAATCAGCACCCAGATCATGCTGACCCGACACACCTCAAAAAGGGATCGCCCAACACATCATGCTAGCCCATCATGACAAATTTTCATGGAGTATGTATTTTTCATTTTTAATTTTCATTTATTATTCTGTATTAAAATATTTGAAATAATAGTGAATGCAACTCATTTTATCAAAATTTAGATTACATACATGACAAATATAAGTATTACTCAATACCCTTATATTTTAAAAAGGTATGACATCATAATGGCATAGGCACACCTCAAGCTAGGCATGCAAATGGCATCTAGTTGGGCGCAGATTCCATCTTTTAACATTAAATAAGAATATTCTATATCTTAACTAAATATTTATAACACCTCAAGAAAATTCATGTGAAATAAATTACAATCAATAATTTATAGCCATGTCAAAAAAGAACGATGTTTTCCATGCACACACACCAAAGAAAATAATCTGTGAAATATTACGTGTGATAAACAGCAGTGAATGGTTGTGATAAACAATTATGAAAAGTTGTAAAAGACTTATACAGCTATAAACATGTAGGATCTTTTTTTTTATAAATATTTAAAATTGCTACCCATGTTTAAATAACTTGAAGTAAAATTATTCATTTTCTATATTTTCTACGTGGTACCAAAAGAGAGAGCAATCATTGCTTGAAATCAAGAAAAAAATTATTTTTTTTGGCAAACACAACAGTTCAGTGGCTGCAATCACGCGCCGACCCTACTCTCGCCCGTGACGGCGCGTATGGCTTTCGATCTTGACGCGCTTCCGCCTACTGAGTCGCTCTTCCCCGATCAATCATCCTACTGACTGGTATTAGCACTAATTTGGAGGTATTTTTCCACTCTCATTACTCAGACACTTATTTTAACTTTCACATCAAGGTAATACATCTTCAAATATACATCTTTTAATTTTTTATACCAAGTTTTAATCTTTCTTGAAATCTATCAAGTATGACAGCAGGAAACAAGAGTCATACCACTCCAACCACCTCCAACATCACTATTTATAGAATGCGATTAGATGATAGTTCTATCATCACAGACAATATCTCATTCCCCATCACTAGTCATAAACTGAATATGAATAAAGAACTCCAATCATCAGAACCCAAAAATGACAGTTTCAATCTATAAATATCAAACGGGCTGGGAGCCCGCCCGGCAAGGCACAGCCCAAGACCATGCTCAGGCCCATGACGGACAGACTCTCAACATGACTCGTGTCATGTCGTGTCAAGGGATATAGGCCCATATGTCGTGTCAGGCACGTGGACACAACATGGGACATGACCCGACATGTGCCGCGGGATTTGCCAATCTAGTTGGGACAGAGGAACGCACCTAACCCAATGTCTGACGTAGAGGTGTCAACCATGCCGGGCCGGCCCGGCCCGGCACGAAAAAATTCTGTGCCCGGGTTTGGCACGAGCTGTGCCGTGCTGTGCCTGGCCCGGCACGGTTCTGCCCGCGGCACGGCAAACCGGCACGGGTTTATCCCGTGCCAGGTGTCCCGTGAGCCCGACCCCATGATACCCCTCCCGCAAAAAAAAATCGCGGGTCGGGTTTGATTCGACCCGACCCGTGGTCCCCCCGTATCCCGAACCGCTCGGGCAGGAATGCCCGAGCGGGCCAGGCGAGGCATGGCACGGCCCGCCGTGCCTGCAGGCCGTGCCGGGCCTGGTTTTTTTAAACCGTGCCCGCCCAGCACGGAAGCACGATCGTGCCTTAAAATAACGGGCCGGGCCGGGCCGTCCCGTTTGACACCTCTAATCTAACGCGGCAACAGATGATGCCCGTAGGACAACACAATGAGCCGAGCAGGTCATCGAAAGCACCTGCTCGACTTAGAGGAGAGCCCGTATCCCCAAATCTAGGCACAAACTAACTCAAAACTTGGTTGACTTCAGGTGGCGAGTCGAGCCGAGCCTACCCTCCAGGAAACCATAACAAGCCAGACACTGCACGATTACGATAGCATGTCATGCTTGGTATGACACACGAGGACGTTCGGGCCTAAAAAATGGGTCATGCCGGCCCGGCACACCCCATTTGACACATCTATTTCAATCTTTCTAGAGATTTGTTAAGTATGATCAAATTTGGTTCTTATGTTGATCAGCAAAAAAAGCGAAGACTACTTGAATAAAAAACTTCAATCCTCAAAACCCAAGGATGCCTCCTATCAAAGATAGAAAATGAAAAATAACACTATCAAGTCATGACTGATCAACTCTATTAGACTTGAAATTGGAAAAAAAAATTATTACTATGAGACAGCAAATGAGATTTGGAAAGATGCACGAGCATCTTCCTCCTCTCAAGACAATTAAGCAGTCATGTTCAAAATCAAAACAATCATCTATTAGTTAAGACTTGGTGATCTGACTGTTAATTAATATTATAATGTCTTGTCTCATCTATGACAACAGCTTGATTAAGTCAGCACGCAAGCTTGGAGCAATGATGAAGATAGATAGCAATTCAAACGAATCATTGAAAAAAACAAGATTATAAAGTTCATAGCTAGGCTCAACAAAAACCTAGATAATATCTGGGTCGTGTATTGGTCATCAAACCCCTACCAGGCCTTTGTGATGCATTCTCATAGATACATAGGAAGGAAATCCGAAAGCAAGTGATGATGGGAGGTGTACAGAGTTCGAACCACTCTCTAGCCTTGGTCGCAAAAGATTACTCTCCATTGATAGTGGCAAAAAAATAGTCCAGGCTATGAAAAAAAAGGATGGCATACGCTGGTGTAATAACTACAAAAAGCTTGGACACACTCATAACACATGCTGGAAGATTCATGGGAAGACTGATGATTGAAAGCCTAAGGAAAGTCGTAAAAATACTATAATAGTAAAAAAAAGTAAACCTACTAGAATCATTGCATTTAGCACAAAACAAATGGCAGACACTTTGACAGCAATGCTTCAACATCTCCAAAGTTAGAAAAACTCCTCAATGGGTTCCATTGCCGCTAAAGATAATCATATATGTTTTAATATCATACACAATGAGGTGGGGATCATAGACATTAGTGCTTCTAATTATATAACAAAGACAAAAAAACTATTCATATCTTACCATCCTTCCTATTGACGAAGAGAGAGAGAGAGAGAGAGAGAAAACCTTGAGTAATTTTTAGCTTGTCTCTGGCATGTAGTATTTTCCCTTATATATTCCACACTCCCCCTCAAGCTGGAGCATATACGTCATATGCACCAAGCTTGTTACAAATGTATTTAATCCTATGACGACTGAGAGATTTAGTGAAAATATCTGCTAGTTGATCATCTGAATTAACAAAACTTGTAGCAACACATCCTGATGTGATCTTCTCTCTAATGAAGTGACAATCAACTTCAATATGCTTGGTCTTTTCATGAAAGACTGGATTGGATGCAATATGTAATGCGGCATGATTATCACAGATGAGTTTCATCTCTTCATCCTTTCCAAATCTCAACTCTCGAAGAAGATGTTTCAACCATATGAGTTCACATGTAGCCAAAACTATAGCTCGATACTCGACTTCAGCGCTAGATCTCGCTACTACATCTTGTTTCTTACTCTTCCAAGATATTAGATTACCTCCAATAAAAAAACAGTACCCTGAAGTGGAACGTCTATCTGTGGGTGAGCCAGCCCAATCTGCATCTGTATAACCAACAACTTGAGTATAACCTCTGTTCTCGTACAACACACCTTAGCCTGGTGTACTCTTGATATATCGAAGAATGCGGATTACGACATCCCAATGACTATCACATGGTGACTGTAGGAATTAACTAACAACACTCACAGGAAAAGAAATGTCTAGACGAGTAATGGTGAGATAGTTCAATTTACCTACGAGTCATCGATATCTCTCAGGGTCTCCTAAAGGCTCCACCTGTCCTGGTACAAGTTTGACATTTGGATCCATAGGTGTGTCTACCGGTTTGCAATCTAACATACTGGTATCTTCCAGGATGTCTAAAGCATACTTCCTTTGGGAAAGGACCACATAAGAACTGGATTGAGCTATCTCAATTCCCAAGAAATACTTGAGTTTCCCCAAATCTTTGGTCTGAAAGTGGGTAAAAGGATGTTGCTTTAGTTTCTAAATATCATCATGATCACTTCCTGTAATGACAATGTCATCCACATAAACAACCAGATAAATACACTGCCCCAATGAGTTATGATGATAGAAAACTGAATGGTCTGCTGTACTGCGAAGCATGCCAAACTCTTGAACAACATAACTAAAACGACCAAACCATGCTCGAGGAGATTGTTTCAAGCCATATAAAGAACGGCGTAACTTGCACACTAAACCAGACTCCCCCTGAGCAACAAAACCAGGAGGTTGCTCCATATAAACTTCCTCGGCAAGATCATCATGAAGGAAAGCATTTTTAATATCCAACTGATAAAGAGGCCAAAAACACATAGCAGCCATGGAGAGAAGCAGGCAAACAGAAGCAATCTTGGCAACATGGGAGAATGTGTCAGCATAATCAGAACCATAAATCTGAGTATAGCCTTTAGCAACTAAGCGGACCTTAAGGCGATCAACCTGACCATCAGGACCAACCTTAATTGCATAGACCCAACGACAACCAACTGTAGATTTACCAGAGGGTAAAACAACAAGATCCCAAGTGCCATTAGAGTGTAGAGCAGCCATTTCATCCACCATTGCATGTCGCCAGCCTGGATGGGAAAGAGCTTCATGGGTACTCTTTGGAAGAGAAACAGAAGATATAGCAGAGACAAAAGCAGAATAGAGTGAAGATAATCGATGATAACTCAAAAAATTATAAATAGGATAAGGATTACGAGTAGAGCGATTACCTTTCCGAATAGCAATGGGTAAGTCATCAGGAGAGGGTGGAGCCGGGGCAGGAGAAGCCGAAGGGATAGGAAGTGAGTCAGCAGGTGCCTCAGCAAACGACAAAGGAGCATCAACACGAGGGCGACAATGATAAACCTGAAGTGGTCGAGGAGGCACAACATCAAGTGAAGAGACAATGGGAATGGGCAAGACTGCAGAAACAGGAAGAGATTTAGAAGTGGTGAAAAAGAATGGTGAGTCCTCAAAGAAAGTAACATCAGCGGAGATAAAGTAGCGATGAGTCTCAAGAGAATAACAACGATAACCCTTCTAAAGTTTGGAATATCCCAAGAAGAGACATCTCATAGTTTTGACTAAAAGCTTGTCCTGTCCAGGAGTGAGAATATGAACAAAGCAAGTACAACCAAAGACACGAGGAAGAAAGAAATAAAATGGTTGGTCAGGGAAGAGAAGGGAATGAGGAATCTGATCTTGTAAAACAGAGGAGGGTATACGATTAATCAAATAACAAGCGGTAAGAACAGCGTCCCCCCAAAAACGAAGAGGAACATTACTATGGAGGAGGATAGTACGAGCCGTCTCAACATGATGTCGATTCTTGCGCTCAGCTACCTCATTTTGTTGAAGAGTATGAGCACAAGAAGACTGATGAAAAATCTCATGATAAGACATAAATAAAGTAAAGGGGGATGAAAAATATTCTCTGGCATTATCACTGCGTAACACAGGAATAGAAATATTGAATTAGGTCTGGATTTCAGTATAAAATTTCTGAAAAATAGAAAATAACTCAGCTCAATTTTTCATTAAAAATAACCAAGTACATCGAGAATAGTCATCAATAAAAATGACAAAATACTGAAATCCTAAAGTATACGCAGTCCGACAAGGACTCCAAACATCAGTGTGGACAAGCTCAAAAAGAGACTTTGCCCGATTATCCAAACGCTTTGGGAACGAGACACGAGTATGTTTTCCAAGCTGACATGACTCACACGAAAGCAACGACAAAGTAGAAAAACGAGGGACCATCTTCTGAAACTTGGAGAGACTAGGGTGGCCCAAACGACTGTGAATGAGGAGAGGAGAATAAGTAAAAATGCAAACTGCAGGAGATGAATCCGAGGTGAGATGATAGAGGCCTTGAGACTCACGTCCTATGCCAATCATCTTCCTCGTACTCCGGTCCTGCAAGGTCGCAAATTTATTAGAAAAGGTAATAGAGCAATTAAGAGTACGAGTGATTTTGTTGATGAAAATAAGATTAAAAGGACATTTAGGAATATAAAGGACAGAAATGAGAGGTAGAGAATGTAGAGTAAGGGCCAAACCAATACCTTTAGCCACAGTTTGAGAACCATTAGCTAAGGTAACAGTAGGTAAAGCAGAGGTAGTAGAAATAGAGGAGAAAAGATCCTTATTACCATATATGTGATCAGAAGCTCCAGAATCTAGAATCCATGTTCTAAGAGAAGATGTGTGAGTAAGGCAGGCAGAGGTATTACCAGGCTGGGCAACAGAGGCAACAGAAGCATGATATGCCTGAGATGCGAAGGAGCTCGGAGGCTGAGGCAGCTGAGAATCAGAGGACTGGACCACTCAAGGAGGCCGTCCATGTAACTGATAGCAACGATCACGAGTGTGGCCAAGTTTATTGCAATAGGTGCAATAAGGACGTTAGCCCCTACCTCGGTTACCTCTGCGGCCTCCTTGAGTGGTAGTGTGAGAAACTAACACAGAAAAATCTGAAGTGCTATCAGATGGCAAAGTCTGAGTGGACGAGATACAAAGGAGGCGAGCAAACACATCATCCAAGGACGGAACTGATGAACTGCCAAGAATCTGATCGCGGACAAGCTCAAGATCCGAACAGAGGGCAATAAGAGTAAGGACCATGAAGAACTTATCAAGCTGTGTTTGTTGAGCCCCAACATCAGAAGTAAGAGACATCACAGTCAAGAACTATTCCTTAAGAGAAGCAATCTAGCCAATATAAGTAGATAGATCCAAGTCATGTTGGCTGAGATGGACAATAGCAGAAGTCACCTTATAAAGACGATGGATATCATTCGTGTATAATCCTTTAGCTTGAGTCCAAAATTTAAAACAAATTTTGTAGGCCCGAAGATGAAGAAGAATCTTAGGATCAACTGATTGCCATAATATACTACATAATTGGGCATCTATCTTCCTCCACTGTACGTGGTCAACCTCAGGGATATCTGTCTCCTGTGTAACCAGGTGATCCTCATATCTTTGACCCATAAACAATAGTTCAACATAAGCTAAGCAGGAAAGATAATTGTCACTGCCAATCAATTTCTTCGAAGTAATCATGGGAGATCCAAATATAATAGAGGAAAAAACGGAAATTTTAGCAGCCATATCTACTTCAGTTTGAAAAAAAAAACCCCTAGTACAGCTCCAGATTGTGGCGTGGCAGCACCCGAAAGATTGAAGAGGCAAGGAACAAGGTTCCTGAACAGGGTTTCAGGAACAGGGTTTCTGAACAAGGTTGAAAAGAGCCCTAGTACAGAATTTCCTGGCCACCTTGGAACCCGTGACCGGCGACGACGAACAAGAATACTGGACGCTATTACGTTGTAATCAAGAGAAACATTGGGAAAACAAGAGCAGTGGATTCAAGCTCAATTCTCTATCCCTAAATGCCGACTCCATGAATGGATTTGACGAACAAACTTTCTCGAAGCCAATCGGTGAGGTCGATGTTATTGTGCTGAGCAATTCCGACGATGAAAATGAGGATGATGAAGTGATGATCTCTTCGGGGACGATGTGTGCGAAGAACAGAACTGATGGGGCGCAACTTCTCGAAATCGACGATCCGTATTCCGTACCGGCGATCGGAAATGACGGAAGTTCTGGCATACCCCGCTCCTTCCCTTCGCAATTCTCACTCGAAAGTGGATTTGTCAATCATTATCCTCTGATACCATATTGACAAAGAAAGAGAGAGAGAGAGAAAAAAAAAACATTGAGTATTTTTTTGCTTGTCTCTGGCTTGTAGCGCTTTCCCTTATATATTCCACACTTCCAATAGATAAATGATAGTAAAGACAACAGATGAATCTATGACTCAAGTTAAGGGGGTTGAGTTAATATCGGTGATAAATTTTTTACTTTACATGATGTCCTCTATGTTCTTAGAGTATCTTGTAATTTGTTGTCAATTAATAAATTGATTAAAGATATGGAATGCATTGCTCACTTTATCTCTGATGTTTGTAAATTTTAGATTCTAATGTCGTGGATAGAGATTGGCAATTCTAAGATAGTTGATGGACTTTCAATTAAGACATCCAAATTATATTTACCTTCAAAAATTATTTCATTCATTATTTATCAATAAAAAATTTAATTCTTTTCAATATTAAATGTGTCGATTGTCAAAACATTCTCACACCTCTTATCCAATGCACTCATATGCATAATCCCAACTTTTCTTTCTTATATACAAAAACATATGGGAACCCTCAATGATAAAAAATAGTAATGTACTTGTTTGTAGATGATCACACGTGTCTCACATGGTTATAACTCATGAAAAAAAAACCAAACTAGGAACTTTATTTTAACAATTTCACACTATGATCCAGACCCAATTTTAAACCAAAATTCAAGTCTTACAGACTAATAATAAAAGTAAATTCTTTGAATACTCCTAGAGAAACTATTTATCAACACAGGGAATCATTTATCACAGTTCATGTGTTGATACACATCGGCAAAATGGAATAGATGAATGCAAGAACAGACACATCCTTAATATAGCTCATTCTTTGATGTTCACTACTTATGTCTCTCACCACCCTTGAGGAAAAGTTGTCCTTATAGCCACTTATCCCATCAATTGAATGCCTTCTTGGATCCTCTAATTCAAAACCCCTCACCAGGTACTCCTCACTTCATATCCACACACTCGAGTCATAGCAATCTTAAAATTTAAAATATTTGGGAGGTCTATATTTGTTCACATCCACTCACAGAACCGAGAGAAATTAGACCCTACAACACTTAAATGCATTTGCTTGGAATACTCACCTTCTCAAAAAGGATACAAATATTATTATCCGTCCACCCATTAAATTGTACACATTCATAGATATAACATTCTTTGAAAATTAATCATTTTATCTTAGATCTGATATTCAGGAGAAGAGAAAAATATACCTCAAGAATATCATGCTTGAAACGTTGTACCTCTCATTCTTCAATGCAGTGAGTCAACCTGTCTAAACCCTACTTTGTCTAATAATCTTCTTGAGGAACATACACTATCACAACTAAAACCTAGTGAGTTCCATATCCATACAAGGAGAAGCAAGTCACAGTCTACTGAATTCTAGCAACTACTTGTGTAGAACCAAGCTCTCGATCCAATAGATGAATCTACACAAACACAAAGTAATTCATGTCTTCTACATGCTTTAGTTGATTATGAGAATAATAGTATTCTTGAGGAACCTAATGACATGCTTATTGCTTTAAAAAAAAGAAAGAGAACATGTACTTATTATCCAATCCAAGAGTTCATTATAAGTAATAATCTATCTCAAAGTCATCGTGTCTTAGTCAACACCCTAGATGAAATTCAAATACCTAGATCTATTCAAGAAGCTCTCAATATTCCAAAATGAAAAAAAAATCAAAGAAAAAGCAAAGATACTAAAGAAAAATAAAATATAGGTAATAACTAAACTACAAAGTGTGAAAAAGGTATTAAGCTGCATATAAATCTTCACAGTAAAGTATAACTATGATGACAACATTAATAAGTACAAGGAATTAATTATCAAGAGATATTTTCCCCGGTTACAAAGCTCAATACAATAATAATTCTTCTCTCTCTAGCAGCTAATCTCAAATTGGCCACTATATCAGTTTGATGTGAAGAATACTTTTCTAAATAGAGAACTCGATGAGGAAATATACTTTTCTAAATGGACATTGATTATCAAGAGATCTATTCAACACCTGACCCAATGCTGGAGTTGAAAAAAATCCTTGTATAATAGCCTTAAACAGTCATCCGGGACAGGGTTTGCCAAGTTCACCAATGCAGTTAAGAGGTATGGTTACACTCAGTGTCAGACAAACCATATGATGTTTATTAAATATTTTGAGGGAGGATAGAGAATTATCCTCATAATCTATGTTGATGACATCATTCTCACAGAAGATCACCAAAAAGAACTTCAAAGATTAAAACTATTTTTGACCAAAGAATTCAATATCAAAAACTTGGAAAACCTCAAATACTTCTTAAGCATGGAGATTGATCAGTCAAAAATTGAAATATCAATCTCTCAGGAAAAGTACGTGCTAGATCTTCTAAAAGAAACTAGTATGATTGAATATAAGCCAACTAAAACTCTTGTTGATACCACAATCAAACTCAATATGCATTCCAATAAAACTCCAATAGGTAAAGGTAGATATCAAAAATTAATCAGCAAACTCATCTACCTCTCGCACACCAGACCCAACATCAATTTTATTGTAAGCATTGTTAACTAGTTCATGAATAACCAAACAAAAGAACACATGCAGACAATATAACCCACCAGACCAGATCTTGAGGTACATTAAACTAACACCTAGCCAAGAGTTGTTCTTTGAGAAAACTAATAATAAGTACCTGAAAATTTTCACCAATGTTGATTGGGCAAACTCACATATTGACTGACAATCAATCTTATTGTATTGCTTATTCATGTGAAAAAATTTAGTTACTTGAAAGAGCAAAAAATAAGCTATAGTAAAAAGAAGCTCAGCTAAAATCAAGTTTAGAACTATTACCTTGCGAATTTGTGAAGGTATGTGACTGAGCAGAGTCTATCATAAGCTAAATATCCATGTTGACAAATCTATATAGGTCTTATGTGATAATTAGTTTCCGATTAGCATAGCAAAAAATCTGGTTCACCATGATAAAACCAAACATATAGATAGATTGATATATCATCAAGGAAAAAATTGAAGAAAATATTGTGAATCTATCTTACATTCCTACAGCCCAACATAGAGCAAATATCCTCACCAAAGCTTTGGCATGGAAAGAAATTGATCAGTTAATATCCAAGCTAAGATTGTTTAACATCTAAAACCCAACTTGAGGAGAAACATGAAATATTATGTGTAATTAGCAACTATGCTAAACAGTTGTGAACAACTATAATAAACAATTGTGAATAGTAGTAAACATATAAGATCCTTTTTTTTATAAATAGGTATCATTACTGCCCATGTTTGAATAACTTGCGGTGAAATTGTTCTTTTTTAATATTTTCTACATGATCAAATAAAAAATAAATAAATAATATAATATTTTTTTTAACTAGGTGAGACTCAATTAGGTCCAAAAGCTAACCACATGTCATTAAAAAGTAATTTTGTTGCCATACTATATGTTAGTTTCAACTATTCTCCCAAATATAAAAGGTCTTTGCCTAATGAAAACATGATGAAAACCCTCATTCTTCTTCCTCCTCTACTACACAAAAATGAACATAAAAACTTAAATGATACAATCAACAACTGAATGCTGCTCAAAAACTTGTATAATAAGTGTTCCAAAATTGCAATAACACTACATCAGCAATAACAGCAACTAATCATAGGGATACAAGGAAAAAACTTCTCAACAACAAATAAGATATGGCCCAACTCGAAAACAACAGGTCAACATGGTCTGAATGAACATGGGTCACAAGAGAAGATTTAACACAACATAAGAACATAAATCATATTACACTTTTATTGATGTCATACTAAGTATACAAGGATTACACTTTAGTGTGTTATCTGAGAATGGTTAATATATTGACAATTTTAGTGATGAATATTAGAGAAATTACTTATGATTAGTCTCAAACACATCATATCACACTTAGATAAAGATATTTGTCAATTATCATTGTATCAATACTTGATCTCCAATAAATACATACAATACAAGAATATCTCGGATAATCAATAATCCCAATTAGAGGTGTCAAGAAGGTCGAGCAACCTAAGACAACATGAGATACGACACATAAATGTAATGCCAAAGCTGCACAAGCCTTGTTCAGTGCCAATCATTGGAAAAAGATTATTGGTTACCAAATTTCTCAAGTAACCAATAATCCCAGTTAGCGGTGCCAGGCATGGCCCACAACCATTTAACTGTTACAATAGCAGCTTAGTTACACCAAAAGGATAGCTGCCTAACATTGTTGGCAATGGTGAAAAAAATTATCTAATGAAAATCATTGGATAAAATCCAAAGATAATTTAGCAGAAATCCAACTACTAGTAAAATTTTGCAATAAAAAATCAATAAAAAAATTAAAAATTAAAAATATGGATTTTAATTTTTTTTTAAATATGGATTTTAAAAATGAAAAAAAAAATATTTAACAAATTAATATTTTATGTTTCATAATTTATTTATAATTTCACTTCTCTCTTTTTCTTACTTTCTAAAATCATAATATTTATTAGTATCATTTTAAAAAAAAATTGCCTTCATTTTAATAATAATTTATAATAGTATAATATTTTGAATTTGGCGAAACAACTTTAATTGACAAGATAAAGTGATTAAGTAATTCATTTAATGAAATTCTTGTTTGTTGCCCAAATAAAAATACACATTACGTATTTTTTTAGTTCAAGCAATATTTTTAATTAATTTACTTTTTAAAATTTTAATAAAATTAAGTAAAAATGTCTCATATTTCTCAAAAATATCTAAATATATTAAATAAATAAAAAAATAAAAAATAATAAATATTATGAAAATGAAATATACCTAGTTAGTAATTATAAATAACGACAATCCAACTTAAAGATCCGAGACTGAGTTGTCTGCCAGGATCCCAACATTCATTCCTAAAAAACATAAGAATAGATGAATATTAGTAATACGAACATATTATAATATAATTAAAAATAAAAATATTAGTAATATCAATAAAAATAGTATTATATGTATATTATAATAAATATATATACAAATTGAAATACTGATAACACTAGATATCTTAAAAGATATAACAATTAATATACTATAAAACATATTATATTAGAACACCAAAAATCTCAACTTAGTGATTAAGTTTTTATAGTTGGATCAACTTTAATTATCTCATTGGTTTACCACTATACGCATGGAAGGGAAGCAATGACAAATTTTATTATTATCATGAATTTTTTAATTAATATTCATAGGATCCTAGTCTACTTCACATTATGAACACAAACATTCAGCTCATTTATCATATGATACCTATATCAATAAGTATGAATGACATAATAAAAAATTATAAAATAAAAAAATAATAAATAATTCACCAACTTAAGACAAAAAAATAATAATTTCCATGAAGTCTGACATTTAAACTAGTCACGTAACTAATGCATTTACATATATAATCATTCACTTTATTAATTTTAAGAAAAAACTAAATAAAAAAAGTATAGGGATGTCATGAGATCTATTATCCTCATAATGACCTCACCACTTTTGAATGTCTGTTAAGAATATTTAGGAAAAATAATATTAAAAAAATTAGTATAATATTCAATAATATTTCAAATAATAGTATAATGATTAATATATTTATGAGAATCATTATGGATTATTTTTATATGAAATTTTTTATATTAAGTGCAGTGTCACATAATTAAGCTAAAAGTATAAGTGAGAATAAAAATAATCTTTCATATAATAGATATATAAGATGTATATTAAAATACCTGAAGACACATTACAAATTACAAGAACTTGGCACTATGCAAGTCGGCATTTCTCAAAAACAAAGAAATTATAAATGAATATCACACTCTATGTAACTAAAGTATCTCATGTTAGATTTATGTGTTAACTATATTAATAATAAAAATGAACATGACATACGTGTATAAAGATAACACAAAGATTTAATGACATGGGTGTTCTCTATGATACCACGATGTGTCAAATGAGCTGGGCTGGGTCGGCCCGACCAAGTTTTTTTAGGCCCAACTTGGCTGGCGTGTCATGCCTAACGTGGCATGCTTCCTTGGAGGGCAGGCTTGGCACGAGCCCGTGGCCTGAAATCTACTTGGGTTCGGACTAGTTTGGCCCAGTTCGAGTCAGCCAATTCGTGTTGGGCGTGCCAAGCCTCACCCGTTGGGCATCGGAGCATCGTTCCCCCATTAGGCATCGCTCGGTGCATGGGCTGGAGTGTAGTGCCCACGTGTCAGGCACTCGTGTCGTGCCTAGCACGAAACATTGGCCAAAAACCTTCGGTCATACATGGCATGACTTGTGCCAATGGTACGCCCTGCATGGGCCCGAGCACAATATTGTATCGTGTCGTGCCAAGCCATGAACCACTAAACCATGATGGGCTTTGGACCAAGCCAAGCTAGCCCGGCCCATTTGACACCAATAATGATATCTTTTATGATCTTTGAGAATACTCATACCAATTAAAATTTCTTATAATTTTTTATGATATGATGAATGTGTATTCATCTCTGTATACTCATATCACATGCATGCCACTTAGCTACATATGCAACATTAGTAGTCTATATAACAAATATAAAGAATTCCTGAGACATCAACTGAGTTGAATGGCCAGAGGATGACATGAGACACAACACAAAAATATTATGCATGACATATAAAGCTCACAACCTTATCTAAAACAATACCTTAACTAGCCTCTTATCAGGCATGGCACATCTTAGGCTGAACCAAGATTCCTAGCTTGCATTGCGTGTAAGACACGACTCGGCACGACAGCCTATGCAAGTTGATTTCAACCTAATTAGCCAAATTAGGTTAGTCTAACTTGACCCAAGCTAGCCTGGAATGAAGCAAGGCTAACCTAATCAAGTCTGATCCAGTTTGGTATGACCCAGCATAACCCAGCATGACTAAGCAAATGACAAGCCAAAAAGCCATGTTGGAAAACTAGATGTGTCAAATAAGCCGGGGCAAGACAGGCTGGACCGGACCATTTTTTTGGTGGCCCAATCAGGCCACCATGCAGTGCCTGGCATGGCATCAATAGAGCCGGCCCGACATGACCCGTCGGCCAAGCTATTTAGTTTTTTGGACTTGGTCGTGCCTGGACTAGCCGAATCTGTCCCATCAGACTGGGTTTGGGGTGGGATTTGGCCGTTAAAGATAGGTTATAGCTGGGTTTACGTCAATTGCAAAATTTTTAATCCAATAATCAAAATAATTAAAAATTTTTAATTTTAATTATTTAATACTTAAATTAAAATAGTTAATTAATTATTTAATTTAAAATGTATTAAATTAAGAAAATATAAACAACTAAAATTTAAAAACTAGCACGTGTTTAACTCTGAATCAATAGTAATAACAGTATATAAATTAATAAAACTAAAACATTAATACAACAAACTAATACAAATCACAAAAATATAAATGTTTAAATCAAGTCTCAAAATAAAATAAAATAAAATAAAATAAACAAAAATAATCCAAAAATGATAAATAAAAAATATAAATATCATCATTGTATAATCAATGATAATAACAGTATCAATGTATCAATAACAATATGTCGTAGGTAGTAAAGTAAGCTCAAACACTAAGCTCAATCATCAATGTCTCAATCTTATATCAATCGTCAATCATCATCAATATCTCACGAATCATCATCAGCAATCTTCTCTACTTTTGCTGCAGTCCCAGCACGATTCTGAATGTCCAAGCTCGAATCCTCTCAAACCTTCATGCATGTTAATGCCTCAATAATATCTGACCGTAATTTTGATCTCATATCTGAAATCACATTCATTGTAATAGAAAAAATAGACTCTGATACTATGCTCAACACCAGAGGAGTCAGTAGATCTCGTGTCATCTTAGATAACACGGGATAGGTAGACTCATATGATTTTCATCACTATAAAATATCAAGATGCTTATTATCTGTATATAATAAGATTGAGTAATAATCAATATTTAAGTACCGAGACAGCTCGCTCTTATTCGATGGACCACCTCGTCGTTTCCCTCTTGTTGCCTAAATAAAAAAATCATCTCCAAAATTGATATCCATGTTCGTATTCAAAGTCTCACTATTATCACCACCATATCTAATATCATAGTATATAAAGAGTTCAGTCAACTTCTCATGAATAAATCTTTCATGTTGATCTTCCAAGTTCATGCACAAAGATATGTATATCAAAATATTCTCTACTCATTCCACTTTAACCCTAAGATCCATGTAGACAGCTAGACAATAAAGAGATGAGGTGGTATACCAACACTTTAAATACTTAGTTTTCATCTCTACAACCATATCGCTAAGTATCAAGTCATCTTTATACTTCCTAAACATGCTACAAATATTGTATATATACCTGAGTGCAATGCAAGTCATAGAAGTATATGAAGAGAGTCAAGGTTGAGACTGAACTAGATTCAGCCACAAAAAACTCACCGCTGAGTTGGGTTTACATAGAATCTAATGTACTATATTTTTTGATGTATTATTTAGCATGCCTCTTAAGGTACTCAGTCTCACACGAACTCTTACAGCTTAAAATATTTTTACCATCGTTGCAGTGTATCGATTCTTCTTTGGTACCCCTAATATTTTTATTTTGAATTATATTGGAGTGAGTCCAAACTATTGCTATTCTTCTAATTTTTTATTTTTTTAATGTTTAGATCAAGACGACAGGAAAAACCAAAATTTCGGTGGCCTCAAATATTACTATAAGGTTTTTCTTATCTATATTATAATTTTTTATGTTTATCTTTAAATTAATTTCATTATCATAATTAAAATTATTATTTGTCATTTTTATTTTTTATTTGTTTTTAAATTATATTGTATTTAATGTTTTTTAAATAAATATATTAATAAAATTTAATTAGACTAAAAATTAACTCAAAGTTTAAACTAGCATTAACTAAAATTTAATAATAAAACTTAACTAAATAATAAAAAAAACTCATAAATCATAATGCGTAAAATAACATTTGCCTTTTGATGTCCACACCACACCACAATCGACAAGTCACACTTACAGTCGATTGTCCACACCCGAGTCCTGAAAGCCAAAAGAGAGAAGAAAAAAGATTTGAGAGGAAAGAAGATAGAGAAAAAATACGAAAAAGAGAGAGAAAGCAATGTTAAATTTTATGAATGAGGTAGGGTTTATATATTTGAAAAGTAATATTTTTAATCAATTTTTTTATAATTTTAAAAATTTTTTAAAAAAATAAATGAAGCAAAATCCTTAGTGCCATTGGATTCTGCCTCTTAATCATTTGAAGCAAAATTCAACAATCAAAATTTAAATTTTTTTTAGACCATTTGGGTCGATTCAACTGTCGAACATACCTAAAAGATCATATGTTCCAAAAGCTTTGGCTTCTAAAACTTGTCAGGCTCGAGGCTCATGCTAGGGAAGGGGAAACTGGGCCAATGGGCCCGATCAAGTCGGGTTCAGGATCGACAAAAAGTCAAACTGTCAGAGTCGGGCTCGGGCCAGAGTACTGAGTCGTACTTAGCCCGATATACCTCATCACAGTATGGCACGAGACGTGCCTTGAGCCAGCTTGGCCCAGCATGGGCATGGGTCTAGGACATGCCGGACCGAGCTAGGTATGACCAAGTCGGGGCGTGCCTCGGGTTGGGGCCAAGCTGGCCGGTCCATTTGACACCTCTATGGGCAACCCATTTTAAGTCATGCCAGCATGGCACTACTCGTGCAAAAAACAATATTGTGGCAAGCAATACATAGTGACTCGACTGGGCCTCAAAAAAAAAGGCCTTGCTGACACATCACAACTTGTTTGACACATCTAAAGAATACCTAGAAATTAGTATAGTGGTGATGGAGATAAAAAAGAAGTATTTAAAATACTAATCTTTTATTCTATTTCTTTATAACTTGATAGTATGCATGAATAATAAAATTAAGATGAAATGAATAAAAAATATTATAAATATATATTTATTTGCATGAACCAACAACAGGAAATTGAAAAGTATAATTAGATACATAATTAGTTAATTGAGAATAAATTATGAGAAGATTTGTCAAATATAAATGAGCTATCGAGGTACTAACATACCAATTACCCTTTGATTTTTTTCTATTTTGATATTAAGAATTTTAATTTATAAGTTAATGAAAATCATATGAATTTTGTTATGAAATATATGAATGAATATTCATTATATTCAATTTACCTATTATGATACATTCATAACCTACATTCTATGTATGAATGCACTTCTTCCTATTCAATGTACATATTCAATACATTGACATTAATAATATGTACTTCATTGTTTTATTATAAATCGTAACTTAGTTTTAATCATTGTAGAAATGAATAAGATGTTTATTATAAAATTTCTCCTCTGACTTTCTCTACTATCTTTGGTGATTATCTACTATCTTCTTAATCTCTCTATACTCTCTATTATATTCTTGCAAGGCAATATTTTATAATAGGTTATTAGCACGAAAATCTACCAATTGAGTAAATAATTTTTACAAGGTAAATTTTTTTTATTAATCAATTTATATTTCATCTACTTCTATCAATTTTTTTTTTCTTTTTCTTAGTCCGAAGCCAAATTTCCAAATTAAAAGTATCCTTATGCTCCTGAAGTGACGGTGAATATTTGAAAATTATACTAATTAATCTAAGAATTCATTTGTTTTATAAGAATTATAACAAATATTGAAAATCTCATTTTTCACATCCTCAAAGTAAGTGAAATTAATTATATATCATGGTGCATTGACATGAAAATGCACCTCTAAGGGAAAAATCTTGCTAACGTAATTAGAAAAGACAAAACCTTAATACAAAAGATAAAGCAAATGCATTAATTTGTATTCATCGTCATTTGCATGAGAGCCTACAGACTCAATATTTAACCGTTCAAGATCCTCAAACCTTGTGGAAGAGGTTGAAGGATATGTATGATCACACCAAAACTGTTATCCTTCATCCAGCACAATATGACTGGCAAAATCTCAGACTACAAGATTTTAAATTAGTGTCTAAATATAACTCCACTTTATTTAATATTGTTTCTTTGCTTGAGTTATGCGGTATTAAACTCACTGATGCATAATTGTTAGAGAAAACTCTCTCCACCTTCCATGCTTCAAATATTGTATTGCAACAACAAAGCCTACAACGTCAATTTGTCACATACTTAGATTAAATTTTTGTACACCCTACTGCTGAGCAAACTAATGAATTGATGCTCAAAAATTATGATCTTAAACCTGCTAACTCAAAAGCATTGCCTAAAGCACATGCAAACTCTGAAAAAATTATTAACCATTTTAAGGGCTACAAGCACAGACAAAAATATAATTCTCGAAGGGATGGCAAAAAATTTAACCACCCTAGAAAATCTAACTTTGGGCCGAATAATAACAAAGAAAAAAAAGCCAAAGAAAGTGATTAATTAAAGTATTTGTCATCTTTGTAGCATGACTAGGCACTGGTCACATACTTGACATATACCAAAGCACGTTATTGATCAATACCAAACATCTTAGAAAAATACGGACAAAAATGATGAATATTATGCCATTGAAATTAATCTTGCTTTCATAACCACTGTTGAAACCAATAATATTTTTGTTGATGGGACTTTCCTTACTCCTGAAGTAGCAAATGCATCCCTAGATATCTCTGATTTCTTTGAGGACCTCTAATTACTTTGATGAAGTATTAGACTAGTGGATAAGTTCTTAAATTTTGAATGTATTATCTTTTATTATTCTATAATATGGTTATGCAATGAAATACTTATGAAATTGATTTATAATATTTATCATTTTGAAATTTTATTTGAACTAATAACTAATATAAAATTTTATGATACTTGACACATGAAGTTGTTCACATAAATGCAAAAGAAAAAACCAAATAAAATAAAGATGTTTGTTTGCTTGATAGTGTATCAACACATACCATATTTCATGATAGACATTTTTTCTCAAATATGACTTTACGTAAGATATATGTCCATACAATATATGATCTTATTCTGATTATTGATGATCTCGTGAATGACACAATTGTTTTGGCAAAAGGCACAATCCTACACATTGAGAATGCATTTCTAAGCAATAGATTAAAAAGAAATCTACTTAGCTTCAATGATATACGCCATAATATGTACCATGTTAAGACTATTTATGAGCAAAATCATAAATATATTAACATTACTCTTATAAGATGGGCCTGGAGATTATCCATGAGAAGCTAGAAGCTTCTTCTATGGGTTTGTATTGTGTCATGATTAAGACCGTTGAAACCTACTCCACTATATCTTTGAGATCAGTAAATCCTAATCAATTTGAATTATGACATGATCGATTTAGTCACCCTAAAACTTCGATGATGCATAGAATAATCCAGAATATAAAGATATACCCTTTAAAGGATACAAAGATATTATTGTCCAAAGATTATAATTGTGAAACTTGTTCACAAGAAAAAACTCATTATCAAACCCTATGAAACATTGTCACGGATACGAACACGGAAATATAATATGACAAGATATAGGGACACGACAAATTTCAAAAAACTAGGATACGAATACGATTAAAACATGACTAATTCCACATAATTTGCATATTTACATATTACATTTATTCATTCAAAATAAATTATAAAATAATTATACGTACATATTACATATTGTATATTTATATATTACATATTTATATATTACACATTTAAAATTTAAAATCATGCATTTAAACCCCCCTACCACATTGCTCCAGCTTCATAATTTCATATAATTTTTTTGTTTATTACATATTACATATTTAATAAACAATCATATTTATATTCTTGCAATGCAATATTTTATAACAAATTTATCTTTTTGTGTTATCTAAAATAATATGAAATTTAATAACCTCTCCAATCTCTAGCATAACATTAGAGTCTATTTTTTTTATTGTGGTTATGAATGTGACTTTAGATAAGAACATACTACAATCAAATATCATTGAAATAATTATATTAAAAAAAACTAAAAAGATTTGATGATAAATCTTCACGATAAAATAAAATAATTGAATTTGAATGATAACGTCGACAGACATAAAAATGAAAATATCATTGCAAAGACTAATTTTTGATGATCTGAACACTACAAATTAATTGTTTTCATAGTTTTTTTATTTTATTTATATTTTGAAATAGTTATATATTGTAATCAATTTTTTTATGTTAGTGCACCTACTAGACAATTTTTAATTTTTTTTATATATCACTAATATAAGTATAGTATAATAAAAAAATTAATTATATTACAATGAAACTACAACTACTATAGTGCAACACTATAATTGCACATGCACTTGTGATATATGGCTAGGGCTAGTAACGAGCCAAGCTACTAGAGTAAGGCTCGGGCTCGGCTCAAAAAAGTTCATCACGAGCTCAGCTCATTAGCTAAATTAGCAGAGCTTGAGCCTTAATTTAGGCTTGAAAATTTTTGACCCCAAGTCTAAGCCTAACATAGCTTGGACATTAAAAACCATCATTTTTATTAGTTGCATTACCCCAAAATAAAAACCCTCAGTGGCCTCAGGTCTCAGCCGTGAAATACTGCGTAGTCCAAAAAGAAAAACAAATATTGAAGAAGATGATTTTAACAACTTTAACATCAATTACTAAATCAATTAAGGCAAAACAAATCTTATAAGAAATTATTTCCTTATATGATGTATTTGTTATCAAATTGATTATAAAAAGTTAAAAAAATATATGAGTTGAGCTCGAGAATTATTACAATACAAACTTATTAAACTCGGGATTTAGCTTGAGCTCGAGGTTAAGCTCAAGCATGTTCATATGAAAAACAAGCCTAATGGGCTCAAGCAAAACTTTTTTTTTAAATCAAGCCAAGCTTGAGCCTGATTTTAAGCTCGTTCAAAAGCTCGGCTCGGGCTCGAGCTCGCTCATAAATTAAAAAGTCTAGCTCGAAATATTCAAAGCTAGGCTCGGCTTGGCTCGTTACCAGCCATATGCTTAGTAACTCATGATCATCAAGAGCATTGCATAAACTATGCAATTCTGTAACAACAAACAGCCTAGGGCCAACCCAACTCTACATGACCCAACATGACCAACTACCCTAGTCCAGCCATTGGGTTGCGGCATATATGCCTCCACAGTCACGTGCTGCTAAGGTACAACCCAATTGGAGAAACTATGTCGCAAATGACATGGCATGGTGACATGAACTAGCCACCAAAACCCAAGTTGTACTGGTATGATACAGTCCAGTTGACATTTCTAATCCTGATACTATTTTCATCTATATACAATTGTATATTATATTTTTATACAAATAAAAAGTAATATAACACACATAAAAAAAGAACTAAGTGTACTTTTATATATCAGGTAACTATAATTCAAAATATATATATATATAATAAAAAACAAAACAATAATCTTCACAATAACAAATGTAATAAAAGATAGACCAACAAATAAAAAAAAAACATAAAATGTTGCATTTTTATTGAGGTCATCCTTGATATACAATGATTCTACTTTAGCATAGCATTTAAGAAAGGATAAAATATTAATATTCTTACCCATAAAAATTAAAAAAAAATTATATCTGATGAATCTCGAATCTAAGACTAAAGGTGTCAAACAGGACGCGTTGAGCCAGCCAGGCCCATTTTTTATGAGCACGACCGTGCTTTCGTGCCGGGCCAGGCACGGCACGGTTACTATACGTGCCATGCCTGACTCGGCACAATTTATTCAAGCCAGGCCCAGTACGGCCCACCGGCCCTACGGTAAATTTACCATGCTGGATCATGCCAGTACGGGCTTATTTAAAAAAATAAAAATTTTATATTTTTAAATATTAAAATTTTTGTATTAAAATATTTATAAAATATATATTATATATAGATAATATTTAAAAATTGTAAATCTGTAACTTGAAAATTATTGAATATATAATATTAATAAAATTTAAATTTTTTTTATTATTCTGTAATAAATTTAGTTTATAATTTATTAAAATTAAATTATAGAATTTTTAATGAAAAATTTAAACACAAAAATAAATTAAACAAAAAATATCGTTAAAAAAAATTACAAGGTCACAAAACAAAAACAAATCAAAATTGCAATCGGCCAATAGATACCGAACCAAAGAAAATACAATATAACATAAGTAAAAAAGCATACAATCAATACAAAACAAAACATCGAAATTAAAAATCAGAATCAAAAATAACACAAATCATCAATTGTGTCTGTGACCGTGAGACATCAAAAATCAAAATCAAGTGACAATGACAAATAACATGTGGTGTGACATGAGATTGGCAACGGGCAGAGGCAACCGACAACCACGTCAATCGTCAATCGGCATATCATGATCATCATTAATCGTACCATCAAAATCATTATCATATAGATCATCATCATCAACAATCAACTTCTCCACTTTCGTAGCGGATGCAATCCCTATCCCAGCTCCAGCATGACCCTGTATGCTAAACCTCGAATCCTCATCCTTCAAACAGGCCAAGGTCTCAATAATATCTGGACGTATTCTCGATCTCATATCCGAAATCACATTCACTACAACTAAAAAAATAGACTCCAATATTATGCTCGACACCGGAAGAGTCAGTAGATCCCATGTCATCCTAGATATCACGAAAAAGATGGATTCATATGATTTGTATCACTGTAATATATCAAGATTCTTAGTATCAGAATATGATAGGATTGAGTAGTAATCGGTATCAAAATATCGAGAAAGCTCGCTCCTATATGACGATCCATCTCATCATTTCCCCCTCACTAACTGAATAGAAAAATCATCTCCAAAAAATATATTCATGTCTATAATCACAGTCTCACTACTACTATCATCATACCTAGTATCGTAGTATGTGAATAGGTCAATCAACTTCTCGTAAATGAACTCTTTAAGTAGATCTTCCAGATTCATACACGAGGAAATGTAAGTCAGGGTATTATCTACCCCTTCCACCTTAACCCTAAGGTCCATGCATGCAGCGAGACAATAAAGAGATAGAATGGTGAACTAGTACTTTAAGTACTTGGTTTTCATCTCTACAATCATATGGCTAAGTGACAGGTCAGCTCAATAGTTCTTAAACATGCCACTAATGTTGCATATGTACCTGAGTACAATACAAGTCGTGGGAGTATAAATAAACGAACACATGTTCGTAGTGTCATAAAAAATCTTCAGGAATTTAATTTATAAAATTCCTGAAGCCCAGTTAGTGTCGTTAATAATAAGTTCGACATTCTTACTATTGACGCAGTCGAATATCACGTGTTAGTATCCAATACATGACTCCAACATTAAGTACGTGTAATTCCAACGGTATCTCACATTTGATTGAAATTTTTTCTTCTAACAAACAAAGACAACCAAACTCATGTTGTCTGCAAGGAATGCAAATATATTTTAGTGCATTACGTATATTATCAAACGCGGGAGAACACACTTTCATACTCACTTGTACAATCAAGTTAATCAAGTAACACATGTATCTGACATGAAAAATCTCTCTTAATAGTGCGTCTCTAATATTCCTAACAAATATGTTAATCGTTACTCAATTATTAGATATGTTAACAAATATGCTACTGACCGAGCCATCATGAGGATGAAAAATCTCAGAAAATCTTAAAATTTTTTTATTCATTGTCCATTTAAAATCTACATAGTGACCGGTGAGACATGCATAAGATGAATCATCGTGACTTGTCCAGATATCAGACGTCATAGACAACACTTCACTATATGTCATAAATTCATTAATTATTATTTATTTTTCTAACTTATTAAATTTTAGTATGTCATTCCTATATGTGGACTTAGGAATCTTACGATAAGAAGACTGAAAATATGTCTGTATGATGCTCACTACCCTTGGATCTTCAAAAAATATGATCGGAAGACCCATCAATGTGATAAGTTTGACAATGTCTTCCATGCCCAACTCGTTATGGTATATGAAGGGAGTAAACTTTGAGACTAAATTCGATCTAATCTCAAAAAATACAATGCTAAGTTTGATTTGCCTAGGATCTAATGCACCATATTTTTTGGTACATAATTTAGCATGCTTCTTAAGATGCTCAGTTGCAAACGAACTCTTACATGTTAAATTTCACATACAATATTTGCATTGTGTCATTTATTCTTCCTCGCCCCTAACATTTTTTTGTTTTGCTATATTAAAATGAGTCCAAATTGCAGAAATTCTCCTAATTTTTTAGATATTTGGGTTGAGACGACTAGAGAAACCAAAATTTCAACAGCCTCAGATCTTTGTGTAAGATTTTCATTTTCTAAATTTAAATGTAGTATTAATTATTTGTTTGGATTTTTGTTAAACAGAAAGTAGAGCCTGGATGATAGATTTAGATATTCATATTAGAGAGAGAAACTAGAGAGAGAGAGAGAGAGAAAGTAAACAAAAATAATTTATTTTTTAAATAATAATTTTTAAGTTAAAAGTTATAGTTCAATACTAAACAAAAATTAAAATACACGTAAAACTATGAGGTAGATCACGTGCAATGTGCACCACAGTCCAATTCAATCTTCCAAACCCAAGTTGTGACTCCCAAAAAGTCAAGCCAAATAACGAAATCTCGAGTCCCAAAAAAGAGAAAAACAAGAGCTTTGAGAGAAATTTGAAAGAGTACATAAATATTTATGAAAAATATAAAATTTATAGAGATGTGGGGGGTTTATAGATTAAAGAAATGAAATTTTTTTAGAAAATAATTTTTATATAATTTTTTAATTTTTTATAGATATTTAGAGGACAAAATCATGAGGATCGTCGGGTTCTACCTCCTAGCCATTAGAGGCGAATTCCAATGGCTAATATTCTAAATTTATTTTTTTTTAACCGTGGGGGGGTTCAGGCAGGACCACGGGTCGTTCGGATTCAAACCCGTGCACATGTGTTTTCCCGATCCGTATAGCCCTGGTGGTGCGGTGTCTCATGTCGGCGAGACGTGCCGCTGGCCACGAAACCATACCGGATCAGGCACGGCATAAGGCCCAGTTGGCCCGGCACGAGCCTGGGCATGAAAAATTCCCGTGCCGGGCCGGCCAAGGCACGGCCGAATCATGCCATGCCTAGGGCAAGACCAAACCGGCCCGGTTGACACCTCTATCCAAGACCTACAACCTTATATAAATGAATTTATTATCGTATTAAGACATTATCTTGAATATATACATACAATATAAAAAAATTTCAAATAATCAATAATTTTAATACTATTTTTACCTAAATATATTTGTATATTACATTTTTATACAAATAAAAAATAATATAATATATACATTAAAAAGAAAAAAAATGACTTATGTACACTAATAAAATCAAGGAACTATAATTCAAAAAAAAAGAATATAATAAAAAATAATACAATAATCTTGGCAATCATATGAATATTTAAAATACCAACAAAAAAATAAGAACATAAATCATATTATTTTTTTATTGAGGTCGTCCTAAGTGTACAGGGATTCTACCTTAGCATAGAATTTAAAAGAAAATAATATTTCTACGATCTTAGTCATGAAAGCCAGAAAAATTATATCTGATGAGTTTTGAACCTAAGACCTACAACCTTTATATACATAGATTTATCATCGAAACGAGCCATTACCTCGAATATATGCATACAATATAAAAAAATTCAAATAATTAATTATTTCAACACTATTGTTACCTAAATACATTTGTATATTATATTTTTATACAAGTAAGAAATAATATAACATATACATAAAAAAGAAACAAAAAAGGACCAAGTGCACTCTTACATATCAAGGAACTATAATTAAAAAATTATATATAATAAAAGACAATAATTTTGACAATCATACAAATATAACAAAAGACTAACAAATAAAATAAGATAAATTATATTGCATTTTTATTGAGATCATTCTTAATATACATGGCAATTATTTTAGCATGAGATCTATGAAAAATTAATACACTGACAATATTATCCATGAAAGTAAAAGAAATTATATATGATGAGTCTTGAGCTCAGATTTTAAAGCCCTTGGGCAAAAATATTTATCATCATATCAAAACATAACTTTCAATATATAAATGTACTAAAAAAATTTCAAAAATAATCAGTCATTCCAATATTATTTTCAGCCAAATATATTTCAATATTATATTTTTATACAAATAAGAAATAATATAACATGCACATAAAAAGAAAACAAAAAGGACCAAGTACACTCTTACATATCAAGGCACTATAATTCAAAAAAAAGGATAAAAATAATAAAAGACAACAATAATTTTCATTTTTCACAACCATACAAATGCCCTGTAAGTAATCAAAAAACTAAAAACACAAATATCCAGATTCAAAAATTATATTCAAAAAGTATTCCAAAAAACTATGACCGAAAACTCCAATCAAGGAAAAATAGAATTTTAATTTTTCAAAGAAAAAAAGTTTCCCACATTCTTCTTAAAAAAAAAAAGCAAGAAATAAGTATATACAAAAAAAAAACCATCCTGTCTAGCAAGTTATGTGCCAAAAGATACAACAAAAAGCAGCCAAAAAACAAGCTTCAAATCAAATTCTTTCTTCAAAGAAATTTGATCAGCAGTTAATTTTCCCAAGTTTGTATGAATTTCAGCGAGGGTAGTAGCAGCTAGCAGTGGCAGCTCAGCTGGTAGTAACAATGATTGAGTCAGTATTGTGGTAGCTCTACAACCACAAACCATGCTATAAGCACTTTACTATGCATAAAAATATCAACTCAAATACTGACAAACAGCATGCATATCAACAGAATTTAACTAGAGGTGTCAACAGGGAAGTGAGGACTGCGGCACTGCCTGGTTCAGCTGAGCCTGGCTCGGCACTGCACGGTCCAAAACCATGGCTGGTCCTGGGCTGTCGCCCCATGGCACGGAAGCACGGTCCACAGACCCTGCCACTCAGGGACCCAGGACCGGCTAAGAGTCACGGGTCAAATCCAGTCGGGTTGACAAGCCTACGGGGCGGATTATTATTTTTAAAAAAACCGGCCACGTAAGATGGCCACCAGTTGCATTTTCAAGCATCGAGTTCTGCAAGGTCCGGCACAGCCATTCATTCAGCCGTTCCGCCTTGCCATGCTGGGCCCAGCCAAATGATTCCCATGCCGCGCTTGGCACGGCATGGGAATTATATCATGAAGTGTCAAAAGAGCCGTGCTGCTTGACACCTCTAAATTTAACACTTTTTTTCCAAATTTAACCACTGCTCTCTCATGTCTAGCTCGTCCAGAATCCTAACAACCTAAAATAAATATAAATCACCCCATGATTTAATATATCACAATAGGAGAGACTGCAAGAACATTTTCCACATACCTGAGCTTTTCTGAGAAACATGCCAGAGCTGGTTCTGACTTGGCTCTCTACACTTTTTCCAGATTCATTATCTGCTACCATTGATTTTTCGAGCTTATCTTTAGCCTATTCCTCCAGAATAAAAATAAATAAGCAAATGAAGATCAAAATCAATCACATGTAAATTAATGTATGAATTCAATTATTTCTGTGAGAGTCAAAACATGTGAGCCGAGTAGGGAAAAGTTCCGTCCAAACATGGCCCACCTCATATGTGGGTCCAAACACAGCCCACCTCATATGCGCAGGTGGATGGACAATCCCCACCCTGCCCATTTTGACGCCTACTTATTTCAGATTATAATGACAAAGTCAATTTCATAGGAACATCCCAACCAGGTTAATTAGGTGATCGCATTCATTATCAGATAAAAATCCCTTGTAAATAAATGCCCTGTAAAATCAAAAAATTAGAATGAGCATAAAATTACTACGAAAAAAAAAGCCAAAAATTCAATATGTTGTATTATAACATTAGTAAGAATATATTCAAATGTGTCAAAAAAAATTATATAGCACCAACATTACTCTATTTGTGTCATTACATAAACACTAATACAACAATCTTCACATAAAATATTCACTTATAACCAACAATAAATTTTCTTAAAAATATAATATTAGCTCTCACGTTATACTAGAATGGAATACATCTCTTATAACATAGTTTGTCATAATCAAGAATGAGAGTGCTACAAAGAATATTTGAATATCATGATTTTATACTATAAGAAAAGAATATTATTAAATTTGTCTTATTATTACATGTAGAAATCAATTTAATTATCTTTTAATTTTTTAAAATATAATGGTATATTATGATATATATATATATATATATATATATATATATATCATAATGAATATTCACAAAACTTGAAAAAAATAAACTTTACCATCATTTTTAAAATTTTTTAAATAATAAATTTTAATTAATTATATCTTATTTATTATATTCAGAAAAACTTACATTTTATAAAGTTAATTCTATCTTATTAAACTTTTAAATCAATTATATTATATATATAATTTTATTATTATTATTATTAGTATTATTATTAGTTAAAATGAGTTGTTATGATTCAAAAGTTCAATAAAAAATAGTATTAAAGTGACGCAATTAAGTTTTCAGAAAAAATATTAAATGATTAATTATAATTTCTATTTTGTGATTTCGTTTTTATTTTGTGTGAATTATGACACTAATATTATTTTTTTCTACTGTGCCAATTTTATATTTTTCTCTTTTGCTATTTTTTATATAATACTTCTCTCAACACATTCACATCTCGTGGCTCAAAAATCTTTTGCCTCAAACCTTACATCTTACACCGTGAACACGCTAGCCTCTCACCTTATGTTATTCAATCATTGGTAAGGTAGTTTATCAAAAACAATAATATTTAAATTGGAACGATCAAATGAATTTGCAGGATAATAAACTTTTTTTATCAAAAGTACCCTTATTATTACTAGAGTAAGAATCAACATTTTAAAATAATAATAGAAAATGAGAAGAATTAGAAATAAAAACTTTTAGATTCTGAGACTTGACAACCTTGGAAGATACAAAAACAGAATATACTTAATTCATTGGAGAATTGTTACCCTCATTAGAAAATTTGATATTTTAATCAGAAATTATTAATTTATTAGATTAAAAAAATACTATTAAGTTGATATTTTCACAAAAAAAAAAATCACAAAATAAAAATTAAATTCATTTTAAATAATACAATAATAATTTCCCTTAAAACTTGAATACTATACATAGATACAAAATTTTTTTCCTAAATTTTTGAATTGGAATAACTCATTCTGAATATTACAATAATATTGATAATATTATTAATAATTATAATCAGAATTTATATAATAATAATAAAGTTGATATAAAAAAATGATAAGATTTAATTGACAAAATTATAAATTATGTTTTATGATTTAAAAAATTAAAGAAAGGCAATGATATAATGTATTTATTAAATCATAAAATCATTTTAAATATGCATATATATCACAATGAATATTTATAAAAATTTGGAAAAAATAAACTATACCATTATTTACTTTTAATTATTTATATTATAAAATAAAAAATATAATTATGTCAATTATATCTTTTCATTTTTTTAAATCAATTATAATATCACTATTAGTATCATTATCATTATTATTAAAAAAAATGCTTCAATCCCCAAAAATAAAAATATTTATTTTTTTGGAACTCATTTTTTTTTTACTTTTTATGCATTAAAAATAAAAATATTTAAGTTTTAATACACATAAATATATAAACCTCACACAACTATTAATCTTGTCACATCAGCATGTAACATATAAAAAAATAAAAAAAAATATGAAAAAAACATAATCCTCACTATATGTTGCACATCACATCAGCATGTCACATAATTAGAGGTGTCAACTGGGCCGGGCTGGCCCGGCATGGCACGATTCGGCCTGTCATGTCATGCAGAGGCCAACCGGGCCTCATGTCGTGCCTGGCCCGGCATGGTACCATGGCCCGTGAGCAAGGTATCTCGGCACGAGCCAAGAAACCGTCTCAGTGGCAGAAGTTGAGCTCGACAGGCGAGACTCACCTGGCAGAAGTTGAAAAAGAATGCGGCGTAACACCGCAGCGGTGTGCTGCCGAAATGGTAAAACCCTAATTTTTTTTAAATTAATGTTTCGGCCCGACCGAGTCGAACCCACTGGATTCATGCCGCGGGCCCGTGCAGGGCTGACCTCCATAGAAACGTGTCTTGCCTGGCCTGACACAAAAGCACAGTCGGACCGACTAAAAATAGACTAGGCCAGCTCGGCATGTCCCGTTTGATACATTTGCACATAATAAAAAAATAAACCATATATATACACTATATATAATACATATTGATATATATAAAGATATAATATATATATATACACACACACAGTATATATACAGTATATATAATGTGTATAGATACAATATATATATATATATATAATATTTTTTATATAGAGAATATGCAGTATATATAGTGGGTATAGATACAATATATATATATATATAACATTTTTTATATAGAGAATATACAGTATATATATATATTGTATATATACTATATATACACAATATAAAAAACTGTATATATTACATATATACTATATACATATTACTTATTTTGTAAATATACTGTGGATTTAAACAAGATAAATACTGTATATCTATGTTTATATGGATAACATTATGCATTATATATGCAATAAGCATATGTTTGATTTTTTTTAAATGCGGCATGCTGACATGGCATGGCACATATGGTAAGAGTTGTGTTTTTTCCAAAAAAAAATTCCCATGTGGGATTTAAGTATTTGAATGGACAAGGTGAGATTTATGTATTTTCGTGCATCAAAACTGATATAATTTTAGTTTTAGTGCACAAAAAATAAAATAAAAAAAATAGATTTCAAAACTTAATTATTTTCAAAACTTAATTAGTTTTAGTTATTCCAATTAATAACCATAGGAAAAAAATTTGTATCGGTGTGAATCAAAGTTTCTGGAGATATTATAATTTTAATATTTAAAATGAGTTAATTTCTATTTTGTGATTTTGGGATGTTTTTTTTTTCTGAAAATACGAGCCTAATATAATTATTTAATCTACTGAAATTTTATTTTTTTCTTTTTCATGGTATTTAATATAAATTTGTTGATATTATATTATTCCCCTCAACAGACGCATACCTTAAGGTGTCTCAAAAGGCTTTTCCTAGAGTCTTAAGCCACATCACAACCCCACCAGCCTTTATTGTATGCCTTTTCTTATATTGAGACAACAGTCTTGGAACACCTACCACTAAAGACAAATATACTTTTTTCGTGGGAAGATTCACACATTAAAAAAAATTAAAAGATAAATCATTAGATTAATGTCATATTATTATACAGAAAATTTTATTTATTATCTTTTAATTATTTAAAAAATAATATTATATTCTGATATATTTATATATATACACAGACACATATTACAATGACCTATCTTATGCATCTAGGTAAGCAACATCCACAGGATTAGCCCTATTTATGATTGATCACCTTCTTAACTGAAAGCCACACTTTGGAGACCTTGAGGGAGTAGCATAGGGAGAGGTAAAGTGTGTGAAATCATCTACCACCTGATTGTCCGCTAGGGATATAATAAAGATAATCAGTCTTTTCACCTTCATTTATGAGGAATGAATAAATGGAATCGGACAAAACACATAAAGAGCACACTCAAAGCATGTTTTTTTTTCGATATGACCCTATCCAAAGAGGTTATAGGGTTGCGTTGGGAAAAGATCAACCATTACCTTTTCTACGCTCTTGTCCAATCTAATAATTCTTCACAATAACATGGAAAAAAGAAACTATACTAATATTATCTTTTAATATTTTATAAAATTTAATTAAATCAATTATATATTATCATTTTTTAAATCAATTATATTAATACATATAAATTTCGTTTATAATAAATATTATTATTATTTCTTTATTTTAGATATATGTTGAGTCCTCTATTCATATAAGTCATGCATGTATTATAGCTCCAAAGACTGAATAAAGTAGAAAAGTGACATCGAATTGATATTCAACTAAATGAACTTATCATCAATTTATTATGTATTTTGAATTATTAATGCGTTAGTAGTATGAACTCATCTGTTTTAGGAAACAAGTTACACGATCCGAGTATAGTATCTTGGCAAGGACCATTGCAATGTCGATTAGTCATAGTATAAAAAAATCAATGGTTCTCAAACCTTGAAAGAGAGAAAACAAAAAAGTTAGCTTGACTTATTAGGTTTATAATAAATTCTTAAAATATAAATCATTAAATAACAAGAACATAAAATATATTGATATCCTAAAATATAAAAATATAAATATAAAATATTTACGAGATACTAGATGAAAAAATAAGAAATCTGAAATATAGATGATTATAAATTTTTTTGTGTGAAATGAATAAATATAAATTATATTAAGATAATAATAAATAAATACTTTAAAATAAAATTGTAGAAATCAAAACAACTAAAGATAAATTTATCACAATCAAACTATTAGCAAGTGGAAAAAATTTTAAATATGACTGAAACATATGCTTCACAAATAAAATTTGATGAAACAAAAAAATAATTTTTTTTTAGAAAGATATAAATAAATTAGTATAATATATACCAAGAAAAGAAAATATGTTATTTGATATGAACTTAATTAGGTATAATTGCGAAAGTAATAAGTATCATGAAAAATATCATGAAAGTTAAGAGTTTGAATAAATATAATAAATAAAATGAGTAATCATAGATTTTATTTTAGCTTAAAGACTTTCAATAATTGATATACACTTAAAGAAAAAGATATAAATACTTTGTGATTTTTAAAAATAATTTTAATGAGCCAAATACTTTTTTTTTTCTCAATAAGAAAAAAAGATACGACATTATGCAAAGATTATAAATAATATATATATATATTAACATTTATTAATCATAATGAATCTATATCTCAAAAAATACAGTCATAGAAAAAATTAAAATATATATATCTGAAAATAAAATAATAAAACCTAAAGGGTGAAAATAAATGTATTTAAGAAAAAATTTAAAAAAATAATTAAACTTAAACATAAATATAAATATTATGTACAAATTATGTATAAATATTTTAGATATATAAAAATTTAAAAAATAAAAAAAAATACTAATTACATGAAAAAAGTATGTATAAATATTTTAGGTATATCTTAAAAAAATTATATACACATATATAAAAATTTAATAGTGGAAACGGAAAATTCAGCAAATTATTTTAAAAGAACTAATTTTTTTTACAAAAAATACTAAATAGTATAAATAAACATACTATAAAATTATATAAAAAATTAAAATAAATTAAATGCGTTGAGTAATATTAAGTTTAAGATATAATTAATTATATATAAACTACAAAATAAAAAGAAAGAAAATAATATTTTAAGATTTGATAGAGTGAGTCAAAAAAAAACAAATATATTATTCATACAAAATACATTATGAATGAAAATAATCAAATTACAATAAAAATTAAGTACAATAAAAATAAAAAAATATATTTTTATAACCTTTTATATAAATTCAAAAATACATATTTGAATATTAAAAGTAATAAACATCTAATCAAATTTAGATATATAACTAAGATAAGACTCGAGAATATTTGAAAAAAAAACTACCAAGAAGATGAACGCAAGAAAACCCCTAGTGCTCCATGACATTAATATTAAAGTTTAAAGAGTTGGATAAAAAATATGATATAGTTAACGAATTTGTTTAGCAAGATCAATAAAACCAAAAAATATCATTTGAATGAAAACAAGTTCACATTTATAAAAATTGATAATGTGTTCAAGATTATAATAAGTATCGA
Organism: Sapria himalayana; assembly: GCA_029783825.1. NCBI lineage: Eukaryota > Viridiplantae > Streptophyta > Magnoliopsida > Malpighiales > Rafflesiaceae > Sapria > Sapria himalayana. The sequence continues at coordinate 1,995,248 of JAREIK010003123.1, read as the reverse complement.
TGTAGTTGACTCTTGAGTAACATCATAAAATTTTTGGAAAGAGTAATTAAACACATATTAAGAAATAATATAAAAATTTCAAAAAATTAATTTGGGTTTAATCCAATTAAGTTTATTGTAAAAATTATTTACTTTATTAAAGATTTTTGTTGATGAAAAAAGGCATCGATTGTGTGAGTGTATGTTTGTTGAGCCAATCAAAAACATGATATCTAAAATTAAATTGGTTTAAGATGTTACTCATGAATTTCTAATAGTTACAAATTTCACTAAAGATCACCACTTAATTCTTATATTTTTGTGTTCATTATAAATGATTTGACAATAAAACTCCAAAAAAATATCACTTGATGTATATTTTTTGTAGATGACATAGTTTTAGTTGATAAGATTGAATTATGACTAAGCAATAAACTAGAAATTTGTGAAAAGCTTATGGTAGAAACTCGAGGTTTACTTTAGTAATAATTTAGTATAAATATGTGTGTGTGTGTGTGTGTGTTGAACTAATTAAAAACATAGTGTCCAAAGTTAGATTGATTCAAAATATCACTTATGAATTTTTGATAATTATGAAACTTTATTAAATATTACCACTTATTTTTTATATTTTTATATTAAATATATATAAATTAACAAGGAATCTTCAAAAGATCTCTTCATGTATGTTTTTTGTAGATGATATTATTTTAGTTGATGACATTAAATTATGATTAAGCAAGAAATTGAAAAATTAGAATAATGATTGAGTCAAACTTTAAAATTAATCATTAAAAAAAATATTTGAAATATAAATTTAATCGTATGAAAAGTGATAATGATTTAGTAATTAAAATGAAAAATAGGACGTGTTAAAGTTCAGTCATTTCAAATATATAAGCTTTATATTAAATAAAAATAAGAAAATTGACAAGAGTGCATAAGGCTCGTCGAAAAAATAAGTATCAAAAATTAGTTATTTCAAATATCTTACTTGACCCTCCAAATACAAGAAAGAGTCACTCGTTATCTATGAAAGCTCATAGAAATCATACTCAATGCATAAAGCTTTTTTCTTAGTGAGGAGATAAGAGAAATTAATATCTTGACAGTCGTATATCGGAAAATTAAAAAATTATGTCTAATAAGTCTTGAACCCAAGACATTTTTCATCAGATCATCTATATCTAAATATATTGGTCAGTATTATGATGATACTCCTATAAAATTATCATTTACACTAGAGTATAAAATATGTAGATGTGAAAAATAAGTCATGTCGAACCAACATGAATATAAAAATATAAAACTATCAAGATTGGTTGTGGTCATGTCGACCAAACATTACTATAAATATAGGAAGCCCGACACAGTTTGAGTAGTGCCAATATGACTCTGGCACTCGGGTTGTTCTAGTATGACTCTAGCTCAAGGCATGGGATGCATTGGGCCCATGCATTTTACTAACCCAAGGCACAAGTAAGGCACAACACAAGCAAATGGCTCATGCCAAGTAGACCCAACTTAGGATGGGTTCGTTACCAGTGTCATGGGCTTAAGCACACATGAAACCTAAATACATTCCTAGCGGCTAGCCTTATTCGTGCCTAGCAAATGCTAGGCTCTAATGATTCAAACTATTCCATATGGTTGTGGTTGTGTTGTACATCAATAATCCACATCCCAAAAGCTATGATTGCACAAGAACAACCAAAACCAAACTATACAAGTTGTACAATGTATAATGTACATTGTGTTAGTATAATATATTAAAATTAAATAATAATTAACATAAAAAATATTTTTATTTAAAATTATGCAACAATATTGAATTTTCTAAAATTATTTAAATTCTAGTAGATGAATTTTGTGAAGAATCCAAAGTTACATTCATGCATCTTCAAAATTATTAAGCATGTCAATGCTTCTAAAATATCCAACATTGAGTTTCTCCTCATGTCAATAATTATATTCACAAAAATGAAAAAAATGGACTCTGATAGTATAGTAGATAACAAAAGAATCAATAAGATTCCTACCAATTCAAAATGAAAAATTCTTTTAAGTCAATTAATGAAAAATATGATAATAATAAATATTTAAATATTTTGATAATTTACACATATTAAACAAACTATCTTAACATTCACCATTTATTGACTCAAAAATTTATCATTTATGAAAATATTTTTGATCACAATATTCATATTTGCACCACTACTATCATAGTTGTTTTATTGATATTTATATAAATTATATATTTATTTATAAATTTTTCTTCTATTTTTTGTGATTAATTCATGCAATGACATGTATTTTATAATATTTTTGTCACATTCATTTTATCTCTACGATCCATAAAAATAACTAAGTAATAAAATAATTGATAAGTTAACTAACATTTTAAATATTTTCTTTTTGTATCCACAAAAATAAAGATATTTTCTATATTATTTCAACACACAACCAATGTTAAATATACACTTTATTATAATAGACTATATGAGAATTTATACATACAAACACAAATAAAAATCATTAAAAACTCAAAAAATAAAAATCATACTTTCTGATTATATTCAATTATTAAGATTACATCAATTTTAGTATTCATTAAATCAAGTATAATATGTTAATAACTAACATATTAATTGAATATTAAAAATATTGAATTCTAATGATATTAGACATCAAGTTAACATTTTTTTTAAGGCCAAATGACTTAAATACACTATCAAATTCATAAAAATTTGCTTCATGTAAAAATAAATTTGAAAAAACTTCAAATAAATTTAATGAGTTAGAATTTAATTTTAGAGTCCAAGATGATGATAACACCAGATTTAAAAAAATACAACCAAATGTGATACTAGATAATAATGATTAATTAGACTTGACTTGTAATTATTTGTTCCACTAATGGAGGAGGAGAAAATGAAAGCTAAAAACATTGCAAAAAAGATTGAGACAACATGGAGACAAGAAAGAGAAGTGCATGGACTAATGTAACATTGTTACATTCATCAAAGTTGTTTGAGAAAAAAAAATTAAACTCAATGTTTACGTGAACATTTGCTAATGAAGTCATTGTTTAGGCATTCCATGTGCATCTCTAATTTTATTTGTGTCTGTATGTATGTATGTATATATACACATATAAAATACACCTATGTGAGTTATGCTTACATTAATAGTCCAAAATCCAAATAAAAAAATAGGTTGGTATCAAATAGACAGTAAATATTGATAAACTTATTACTAATTTAATATCTAAATAATTAAGATAAAACTAAATTAATGATTATAATGACATTTACTAAATACAATCATCAAATACTCATATATTATAAAATTATCATGATAATAATATAAAATTAAATTCTAATATTTTGTTAATTTCTATTTATAATCAACATGATAAATGGTGATGCATAAAAAATATTTTTTTTGATATAATCATCATCAAATACTCTAATATGTTTTCTAAGATTTTAATTTATTAAATATTTATTAAATTTAATAATATTATATAATATTAATTTCATAGGTCAACCTAGAAATACTCTAATATGCAGATTAGAGATAATTTTACATAAAATGCACTAATATATGATCTTCCATGAATTTAAACGAAAGAATCAATCTAATAATCGACCTAGTTTTTTTTCTATTATAAAATCATGATCGTGAATAAATAACATCATTAAACCTAAAGTATATCTAAATTCAATGATCACGACTAAGCTAGATTTAGCTATGATCTTATTGCATCATATTTTTGATGCATTATCTGACATAACTCTTTAAGTGTCTAGTCTCACTACTAATTTTATAATTATATATTTATTTATAATATATATATTGGAGAAAACTTTATTTGATTCCTCTAATATTTTAATTTTTAATTATATTGAAATGTGTTTTAATTTTTAATTTTCAAAATTAAAAGTTAAGAGTTGGTATAAAATTAAAATTTATAATATTTAAAATTTTTAATTTTCAAAACTAATTATGAAAATCATAATTTACAATTCATATAACAATTTGAAAATAAAAAATTCAAATCAAGAGCATTGACATTTGAGAAATAAAGCCTATGAATAGAATTTAAAAAAAAATTATGTTTTTTTTTATTTTAGAAAAAAATTTACTTAAATATTAGACTATTAGTTGAACAAAATCCATTCAACTGTTGGATTATGTCCAATGGTCCATCAGCCATCACTATCAAATCAGGTGACAATGATGACAAGTGCTGATGTGATGCATAAGCTAGAAAAGATAGTGTCAAAAATGACACAATCAAGCATAAATGGCACAAACAATCAAACCAACCCGTTCACGTGTCTTTTTTGAAAAATATAGCACATGAATCTCACGTGACAAACTCAACGTCCATCCTTCCCTATGATATAACTTGGGGCAACTCTGCACTCCAAGCTATATCATGCTGCTTGGTCTACGACAGGCATATCGAACCTCCAGACCACTCACAACTCACACCTTCGTGTCATATCATATCACACCAATTCAAAGCATGAGTTTGACCAAATCATGTCATGACAAGCTTGATTTTTCCCAAATCATATTGAGGGTCAAGCCAAACCATCAACTAGTTGGTCACCTCTAAGATCAGATTGATTTTAAAGAAAATGAGATTTCTCATAAAAAGAAACCTCCATCAAGTCAGAACAATCTAGTACAGCACAAATCTACCCCAATTCCAACTGATAAGCCAAAAACTAGAAAATATGATCATCTATTACTTAAAATTTATACTAGAAAAACAAAACATATGTAAGCTATTTAGAAAAGAGAAATCTTAAAAGAAACTAAATGATCCTACAGTCAATTCTTCTGATATTGATATTCTAAATGTTCTCCAAAAGAATTAAAAGAGTTGTACTAAACATCATATTTTATAAATATTATCATACACACTTCTATTTTATTTTTATCCTTTTTTATTATTTTTTTAACGATACTAAGATACTCATTTCTTTTTGAAGAATTATCTCACCAAGAATAATATGAAGTCGTGTTAGAAAAGATGAATAGCATTCACTACAATTGAATATAAAATATAATACCTCAGCATATGAGAAAATATATTGTTAATTGCAAGTAAATATTCAATATAAAGATATGTCAAGATAAAAAGACAGATTGCCAAAAGGTGAAACTAAATGCAAAATGATTCATCTAGATATTAGATGTGAATTACTCAAATAATTTCTATATAGTGTTCAAATTAATTTTAGTATGAGTTATAATATTACAAACAAATTTTAACAAATAATCAATGTACTAACTAGAATTGAAAAAATATATTTTTTCCATGATATTTTTAAAATTAAAGTGCATATATAATAATCACTTAATTTTTGAAGAAATAGAATGTTAAAAATGATGTGGATGCAATACTTAATTAGTATATTACAAAAGGTATTATATAGCTTAAAATAATCATTAAATACTTAGTTTATGAGATTTTCATTAAAAGTCATCTATATTATGTTATATAAATAAATTAGAAAATTTTTTATTATTTAAAAAGAGAATAGATAGCAGATTAACTCTATCACATAAAGGAGAATTATATAAAAAACTAATTATCTAATTATCATCAAATTAAATATAACTTATACAATTAATATAGTTCATTATTTCTTATACTCTTCCCAACAAATTCACCTAGAAGTAACTTTCTAAATCATAAAACATATATGGAAAAATCTCCACATTTTGGGATGTATTTCAACGATCACAAGCACCTATAATTAGTAGAATATTACGATTCAAATTTAGACAACAACTTGCATCAAAAAATATATATATTACAGATATTTATATTTTTTTGGATATAATTTTATCTTCTAAAAAAATAAGAAACTAACGATTATTTTGAGAATCTACCTAGATCCATATTTAAGAGCAGCGACAACAACCTCTTGAGCAATGATTTAGATCAAATACTTACTTAATAAGATTAGGTATCTATTTTCTTCTTTATTATTCTCTATAATAATAAGCAAATTATAAGACATATAATCTTTAATCCTATTTTTTAAGAGTAAATAAAATACATAAAACTAAATTACAATTTTCTAAAGAAAAACTTTTAAAATGGAACTATCACTAAAATTGAATTTCCTATAGTAGATCATTCACCTAAAATCTTCACCAAGGCATTAAAAGGACCTCAGCTATATATTTTTCATTAAACTTAGTATTCTAAATATTTACGAATTAATTTAAAAAAATATTATAATTTACTACTATTGATGCTTTATTTTTTTTATGTGCTATGGATAAAAACATCCAACATATTAGCTACCCCTAAGATTATAACTCAAGCAAGTTGGGTCAAGATGAGAGCCAACCCAAAACCAACTCAAATCCAACATGTGTCAACCAAATATGTGATTCAACCTAAGTTTCAGTCTAGATCCTTCAATACGAACTAAAATTATGAAACTAATGTTGAGCTCATATTGAGTATAAGTTGGATCAAGTTGGGTTGGTTGGATCAGGGTGAGTGATTATTAATATTACAATAAAAAAATTAATAAAAATTACATATAATTTTTGTCATTTTACTTACAAAATATAAATATAAAGAATTATCATTTTCAAAATACGTCACATTAACTAATCTCTTGATTTTATATGAATAAAATATAAAAATTTCAACTTCACTAATTAATCTTTTTAAATAATATAAAACTACAAATTATTAGTTACCATATATTTTTGGAGGACCAAATTTAAATAATATAAGAGGCACACACACAGAGCACCCTACTCACCATAACTTAACTATGAATATTTCAATTTTCAAACCCTCAAGCCCTCATTAATTTTTTATAGGCAAAGCAAAGTATCATGATCTGATGAATTTCCTGAAAATATTAAAATACATGGTGGTTCTATGGAGACTTCAAGAAAAATCTATAAGATTCTGAAATATTCCAGATAATTTCAGATGGTTCCAGAAAATTCTAATGGAATTTTTAAAAGATTCCAGAAGTTTAAAGATCACTTCCCATTCTAGAATATTTTAAAAATGTCTTAATAATAAAATTAAGATATATCACATAGTCTTGACCATTTGTGAATGGAAGTTCTCCCTATATAATAGAGCTCGCAACATTGTTAAATCATTTAAATTTTCAAGTTATGTTTAAAGTATATTTTTACTCCCTGAGTAATTCATTCTCTTGCTAAACTTGTATGTATGCTCATGTGAGTGCAATTGTAATGTGAAACAAGAACAAGCTAACATTGACAATTATAAAAAAGAATTTCCTAGTCTAAGATCATATTGTAGCACTAAAACTTGTTAGCTGTGAAAAGTGATATCAAAGATGATTAACTTTCATGCTATGACATTTATTCTTTTAATCAAAATCATGTGCAAGATATGTATGATGCTTAAGGAGAAGAAAAAGGCACAGCTCAAAAAATATAATGGCCTCCTTAGAAGCTCAAATGAATAAAGCTAATCTAACTATTGGTGAATTGTAAGATAAATTTAAGAATATTGAGAAAAGCATTGGAGAGATAACATCAATGAAAAATGCAAAATACCCTCACTATTATCTTGGATATTCTAAATCAAAAGAACTATATTTTAAAATCAATAATTATTATTATGAAAGGAGAGACAAAAAAGTTAAAAGAATAACTTTTAACTTATAAAACCATACATAAAAGCATGATTGGCCAAATGTTACCAATGGGAATGAATATCCAAAAGCCAAAGAAGTTTAAAAATACTCAAATAGCAAAAAAACAAATAACTTGCTTTGGGAAAGAGTAACATTTTTGATTGTTGAGCATTACAAGTGATACAACCAAGATTAGCACTACCACCAAATATCTAATAATTGTTGTGGTTCTTTGGTGACAACATAGTTATTTAAGATGCAAGGCACACTAAGGCACAAAAGTCTTTTGGAGCCTTTTGGAGCCTTAAGGCGAAAGGCGCACTTGAGGCGCGGGCTTTTTTATTTGAGGCGCACCCAATCTAATACAGATACAAATTATATATTTTACTAAATATAATCTTTAATTTTCATCTAATAATAAACTAATGAACATTAAAGATAAAAATTAAATATTAATAGTACTCTCATCATCCAAACATTCAAAGTTTCAAAACAAAATAATAAACATTTAAAGTTCTAAAACAAAATAAACACTCATGTATCTACATCTAAATCAAGAAAGTCTTCATCAATATCATCTGCATCATTAATCTTCCACTCCCCCTCTTTTTCATCTTCCTCTCTCGATAAATAGATCATCTATTCATCTTCATCAATCAAAGTAAAAATATGAGTATGTTTAGAGCTAGATAATCTTGACTTTAGTTTTGGTATTTATGTTTTGCTTGGTTTAGCACGGACACGAACACGGACACGGGGATACGACATGGCAGGATACGGGGACACGACAAATTCTAAAAAATTATGATACGAATACGGCTAAGATACGTCATGATAAAAAAAATAAAATTAAAAATAAAAATCATTTTCTTTATAAATATTAGGTATTTTATAAAATAAATTAAATTAAATTAAAATATTTTAATTTATATTTTTTTAAATAAATATATTTTTATTTTATAAAATAAAAATATTGTATTTTATTTTATTTTATAAGATAATATTTATAATTATTTTATTTTATAAAATAATATTTTAAAATTATCTTATATTATATCAAAATATATTATTTTATTTTACCGTCTGCCTTCCCCCTCAATTCCCGTCCGCCTGCCTCCCCCCTCAATTCCTGCCTGTATGCCTTCCCCCTCAATTTCCGTCCGCCTGCCTCATCCCTCAATTCCCACCCGCTTGCCTTCCCCTCAATTCCCGCCCGCCCACTGCCTCCTCCCCCTCAATTCCCGCCTGTCCCCTGCCCCCCCTCAAATCGTGCCAGCCCTCTGCCGCCCACTGGACGTCCAATACACCACCGTCCGATACACCACGTGGCGTATCGGATACGAATTTATCAATGATACGCCACGTGGCATATCGGACACATATTCGTGTCGTGTCCGTGCTTCCTTGCCCACATTGCCTCACCCACCTGCGCCTCGCCTGAAGCGAGGTATTTTTCCCGGGAGTGGTGGCGCATGAGCTTTAGGCTCGCCTCAGGCACGCCTTTCATAACTATGGGTGACAACGAAAATATAAGAATTCTAATATTAATACATATTGATTTTTCAAATGAAAATTATATCAACAATTTTATTTTAAAATTTAGAAGATAAAGTGAGGATTATATTGTAAAGGCTAACCCAACATTAAAAAATCAGAAATTATGTATGTAATTTTTTTGAACTAATACTTTAAATTTCTAATCACAATATTTTCTTTTATGAAATATTTGAAACCTTAGATGAAATAAGAATTACATAGGAAATGTGTCCTAGACCTCATTCGTGCAATGTCGATAGCAAAACCTTTAGTAAAACTCAAGGTGAACAAGCTCAATTATTTCAAAAATAAAGAGAAGAATCATATTGATCAAAACAAATAGTCAAAGAATAAATAGCTAATGTGAAAAAGAAAACTATCATGTGATAGAGATGTCAAGTGGGTCAAGCAGTCAGGCACGGCCCGAGGCATCACCAGACTAGACCGTGCCTGACCCTGCATGACACGGTCTAAAACTATTCCTAAACCTGTGTCATGCTAGCTCAAGGCATGGCTCATATAGTACAGGGCCAGGGAGTGTCGAGCCTCATGCTAAAACAATGATAACCTAAGTGTCTGGCCCGAAAGTAAGGTCCAGCAACACAGTCAAATATCATGCCCTAAAACTCAAGCAAGGTTTCAGGCACAGTCCGAGACAAGCACGACCAGCCCTACTTTTTACACGTGGCAAAATTTTATAAAATTACCACCACGTGTTTGGCCCACAACATCTGCATGGGACTATCCATACCCATGTGGACATGCAGCATGTGGTGCCGCCTCCCCTGTATGAGCCAAGTGCCAAAGCCCCAAGCTCAAGTTCCCATCAAGCTTCGCCCAAACCTTCCGAAACTGACTCCCAACAGTCCAACAAAAGATTAAAATGAGATACATCTAGCCATTGGATGAAGCCCTAACGAATAAGAAATAAATAGAACGACTATCAGGTTTATGCCATAAATATTTATTAAAAAATTAAAAAAATATACAAAAAAAATCATATTATAATCTATATATATATTCTCTCCTTTTCCTATCTCTCAATCTCACTTCTCACCTTACTCTCCTATCTTTCTCTATAATAACCTCATTCTCTCTCTCTTTTGTCTTTCTCTCCTCTCAAAGTTTGACTTTCTATCACCTCTCGATCTCGGGACTCGAGTGCAAACGGGGACATCGGACTTGAGCAATCGCAAATACATAAATAACCAAACAATTATTATTTTTTAAATTTTATTTAGTTATTTATTTTTAATTGTAATTAATAACTTAATATCAAATAATATTTAATTTAAAAAATATAATTTAGAATATAATTAATAAACTAATAACAAATCTAAAATGACAATGAGTTAATTTAATAATAATCATAGATAATTTTAATATTGATAATCATACAAAGAGATCCGAGGCTAAAACAATATTTCTCTAATGGTCTCTGCTCACACTCAAACATTTAAAAAATAAAAAACTAAAAAAAATTTATAATTTTGACTCACTTTAACATTATATAAAATAAAAATATTAGGAGTACATGTGAGACTGTGCACCTAAAGAGACATGCCAAATAATATACTAAATAATATAATACATTATATTATAAGCAAACTTAATTAAGCAGTGGAATCTTTGAGATTTGATCTAGTTCAGCTTCTATATTGACTCCCAACATATACGGCAATGAGTTGGAAAGAAAATGTACAACCAAACTGATAAGTCTTTCAATTAGATTTTTAAAGAAATCAAAAGTAGTCAATATCATACAAACCTATTTACAGCATGCATATCATAGAATTTCAAGATTTAAATTTAGGAACGACATACTAAAATATTATAAATTAAAAAATAAATAATAACTAATAAATTTATGAAATATTGTAGCGTGGTATCCATGATATCTAATATCTGAACTAGTCACGACGATGCATTGTATGTATACCTCACAACTCACTATATAAATTCTAATTAAATACTAAATAAAAAAATAATGAAATTTTTAGAGTTTTTCCATCATCATGATAGTTCGACCATATATAAGAATTTGAATAGAATTTTTAAAGAATATAATATTACAAATAAAATATATAGTATCATATTTGATACCGCATCTAGCAATAAAATAGCTATTAACATGTTTGTTAAGATTATTAAAAATAAGTCATTAGAAAATATTTTTCATGTTAGATACACGTATTACATCACAAACCTGGTGGTAGAAGCGGGGATAAATATTATTTCCCTTATTTTTTTAAAAAATATGTAACTCACTAAAATATTTTCAAATACCTACCTAACAATAGAAGTTTGATAGTCCTTGTTTGTCTGTGGATCTAAAATAGAAGAAATTCTACACGAATATATGACATCATTGAAATTACACATACCTGATATTTGAGTCATGTATTGAATACGAATAATAATATCCGACTACATCAATAATAAGATTGACAAACTTATTATTACCGACACTCACTTGAATACAAAAATTTTATTTATGAAATTCCTAAAGATTTTTTATGAGACAAAGTACATGTGTTCATCAGTTTATATTCACATTACTTGCATTGCACTTAGATACATATGCAATATTAATAATATATTCAGGAAGTTTAAAAATGATCCGACATTTAGTGACATGAATATTAAGATAAAAACTAAATATTTAAAATATTAATCTACTATTTTATCTCTTTATTATTTAACTATTTGCATGAACCCTAGCATTAAGGTGCAAGAAGTATCGTCATGCATAACCCAGGAATACTAACCTGAAAAATTCTTTTACGAAAAATTAATTGAGTTATTTATATAATACAACACTAGGTATGATAGTAATAATAACCATGCTCCATGTACGAACATGGATTCCTTATTCGAAGACTAACTTCTCCACTCAGTTAGCGAGAGAAAAATGATGGGGTTGAATAGGAGCAAGCTATCTTGATATTTAGATACCTATTACTGTTAAATATTATCACATAATTATAACAATAACCTTAATAATTTATAATAATAGAAATTATATGAGACCACTTATCCTATGCTATCTAAGATAACACAAGAACTACTGACTCTTCCAGTGTCGAGCATAGAATCAAAGCCTACTTTTTCTAATTACAATGAATATGATTTCAAATAAGAGATCAATACTACAACTAAATATTATTAAGATACTAGCAAGCATGAAGGATTGATTAGAATGATTCGAAATTGAGCATCAAGGATTGATATCATGCTTAAATAAGAGTGAAAAAATTGCTAGCAAATAATGTCTCATGAGACTTTGAAGAGGTTAAGCTAACTGCTAGTAATACCATCAAATACTTATGTGATGATGATTAATTACATACTTATACCAATTGATATTGGGATTGAGGCATTGAGCTTGCATTATTATTTATTATGATTAAAATTTATAATTTTAATTTTATGTTGTTGTGAGTTGTGACTTTGTGTAAATTTATTTATTTTTAGATTGAATGATAAATAATAGGTCATGAATATGTTTTTTTGATATTTTTTATTAGTTATTATACTTTGTCAACAGGTGGCCAATGGGGAAATATCCAGGCCCAAACCGATAGAGTAGTGTCATAGTATTGGGTCGTAGGCTGGAATAACATGGCCCAAGCCAACACAACTCAGCACGGCCCGACATGGCCCAACACAACCCAGCCCAAATTCAGCTAAGCTCGGGCTAACTGTTTTTGAGTCATGTTGTGTTTGGCACGGCACGGTGGCCAGACTGAGCAACCAAAAATCATGTTATGCTGGCATGGCACAGCCAATTTGACACCTCTATCACATGATGATGAAACAAAGAAATGGTCACTAGTATTTTTTCTGTGATAGACCACATCAAATTCATGATTATCCTAATTAAAATAAACTTTGTATTATTACATTGGAAAATAAAGCAAAAAAATAAAAATTAAATGAATTAAATCTTGTTGACCTTAATATATAACAAAAAGCATAACAGATGAAAATGTTTAATTTTCAAGATTATCACCATCATCAGCCATAATATCAAAGCATTGGTGAATACAAATATATTTGATTATTTTTTATTTTTAAAGAAATTACAAATAGATTTAATTTAAATACAAGCAAACGCAATGAATGAATGAAGCTAATAAAATCTAAATAAATTTAAAAACTAATATTATACTTAGAGTAAATGTCTAATTAAAAAATTGAAATGAAAAAGTAACAATCACAATAATTCAATTAAATAATTATGACTTGGTGCTCATGTTGGATTTCCTATATGAAGTGAATGTACTTATTAAATTTCATTTGCCAATTATATATACATTTTAGACTTTATTTGAAAATGCATTATTCACATAAAACGAAATACATGACAATTCAAAAAACTGTTATTTGTAATACAATTAATAAAAAGAGTGAAACAAAATGAAATAATCATTCTAGCGCTAAAAAATGATAAAAACTTTGAGTCTATCAATAAGACTCATAAAAAACATTGGTATTTCTTAACTCATTTTAAAATATCATATCTATTAAATTACCAAAAAAGATTTTACCAAAAAGAAAGATGAAACATAGAATTGAATTGGTGTCAAATCCTTTCCAATGACCAAGGCCCCTAACTATCCCAAACATCAAAAATCTAAAAAAATAACTAAAAGAGTTGATAGATACGAAGTATATTTGGCCCTCAATGACATCATATGATACTTTTGTTCTATTTGAGATAACAATGAAGAATAACTTTCTGATTTCTTTAATTACAAACTTGTTCAACCAAATTGAAGACGATGTAATTTTCCAAATTTAATTTGAGATCACAATATAATTAAGTATGAATTACAAAAAATGAACCAAGGATACCATATGTAACAATGTATGGGTCCTAAAAATTCTTAGTGATATTATTTTGACTTAGAAGTATGCCACCAATATTCTATATATCTAAGAGTGAGGTATTACAATCTTTTTTTGATTATTTTATAATGATATATTTAAACAATATCATTGTGTGTGAAAAATAATTAAAAAGATATATTAATTATTTGAGATAAATATTTCAAATCTTATGAAAGAATGAATTACACATGAAATAAGATAAATATCATTTTATTCAACAAAAAAATTTTATTTTTAGGTCATATTATAAAAAAGAAGATGATACAAATTTTTAAAGAAACAATAAGCATAGGCTATTAGAATAGCATCCACCAATTAAAGTGTGAGTTAAAATTATTTATTGGATTAGTCAATTATTATTGATATTTTATTCCATAATACTCTCATATCAAAATACTATTAACTAATATGTTCATGATTAATAGAATTTAGAAGTCAAAAGAAACTTGGCAAGCACATTTTGATCATTTAAAATAAGATATCACAAAAAGGAATGTCCTAGACTTATTGAATCATTCCATACCATGTGAACAACTTATGGATGCTTTAGTTTTTACAATCAAAAAGGTACTTGTCCAAGAAAGTCATTCAATTGCAATTGAAAATCAAAAGCTGAATAAAATTAAATAGACATATAGCCCATAAAAAAAATAATGAAAATAATTCATTACTTGATAATATAAAAGCATTATCTTTTAGGTTCATAATTTATAGTAAAAACTAATAATGCAACTATATAAGTTATTTCCAAATATAAAGGAAGTTGACTCCCAATCAAATTCGATAGCAAGAATTTCTTATTAAATTTGACTATATCATAAAATATAAGTCAAGAAAAACCAATATGATAACACATAAGCTAAACTAAAAAACAAAGCTTACAACAATTAGTCAATCACATGGGTGACTAAAAGGCCATTTTAAAGAGTGAATATACAAAAACTCGATGATCAAACCTCTTATGAAATATGTCGTAAAAAAAATGACTTAAAAATTTTGAGTAGAAAATTATTTACTTTTCACAAAGGAATAATAATTGCATATCTCTTCTTTCAAAAAGTAAGGTTATTGATTATTAGACATGTTAGTTAATAAAATATACTAGAACATCTTGTCCAATATATTAGAAGAATATCAATAGAAAATCATTTTATCTGATCCATTCTAATGTTTGAGAACTCCATAGGTTGATCACGTATGATAACTTATGAATTATGATATATTATTATTTTTGCTAATGATTGTACTCAATTGGCATAATTGTCATTGTTTAAGAAAAATTTGATTTTTATAAAATTTTATAAAAAATTAAAAACTAATTTTAATATGATGCTAAGATATAAAAAAATAATGTAATATAATGCACTTCTCATATTTTCTTTGAGAAGCACAAGACAGTCTATTAGATATCTCATGTCGATACTTATATAAAGAATAAGATAACAAAAAAAAATTGATATCTAATTGAAATAACTATAATACTCTCACTTCATAGAAGCGTCTTATATATTTTTGGGAAGAAATGATATCCAGTAACTTCCTAATCAACCAAATATATTTCACCATTCACTCTTAATACATATCTCATACCAACTTATAAATTTAAGAAAAAAAATATTTTTCCTTTCACTCAAAATTTTTGAGTATATTTATTTTGTTTAAAATATCTCCCAAAGCAAAGAAAAGATGATCACGTATATCATCAAATATACCTTCATTAGAAAATCTAATACTCATAAAAAATATAAATATTATTCAATAAAGAATAAAGTGATGATTATAATTTCTGATATTACTTTTTTTGAGAACAAGTCCTATTTTAAAAACTCAATTCAAGAGAACGTATTTTCATACATTATAATAGTAGACTCTTTTCCTTATCTAATTGATATTCCCCACAAAGAAGCAATAGTTAACCTTACTCATATGTCTATCCCTAATACAATTAATATGACTATTTTTGAGAAGAGTAATGACACATTAGAGGTGTCAAACGGGCCGGGCCGGCCCGGCCCAGCACGAGGCACGGCACGGTTCGGCCGTGCCTGGGCCGGCCCGGCACGATAAAAAAACGTGCCCGGGTCCGTGCCGTGCTTGGCCGGCCCATTTGACACCTCTATGACACATTTCATATAGTAATACACCTAGGATATTTAAGTCGGATTGGTGGCTATATGAAAATAGTTTTGATCGATGACTCGTTTTGACCAACCGAAGAAAAATTTTGTCAAAACTAAGCAGCCAACAAGTTTCAAACTAAATATTTAAAACGTCTAAGATATTTCTTAATATCTAAGTCAAATATTCAAGAGATACAACATTTATTTCTTAGAGGACATTTGATTTAGATATTTTATCTAATCTTAGTAAGTTGAGAAAAGTACTCAGTGATTCATCATATAATCCAAGTGTATACTTATCAATATAAATTAGCTTGTTAGTTACTTAGATAGATATAGAATGATCGTATAAAATTTAAACTATATATTTATTAATTAAGCCTAAAATTACTGATATTATTAATATAATTAATTATTTTCTAAATTTTTCTAAACAGATTAGTATAAATATAATACTTATAATTATTAGACTTGTGAATAAAATTTCAGGACAAAAGATTATGTTTAGAGATCACGAACATAATTGGATAAAGATATTTAGATTCTAGTTAGGCTCATACAATTACAAAGAGGATATCCATCATGAGTTTTTATTTTTTTTTCATGTAACATCATCTCATAGAAAAGTAAAAAATAATTATGTTGAGATCTAGTACAAATACATAATATAATTATAATGTAAGTTACTTATAAGTTATAATGGATCAAATACTTTTTGAATGAGCTGTATCTACCAGTTTAAATATCAATAACATTTTATTATGACAATCAAGTATCCTAACACATTTCTATCAACCCAATATTTACATTGAGGCTGATTGCAATTCGTTCAAAAAAATATAGAATAATTCAATCATTATAATCTACATACCTACCAATAAATAAACTATAGACATCTTTTCAATGACGCTCAAAGAATTATAAATTTCTTTCTTTTCCAAGGCAAAGATCTATGCCATGCATGTTGAAGGAGATAAAATTATTTTATTAGTTTTATTTTTTATTTATTTTTTCATATTTGAGAATACTAACTTGTGAGATGTCTTAAATAATACACAAGATTATGTGTATTCAAAAATCACTTTTCATTTTTATAAATTTTTTTTATTCTCTTTTTCTTTCTCCTTAATTTATCCTCTTTTAAAACAACCCTAAACCAAAACCCTAGAAAGCTTGAACAATTTATAATATATTTTCTTTAAATATTTCTCTATTTTGCTAAAACCATGTGTATAATCTTATAAGTATAACTCTTGGAAGAGGCAAGATTAAGTTGACTTACACAATTACTAAAGAACAAGTTATAGCCTAAGATCACACACACAATACTATAACTTGTGTAATATGACAAACGGATAATCCTAATCTTTGAGCAATGTGGGGAATGAATGATTCATATAATCAAATTTTACAGTTCTATTTTGAGCGCTCAACCCTGAAAATGATGAAAGAACATTTAGGGTTTTCATGTTTTGGGCTTTTTCTCAAGCTCAGGTTTGCTGCAGGCTGCCTGATATTTAGCCTTGAATCCAACAATTTAAGTTAAGGCTGATAAATTTCAACATAAACCCAGCCCAAGTTTTAATAATTTGTGCCCAAACTCAAGCTCAATTTTTTCTTAGGTTGACTCAACTCAAATTGTAGCCCTATCCAACTCAAATCTATTATTACATATTTAGGATTTCATTGCACACTACCATGCAAATTTTTCCTATTGAGATTTTATTGTTTTATGACTTAATTCTCCCAAATAATAATCATAATTAATTCATATCATAATATTTTTTCTTTATTTAATTTATATAATTTTTATTATTAATATTTATGATATAGTTAAATGATTTTTTACATAAGAAAATTCAGCTCCAAATTTATAAATAATTATAATAAAACATTAAGTCATATATGTAGTACATCAAGATATAAAAAAAACTAAAACATATTTGAGAACACAATAAGTTTCAACAAGACTCAATTGATCTAATATACACTAAATATAATTGAGTATTTAGGAAGAGATACTTCCCCAACGACTTCATGAATGCCATTTTAATGATCTACATTGATGATTATAATGAGTAGCTAATAGAAAGAATAAAAAACATTAATTCACATGGAGATGTAGGAGCTATTTCATTCTTTGATGAATGAATACTTAAATGAGTAATGATGTTCAAGCTACTAAAAAAAGAAATTATATTTCATATTAGAGCTAGTGAAAGACCAGGAAAAACCTATATTGAGAGAGAACTTCTAGCTCCATAATTCTCTCTTTCCTTCATTGACAAGTGATGATGCAAATACTTCATTAGAAGATAGTAAAATATGAGAACTACAAATAATATATGTAATTATGTGTGTAGCAAAATGGGCCAAACAAATGGAGTAGGCCATTAATTTTGTGGATCATACCTCTCATTTTAACACCTCTAAACATGTTAATGGCAAACGTTTATTTTTATAATTTTATAAATTTATATGATGAATAATATTTTCCCAATGTTAATTTTTTTCATGTTGCACTTATTATTTGTATTTATTTTTCATTTTAAATATTTTATTAATATACATTATAGTTATTAATAACATGTGTATTCTAATTTTACTTCATTATGGCATATTAACAAATTTGAAATGATACTATGAGATTTATTTTATGAAAATGTATATTACACATGCTTGTGAGATAAATAAATATTTTCTAATATGCTTTAAAATATTGAATATGTGATAAAGCACAAACCTAGGCAAGTAGGGGTGTTTCAAGTGATCCATGTCAATGGCTCCTGGGTATTCTTAGTATCTTTTGAAATTATATTCACATGTTTTTTTTCTTGTCCAACAAATTTTATCAAATTCAAATTGTTATGAGAATGAGAAATTAGACACCATACATTTAAAAGTATACACAATCAAAGAACATTTCATTCTAACCACTTATCAATATCATGTGAAACAATCTTGCAAATGATTTTGTTAATATTAATTGTTTGGTAACTCTAAAAAAAACAAAGTTGTATCTACAACTTTATCTTGTAAATTTTGTCATTCTATAAAATTTCTATTTTTACTAATTTATTGTCTCTCCTTTTAAATATCAAGATGCTCAGATCGCATTTCAAGACACTCATTCTAAAGAGTGAGGAGGCATGTTAAAAGAGATTATATTCTCTAGTAAGATTTAAAAACTAGTATCTAATCTTTTTGGCAATATTTTTATTACTTGCATGTAAATATTAAGTGTAAAGACTAATACTAATACAATAAATAAATCAAATTGAAGCATAATGATTACAAATTCTATTAAGTAGATTTAAAAAATTTATAATCAAAATGTTGAATCAATAACTAAAATAATTTTTAATAAAATTAATTCATAATAAAACATATCTAAAATAAACGAGCACAAACCAAAGTAAGAAATGTAATTTAAATAAATTTTAAAATTTGATAGATTAATATATTAATAAAACTCTACCAATATATACCCAACATTATGACTATCATTCATCATTTAATTTATAACATCCTTAACTCTCATGTATTTTTTTCATGTAAATCTAGGAATAGATGTGTCAAACGTGCCGGGCCGGCCCGGCACTTTTTTAAACCGTGCCCGGGCCTGTGTCGTGCCCGGGTTAGGAACAGCCCGTGTCGTGCCCGGGTTAGGAACAGCCCGTGTCGCGCCGTGCCTGGCCCGGCACGCCGGCACGGGTTCGTCCCGTGCCGGTTCACGCAGGCACGCGTGGCGGCGTGGGGCGTGGCATGAGCGTGACGCATGCGGCTATGCGGCTATGCCGGTATGCCCTGGCGGCTGGCGCCTGGCCTGTATGGCCAGGCCGTGCCCGCCTATATTCAAACCGTGCCGTGCCCACCTATATTCAAACCGTGCCGTGCCCGGCAAGGCACGGTAGCACGATCGTGCTGGAAAAAAATGGGCCGTGCCGGGCCGGCCCGTTTGACACCTCTATCTAGGAGGTATATATGAAACCACACCTAATTTTTATGTCTGAGATACAACTAATTCCATTTGTAAATTACAAAAAAAAATTATAATAAAAAAAATATTCTTTGAGAATTTGTTCACCATATTTTTCTATAATAGTAAATTTTCTATATTACACTGACATATTTTTAATTTTTTTTCTTTTATCAAAAGTTCTTATAGCAGAATTTTCTTTTGTTATTTATGTTAAATATATTATTATTTTTTACATAATATGTAGAAAAACACTCAACACAAGGAGTTCTTTCAAATATAATTTTTGATCATGAATATTAAAAATCTCAAATTATTTCTTAGGATTAAGATCATATCCATACATAAATGAATAATTATGTCTCATCAAAAAATATGTATTTAATATTTATACTAATTTTGAACTTAAGGTTAAGATACTATTTAAGATATTGATTAGTCAAATGATAATTTTTTTTAGTTAATACTACCACTTTCATTTACTCTATCAAATATGAAATAATAAAAAACCTAATTATCAAATAATTATCAATAAATATATATTATATGTTATGGGTATAATAAGTCAGTTCCTAAATTTTTAAAACAAATATATAAATAACATTGTTTGTATACTTCAACATGTAAAAAAATTTTTATGATTTAATATTTGTTTAGATCATGGTCATTCACAATTAACAAATTATTCAAATTCTAGTAGGTACAATCTCACATAGATATGAGATTTATTACATATTTTTATTAAAATATAATTTTATCTCATATAAAATTGAGAGATAATTATTTTTAATCTAGTACAAAAATATAATATCAAATTATCGCTATTACAATCTATACTTCTTTATCAAGTTCATTAAAAAAAATAGAAACCCACACTAGCAAAACAAATCTTAGAGATTGATAATTATATGAAAATTATTAATTTTCAAATATTTTAATGAAAATACCAAAAATCATAATTCTTTTTTTTTCAATCTTAATGGGTAGAATATATATGCATCAACTTGAGAAATTATCAACACAGTATTATCTTTTATTATTTTTCTAAGTTATACGTTAATATAATTTATAAATAAAAACATACTCAACATAAAAAAAAGTGTTTCAATCATTTGAGCATTTATATATTTTCATTGATGCAAAAAATAATCGATGTCATATTATTATTTTTCATTTAACAAATACAAAATAAAATAATAAAATTCTCCAAGTGTAATTTGGAACCAAATTATAAAACATATACTACAATATAAACAAAGAATACATTCATTTGTTTCAAAAGATTCACATCAAAAGCACATACAACAAATAGGTGGAATGATGCTCTAATATATCCATGGAAAGCACAAGCTATGTGGCAATGCTTTGCATTGAAATGTTTTTAAAAGTCTATGCTTCATGCCAATCTCATATAATGTAACTAGCTAATAAATATAATTATGATTACACAATACTCCAATTGCATCCATTTAAAAAACTCACTATATCTTTATATAATGAGATATCTCTATCCATGCGTCTTTCCATTTGCAAAGTATACTAGTTCATTTTATATGCCTCATACACAAATAATATTCTTCAATTGTGTGAAGCATGATTCAATATAGGCATTGAAAAGTACAATTCTCAAGGTCATTTCATACAACAAATCAAGTCATACTACCAAGTGTATTGTTCAATCATTGTATAAATAATGCCTTTTTGTTCCCCACTATTCACTTTCAAACAATATTAGTATCATATAAATATTTTAAAATTTTCTTTCAAATTTTGATTAAATACTATAATTGCATAATATTTTAGATATACTCCTTTGATCTCATATTGTCTCAATACAATGGATAATATCCTTGTCAATATATCCTTTTAATATGAATGATTCCTAGTACCAAAAAAAGATTGACCATGGATATCTCAACCAATCACATTTAACCAACTTCAATTGCTTCAATACTATTTCCACTAAAGATGCAATAACTCAACCCTAAAAAATGTTATGGTTTGAAAATTCTCTTAAATTTTAATTTCTCATGAACTCTTAATTTTGTCTCATTAATCAATATATCACTAATAAATATCATTGTGAATATGTCTAATTAGTTCTTAATGTTATTGATTAAAAAAAGTAGATTAGTAATGTATCCAACAATAATAAAGAAATTTTTGGAACGGCCCTGCTTCATTATATTAGATATCATTTCATTTTATAACATCATGATATTAATTATTATTTTTCATATATATCTAAATTTGTTTAGATCTCTATTTACTTTAATATTTAAATCTAAATCAGTAAATTTGTTTTCAAATCTTGATGGAAAAATATATTTTCATTATTTTAAAAAAAAAAATTACAAATTCATATTAGTGTAATGAGGATGATAAAAAATTAAATAATTTTAGATATGTAACAGGGATAAGCCTCATAAAAACTAAGAAAACCCTCGAATCCATAACTAACAAAAAAATATCAAATAAATAAAAATAAATTCACATTAATAAAAAAAAGTGATTTAGGATTTGAACTACCAAGATATTAAATTCACGACTCATACTATGTAACTTTAAGGGGAAATGATTATGCATAAATTAAGAAGAAAATTAAATATTTCAAAAAATTAATTTAAATTTAAATTAGATAGACCTATTATGAAATATATTTACTTAATCAAAAAATTAATTGAGAAATGTAAATAAAAAAATAAAGATATGTACAAGACCTCTATCAACTTGAAAAAATCTTATAAAGAGATTTAACAAGATGAGCATATTTAAGAATAAGATAACAAATATATATATTGAGATAATCAAAAATACACATGAGATTGTGATATCCAAAATTAAGTTGATTCAAAATATCTTAAAATAGTTTCTAACAACTATAAAATTTTACCATGAATGATTACTTGGTTCTTATATTTTGATTTTAATAAATATAAATATAAAAAAAAACTCTAAGAAGATATTTACAAATGACATGGTGTCCATTGATAAGATTAGAAAAATAATATGTAGAAAACTAAAAAATTAAAAAATGAAAATTAAGTCTAAATAATTTAGGATTAGTCGTAATGATAAAATATATTTAAAATATAGATTTAATTATATTAAGAATAGTAATTATATAGTAAAAATGAGAAAATAAAAAATATCAAATTTCAATTATTTCAAATACCTATACTCTATATTTAATAAAGACAAAAAAATTGATGTGTATTTATATCATAAGATTAAGATTAGATGAATCAAATAAAGAGTAACTTATTAAATTTTTTGTAATTAACAAGTACAAAAAAAATTAAAATAAAATTTATGTAAAATAATTATAAAACTAATCATATTTAATAAAAAAGAATATTGAATCATCAATAAACAATATATATATATATATAATATAAGTACAACAAAAATGAAAATGATAAAGTAAATATGTGATAAGACAGAAATTATTAAGAAAATTAGAACAACTTATATAGAAGATAAGATAAGTGAGAATTATATAATATATTTTAGTCACGTCCGTTATAAATTTCCTAGTACACCGGTTATTAAATATAAGATTATTCGGATGAAAAAAAAAGCTAGATGTAAACATAAAAGAAATTTATTAATTATGATCCCAAAAAATTATAAACTAAATAGTTAAAATATACATATTTTTGAACATAGGGGATTAAAAAAACAAAACCTATTTAGCTAACCTTGACATAAGTATCAATCAAAAATATGAATTAAAAATCTATTTGAAAATATTTTTTAAGTCTCCTTATGAAAAATATAGAGACTATCATTGGCATTATGGGCATATTACATTTCTTTAGAAGTATGGATGTCTTTCCAAAGACATTTGTTACCAATCATTACAAAACTTGCTAGTTTAATACTAATACCTCTTGGAAACAAGATGTCGTGGGAAAACTCATTCAAAATTTAATGGAATAGATATTTCGAATTTTTTAAGTCGATAAATTCTGTTAAAATTTTATCAGCAATCTCCTTTCATATCCACTAAATTCTTCTTTTCACCTCCTTTCCTCTTCCCCCTGCGTTTAACTCAACATTATAGAGCTCCATTACACCATCAAATAGGGGCTCAATAAATGCATATGAACGTACCTGGGACTCCAAGAAAGCTGAGTTACTCGTGAAGGATCTACCGGTCTGGAAAATCCGTCTTGCTTCGAACTTAGCATCGACTTGTGTCTAAAAAGAAAGATCACGAAATAAGAATCGCACGCATCAAACATCTTCTATATGTGTGAAAAAGGAAGAGTACATATGTCAAAGAAATAGACAGAGCAGTACGCTTTCGCATTGCCGAGCCATCGGCGTATACCGTTGGAGGAATAGGAGGGCTGTGGAATAATAAGAAGGAAAGAGATGGCAAGGAAGAGAGGCGAAAGAAAATTCATTCTATGAGATTTTTCGTTCTGGTTCTTGGTATATCGTGACTATTCGTTCTACTTCATTTTTGGAAACATTGCCCAGTTCAGTTGTTGAGGAGAGAGTCAGCAGTGATTAAGTTGTCAAACCTTCTTGGTGGATTATGACTTTCTTGCTGTCCTCCGGAAATCTGAAGATAAAGTACTAAACTTTGGTAGATGGTGACAAATTTATTATTTTTTTTTTTAAGATTAGTTTGCATGTATAATGTATGAATACCAAAATAATTATGTTTTAGATACCTACAAATTAAATTTTAATAAATTATATACTAAATCTGTTATGGAATGGTTAGTTGCAATTTATTTTTTTTAATAAATTATAAATTAAATTTTAATAAATTTTATTAAATTTTATTAAATTATATACCTTGGTAGATAAATTTTAATATATAATGTATGAATACAAATTTATTATAAAACACTCACCTAATATATATCGTAAATTCCTTTGGGATTTTTATATTTATTTTCTATCTTTTGAGAATTATTCCCAAAATATCAAATTCTCTTTTACTTGTATTTTATTTATTTTATATTTATTACCTTAAGATTTGAAGTTTCTATTTTAAAATTATTACGGGTTTTATTTTATAATAGTGGTATATGAGAAAAATTAGTTAGTAAAATTTGTGGTTAATGCATGTCAAGAAAATTTATGTCAAAAAGATAATAAGTACCTCAAGGTCTGTGATTTTTAAGAGGGTATTGTACCCCTCGACTTAACTAGAAACTTTTTTGGTGTAGTAACACAATAGTTATTATTATTTTTGGTTTACTATTCACTATAAACGTGAAATATAGCAGCAAAATTAGAAATAAAAAAAATCAATTGAAGTAATTTATCATTATGGAAAATAAAAATTAAGGTAATTTTAAGAAATAATAATTACTTGAATACAATTAAAAAAAGACTACTAGAATTCTTAAAGATGAGTGAAATAAAATTGATGGTAACACGGTCACTAATTTGCATTTGTCACTTTCTGATAAAGACATGAAGTATTGTCGAATGTGGTAGAATTGAATACAACAAAAGAAATTTTGGATACTCTCGAAGGTTATACGAGCCAAAGTTATTTCACAATAAGATCTTCTTAAAAATAAGATTTTATACTATGTAAATGATGAAATCTATTATGGTAACAAATCATATTAACCCTCTAAATACTATATTTTCTAAACTTATTACATTGGATCATAAAATAGAAGAAGTTGAACATGTTGAGATTTTATTTCAAAGTTTACATGATTCGTATGATCAACTCATCATTAATCTGATGAATAGTGTTCTGATATATAGTTTAATCTTTAATAATATTGTCTCTGTCATCTTAGAAGAAGAAAACATACAAAAATAAAGAGGATATATATACAAATACATAGCAACTAGATGTCTTGATAGTGATATGAGAAAGATCAATGGAGCATGGCCCTAGTGGGAGTCATAATTATGGTAGATCAAAATTTAGAAGTAAGAAAAATATTAAGTGCTACAACTATGGAAAGAAATGACACTTCAAAAGAGATTGTTAGTTTAAGAAAAAGAGTGTGGATGATGATTTATTAAATACTCAATGAAATATTACAAATATCAATGATGATGGTAATATTTTATACAGTAAGGTGACAAATGATAGTTGAAACCAAAAAGTAGGTTGGTGGTGTATGGTTGCTAGACTTAAGAGTATCGTGGCATATGACATCTTAGAGAGATTGGTATCATAGATATGAACCAATCTCAAGAGGATTTGTGCACATGAGATATTATCATGCTTTAAAGATTGTTGATATTGGTACAATCAAAATTAAAATATTTAATAGTATAATTCGTACCATTAAAGAGGTACGACATGTGATGAACTTGAAGAAAAATCTAATATTGTATATGGAATAAATAGATAGTTTTAGATGTAAAACTTTATTTAAGAATGAAATAATATAGATTGCAAGAGGTAAACTTGTGGTAATGAAGGAAGAAAAAATCATGACAAATTTATTCATGCTTAAAGGAGAAATAGTATAGAAAATCAACGAATTGATGAAAATAGCACAATAAAAGAAGTTTTAGAAATTACCACTAAGTAAAAATATAATCAGAGATAAGATGTTCTACTATCAATAGAGGAAGAACT
This sequence comes from Sapria himalayana, assembly GCA_029783825.1. NCBI lineage: Eukaryota > Viridiplantae > Streptophyta > Magnoliopsida > Malpighiales > Rafflesiaceae > Sapria > Sapria himalayana. Next base: position 1,968,494 of record JAREIK010003123.1, on the reverse strand, counting down.
AGTGCATGGAGCACGAGAGCAAGTCAAGTCTGAGACTTAATAAATTAGTTGGCCAACTCAAGATAGAATGCAGTCAGCTTGGCACCTAGAGTATGTTACGGAGAGCAATATTACATATTGTTCTATAATAGAAGATGGAGAACATTCAACATTTCAAGAAGTTTCAAATAGTTCAGATGCATCTCTATGGATGATAGCAATGGAGGAATAAATTAAAGCTCTACACAAGTATAAGATTTAGAAGCTAGTACCATCACCACTTTGAAGAAAAGCCATGGTGATAAATAGGTTTACAAGATAAAATGGGATAGCGATGATCAAGTTGAATAGTATCGTGCAAGATTGGTGGTAAAGGGATGTGCTCGAAAAGAAGGCATTGACTTTAAATAGATTTTTTCTCTGGTAGTTCGGCTTACAACAATTAGAGTAGTTGTGATTATATGCACTATATTTTATTTATATATGGTGTAGCTGGATGTAAAAACTACTTTTTTTCATAGAGAAATTGAAGAAGAAATTTATATGTTTCAGCCAAAAGGATTTATTAAAACTAATAAGGAGACCTTGGTATGTAAGTTGAAAAAATCTTTATACGGTCTAAAATTGACAATGAGGTATTAGTATGAAAGATTTGATTTCGTCATCATTAGCCTTGGATATTTAGACTCGATTTAGACCATTATATATACTATAAGTGGTTTGAGAAAAATGATTTTATCATTTTATTATTATACATTGATGACATGTTAGTAGTAGACTCAAACAAATGTTGAATCCAATAATTGAATGTATAGTTGGCTAGGGAGTTTGATATGAAGGACTTGGGACTAACAAACAAGATTCTAGGAATATAGATTTACCAAGATAGAAATAACAAAAAGATATTGTAGTACTTCAACATGCATGGTAGTAAGCCAGTTTCTACTCCTCTTCCTGTTAATTTTAAATTATTCTCAAGTATGTGTCATAGCTTTTAAGAAAAGAGGAGGAAGATGTCTCGAGTATCATGTGCATCAGTAATAGGAAGTTTAATGTTGGCAATAGTTTGTACATGACCAGACATTGCACAAGCAGTGTGAGTGATTAGTTTATTTATGGCAAATCCTAGCATAGAATATTGGAGTGATATGAATAGGATTCTCATATATCTGAAAAGAAGATCAAGTGTTGCATTATGTCATGAATGTTCATACCTCATTTTTAAAGGCTATGTTGATGCATACTATACTGGAAATATTGATAATAGCAAGTCTACCATAAGCTATAATTTTACTCTTGCTGGAGGAGCTATAAATTAGATTTCAAAGTTACAATCTATTCTATCAAATACTACGACATAAGCAGAATATGGTGTAGCTACACAAACCAGTAAAGAGGCAATCTGATTGTAGATGCTATTGAAAGACCTTGGACACAAACAAAATAAAGTTACTATATTCTATGATAGTAAAAGTGCTCTACACTTAGCAAGAAATCTAGTATTTCACTTAAAGACAAAATACATCAGTGTACAATATCATTTTGTATGAGAGAAATTTGAAGAAGGAAGTGTGTATATGTAAAATATTCACACTGATAAAAATATAGCAAATATTTTAACCAAATCGATCAACACTGATAATTTTAAATGGTATAAACTTTTATGTGGCTTAGCAAGAATGAAAGAAAGCATTGACAAGTGATAAAGGTGATTTTCAAGTGAGAGAATGATATAGAAGTGTTAAGTGAAACTCACCTAGCCCACATCGAAAATCCCTTTGGGATTTCCATATTTGTTTTCTATAAAAGGAGATTCCCTCTCCTTTGAGAAGCATCCCCAAAATTTTAATTCCCTTTTACTTATAATTTGTTTATTGTGTACTTATTACCTTATGATTGAATTTTCTATTTTCAAATTATTATAGGATTTATATTATAACAAAATCAAAAATATTTAAATTTTAATGCACCAGAGTATTGGGAACTCTACTTTTCCCTTTATGACTTCAACAAAATATAATTGACATTATCTCAACACGTACAACGAGAGGTTTCCTTCGAAGAAAATAAAAGGTATCAATTTGTTTGGGTGGCCTAGGCACATCACGAGATATGACATGATTTAGTTGTGTCTACCATAGCATGACACTGTTCAAAATCATGCATATACCAATCTCGAGCCAGCCTACAACACAACAAGGCATTCCTTGTAGGCTAGTTTTGGCTTGGCTAGCCATAAAGGCTACTAACTACTCGGGTCCTGACTTAAGTTAGCCTTGAACGAACTAGGCTAACTAGGCCTAATCCATTTTGGCATGACTTGGCATGATCCAAGCAAAAGTCAATGTCAGTGGACATTCCGACCTGCCTATTTTTAGAGCCATGTTGGCGCAACACGCCCCAATTGACAACTCTACATAAAATATTATAAACATATATATATATATTATAAACATACTATATGACATTTATAAATATTATAAACAATTATATATAATTTGTTTAGTAATGTTATGAATGTATATTATATTTATATATAATGTTTATATATGTTTATAGTCATTATGAATCAATATACATATCATTATAAACACACACATACACACACATAATTATATACACATAAGTACCATAATAAACATCGCAATAATACATTGTATTGATAAAGAAATTTATTTCTTAAAATTATTTTTTAAATGTTGATATGAATTTTTTTAATAATGATAAAAGTTGATAGTCATTATAATTAAAGTATACCAAAACTTAAATAATTTTGATCTGGTGCATAATTTATTTAAATTAGTTTTTGCATTCTTGGATACTTCAAACTTACTTATTTTGTGTTTAAAAGATCATATCATAATGTTCTTCTTTTTTTATAAACTTTTGAATAATTTAGCTCATCTTTGAAGTCTTGACTCATCAACTAAAAATAATAACTCATCATTTATAAAGTACTATCAACTAGAAGTGATAAATAAAATGAGTAGGGAATCCAAACACATCACATGGAAAACCCAGACACAACCAAAAAGTTGTGCCTAGATCAAGTGCATGTATGCACAATCCATTTGCATGAGCAGTGTCAAGCCAGGAGGATTGGCTCATCCATACCAAATTCAATTGGGATGATAAATTATGTTCGAGTTGTACCGGAGTCATGCTACTTATGGTTCGAGTCAGGCTTAACTTTTGACATGACTTCGGTGCATGAATCTAATGCACTTTTTTTACTAATGATCATGGATCGGGTTGGGTTTGACATATTTTCCATTTATGATCTCCGATGATGCCCAACTCACAAGCATTTTTAAATTTTTAATTAATGAATTAAAATGTAGCACAATGTTTGAAATAAACATTGTGCACTACCAGTTTTCAATGTAAAAATAATAGCTATGCCTTGCAATCTAATTACACTAATTGTTGAGTAGAATTCAAAGGTTGCTTGAATTCTATCAAGTTCAAATTTTAATCTAATATATTTGACTGTTTCTAATTTTCAAACATTCATAATCAAATATTATGTTATTAACATGTTGTACTCCAAAATTTCTATTTCAATTTTATTTTTTATTATTTAATTTATTTATTATTAAACATTATAAGTGTAAGAATTATAATTTTATATAACTTCCTGACTAATCATCGATGATGTTTTACAAACAATAAAATAATAAAACTACGAATATGTTGTCATGGTTGTTTTTTTTAATTTTGTAAGGTGCATTTTTTGTGTGTTAAATTTACATAATAGATTCATAGAAAAAATAGTAGGACATTCTTTTTCTATTCATTCTATATATATATATTCTAATCAAATTAATCTTGATAAATATAATGAAAATGACATACATATTTTAGATGATTTTGATTTAGACATTTAACTCGACCAAATTATTTGATACTAGTTTGCATCTGAGTCTTAGATCTTTCTATACACCTAAAAAAGTTGTGCTCAATAGATGTACTTCAATAATATTGATCTACTTTAATATGATTCAAAAAAATTTAGAGAAGCCAAAGAAAATGTTACTCAATAGAGATTCTATAAGAATGTATATAATTGAAAAATTATTAGTTGAACTGAATACTTAAGGAAACATTTCAAATAATGCACTATAAAAATGGTTTGCTAGATCTTAGGAAAATCTATCATAGTCATCATATCATTGAATTTGCATCGACTTGTAGTTTAATAACTCTATTTATAGTTGTGAGTATGTAAGAAAATGAATGAATAGATTAATTATTAGTATTGATCATCAGCATAAATTTATAGAAAATCATATACTAGTATATTTTATGTAAAAATATATCCTAGGTTTCCTTAACAGACATGTATAATAGGTATTATAAAAAAATTTAAATTTAATAAACTTAATATTCCATAATCTTAGAATACAAAGTGGAGTGTTGTTGGTTATGCTCACATATGGACTACTCATAATGACATATCTTACTCATGTGTCATCATCCATAACATTGATTTTAACTAGAAACTAATTAAGTAAATAATATGAATTCATGAAATATTATATTTTCATAATGGATGGCCATATATGCTTGCCTGATGAGCATCTTTAAGAATATGAAAATATAAAATAAAAATATATTATATCATACTTGATACTATAAATAATGATGCCATTAAAATTTTATTCATAACAACCATCAAATAGGGTCCCCTAACTAAGATATTACATCATATATATTGTCACATTAAAATGTATTAAAATTTTTTAACAAATTATACAAAATTTATAATTTAAGTTAGTTGGCCTAAATTAAACATCAATCTAATTCAACATATCTAATTTTAGATATATGTGTTAGTTACCAAAATATTATATTTAATTTCATGACTAGTAAAATTGGTGAAGTCCTAAATAAATGAATATGACTAATACCTATAATTTTTAGTTTTAAAATTCCTAAAGAATTTTTATGATATGATAAATTTGTGTTCATTTAAATATACTCTCACATCTTATAAAAAAATAGCATCAATGTGTTTAGATTAGAGGTGTCAAATGGAACGTGTCGGGCCGGCCCAGCCCATTTTTTCAGGCCCGCCATGCTTTCGTGCCGGGCCAGGCACGGCACAGTTACGATATAGTGTCGTGCCTAGCCCGGCACAATTTTGTGGTGTTAAGCCTAGCACGGGCCTACGACATGATCCGCCAGGTTCAGGCCGGTCGGGTCGAACCCTAAATTAAAAAAAGGTGGGTTTCGGCTTGCCCGAAACCCTAATTTTAAAAAAAATTAGTTTCAGCAAGGTATCATGATGGGCCAGGCACGGCACGAGGCCCGGTTGGCCTCGGATGGCACGGCATGATCGTGCCGTGGTGGGGCACGGCTCGAGCCCGGGCAAGAAAGATTCCCGTGTCGGGCCGGCCCAGGCACAGCCAAATCGTGCCGAACCTCATGTCGGGCTGCGCCAGCCAGGCCCGGTTGACACCTCTAGTATAGATAATATAGAATATATATATTTTAGTGACATGATTATCTAGATAGAAAGAAAATATTTCAAATATTGATAATCTTATCTATCACTTTTTTATTTTGCTACATGTATAGATTATAGAGTAAATGTCAAAGAGGATAAAATATTAAAAATTCATGTGCAATTATATGAACCACACAAGAATCATAGGGTAAATTTTATGAACAATTACATAATTAATTAAAATATTATGAAAATAAACATAGTTATTCTAGTAAGTCTCTAAGTATTGTGACATGAAGTATCTTCATATATGATATATTTTTTATTCAATTAGCTAAGAGTACATGACAAAGTTACTTTCATACAAATTACTATTCATACACATCCTAGATTGTTGTAAATAATTTTAACATGTTAAGTTGGTAATAATCTTACAAATTTTTATATCACATGCTATCCAAGATATTATATGATATATTAACCCCCTTTAGTGTATATTATAGTATCATAGTCTAATTTTTCAATTATTATGAATATAACTATACAATTGAAGATAAATCTTGCATTAAATTTTATAGAAGCATTGATATGCTTAAAGGATTATAATGCTGCACATTTAGGTCTTCAAGCTATAGTAAATGAATTATACAAAAAAAAAATTGAAAATTTGAATAATCAAGATGAGAAGAAGATAGTCGGTGACCGTAATCCTACACCAATAGGTACTAATATAAATTTTGAAAATTAATTTTTTTAATTTTTTTATTCCATATTCATTGATTATTATAAATGTAATTTTAATTTTTTTTTAATTTTCAAATAATTTGAATTGAATTTATTATTATATGGCATAATTTTAAATAAAAAACAATTTAAACATGTTAACTGAGTTTTTTTTCATTATTAATTTTTTATTAACTATGCATGTGAAACTTGTACAATTATACTATTATATAGTGCAACATAGTCATGGTCAATAGGTCACAACCATTGTGAATAGTGGGTACTGGGTTGTGGCTCTACAACATAATGATTGCCCATTGGAGCCTATCCTCTAGAGGGAATGGTTAACTAGACACAAGCCAAGGCTAGATTTAGAACAATAGCCCTTAGTAACAAACCCAACATAGGTTGAGTCTACTAGGTACAAAGCACAACTTAATCTAGTCTAGTTATCATTTTGGGTCTAGTACAGCCAGTGCTATGAGATAGAGACATGCAAGCCTAGTAAATTGATCCGATTCATATCGACATGGTCAACTTTTCATCTCTACGATCAAGTAAAAGTGAGATGGGAAACTTGAACCTAAACTCTTAATTTTGATAAATAGTTTTTAGTTGAGTGATCCATAGTGGGTATAGTTGAGTGGCCTTTAATCACCCAACAACTTATAAAGGAGACACACCAAACATGCCAATTACAAGCACATACAATGGGTTGTCTACCACTTATTATGTCATTCTGCTAACTATTCATTTCCAAGTATTATTCTAGTTAGAAGGTAACCTATTCCAAAATACCAATTTGCCTATGATTTCTTTGAATCTATTTGAACATCCAAATTTTTATCTTGAGGTGAAAAATGAGACAAAAGTTGCATCTCCATGATCTCTTTCAACCACTTTTTTTTTATAAATTATTGTATTATTAATTTATAATTCTGCAATAAATAAAATTCAAGTGTAGTAATCTAGTAAGTGAAATATTAATGCCATACTAGCCATTGAAAATCTATTTAGACTATATCACATGACTAACCTAGTTTTGGCAAAAAATATATATCATGTTACAGTGAATGTGAGATTAACAAATTTTTGTCATGAAATAAATTTTTTGTCGTGTAAGAGTTCTTTATGTGGATAAGAAAAATACATGGTAAAAAAACTTTAACAAGTGGCAACGACCGACATATGATGTAGTGACTTTTGTGAATCATTTTGGCCACATATTTTTACTACTCATTAGTGATTATTTCACGATTCTTATTTAATTGAATTTCATTTTCAAGGTTACAATTTTTGCTGCTCTAGATTTTTGAAAAGTTTTATTGTGTGGATGAAAAATAGTCATATAGGACTAGATTTGTTTTTATTAAGCCAAAACTCTATAAATATTGTTTAGTTTTTTCGGTGTTACAAAAATCCAACAAAATTATAAAATATTGTTGTAATTGTACAAAAATTAGAAATTATTGATGAGTTGATTATGCTTTTATTTTAACATCGTCTCAATCATTATCAATCACAATATAATAACAATGTTTTCCATATAAAAATAATAAAATGATGTTGCAATATCATGAAGATTTTCGTAAAACATTATTTTATGACATGATGGTTTGTCTATCAATATTGTCATTTAACTTTAACATTATCTTTTATAAATATCTTTAAAAGTTTTTTTTTGTTTCCCTAACTTACAATAACATAAACTAGAAACAATATTTCAAGATTTAAAAAGAAATCCAACTTTAGAAAACTAGTTTGAGATTAGTTTTCATTGTATTATGTCTAGTAGTCACAATTCCAATATGATATGAAACAAAATTTAACCATCATTTTTTCTCAATTATTTTTGGCAAGTCAATTTTTATCTGAATTTATTTTTCATTTTATCATTTCTCTAGTGTTAATAACAATATGTACATTAAATATGTTATATCTTGCTTTTATTTCATTTTAATTATTTTTTTTGATTAGTGTAACTTAATTGAAAGGGATCTTTATGTTTTGGTGCACCAAACAAAAATATTTATATTTTTTGTTCACCAAATACAAAATATATGTATTATGGTGCACCAAACTTTCCATAATTTCAAATATATATATTAAATTCTAAAAAAATCAAGTCTTGGTATACTAATTTGAATCAACCTGATTTTGCCTTTTGAAATTTGGAAAAAAAAAATTTTAATTAATTAATTTGGATACTATTGTTGCAAATTGATTACCACATTTCTAAATTCTGAAATCATAATTTTTCAAAAGATAATTTTAAAAATTTAATTAATGTTGTAAGTGACCAGAAAATCTCTTTATTTCATAACTCTATTTGGCTTTACTTTACTATTCTCATCATATTAAAAATATGATGAGAAAATCTTTCAAGAATAGTTAAAGAGGAAAAGCTCATTTTCCTAGCTAATTATGTCGTATTAGATATAATAGATGATAGAAACATCCACATTATATTAGAAATATCATTTCTAGCCTTGGGTAAAGCCCTATTATTGCCCAAAATAGAGAATCAAAACTAAGAATACAAGTGGAATAAGTAGCATCTGATGTGTTCAGTGCTATAAAATATCCATGTTAAAGTAATTATGGGTAGATGTGGTTGAGAATATAGTGTCTAGTCAATGGAGTCACACTAGATCATTGGAAACTACACTAATTTTTGACCTTAATGGTGTTAAAGAGATAGAAGATAAATAAGTAAGAAATTATTTGTGTTGCAAGGATTCCAATGGCCCAAATATGAGAAAATAATTTGAGGATTTGGGTGAACGTGGTAAAAATCAATCGTATCAATTAAGCAACCTAGTATATTTGATGAGAAATAATTACCAAACCAATTGTAGAATGGACTCCTAGTTGAGATTAAGGCTATTAGAATCTCTTTGTGCATGCTTCAAATTTTGCTAGAGGACAACCACAAGCCATTTATTGAAGCTCATAGATGATTGAATCCAACAATGAAGGAGGTAGCGAGGAAAGAAGTTATTAACTAGTTGGATGCATGAATAATATATTTATCACTTTTCAAATAGCTCATGGGTGAGCTGTGTATAGGCTGTACCCAAAGGGAGGGATGATAGTGATAAAAAATTAAAGTGATGAATAATTCCCTGTGGAATAATAAAATAAACAAGGATATGTATATATTTCAAAAGTTGAACAACACCACCCGTAAGGATCACCTTTCAGTGTCATTTATTGATCAAATGTTGAATAGACTATTAGGTCATAAATTTTAATGTTTCTTAATGGTTACTATGACTATACTTAGATTTCTAATGCCTTAGAAGATCATGAGAAAATAACATTAACTTAACCTTATGGCACCTTTGCCCTTTATAAGATGTCATTTGAGTTATATAATACACCCTGCACCTTTCAAATGTGCATGATAGTAATATTTTTTAATATGTTTGAAAAGTGAATGCTGTTAGGGATTTGGGAACTCAAAAAATATTTTGATATTGCTTGTAGATTGTGATTGTATTATTATAGTTTCATTTGGAAACATTGTGGGAAGAAACCTTAGATTGAGCTCTGCTAGGAAGACTTATTTCATATCACCTATTGGGCAATTGCAATTCCAAAGTTGTGCTTTTGAGATACAGAAGAAGAAAGAACAACAAAAATATCAGAATAACAAATGATATATATATATATCCAATCCACAATCCAACCACGACAGAATCAAAAAATGAGAAAAAAAGGAAACCAGAAATAATGTGGTTCACTAGTCGCTCAGTACGACTAGTTGCATTCACCAGAAAATACTTATGCATTACAGATTAAACCAAAATCTCTTACAGTATGTGCAGCGCAGAGACAAGCGTGATAAATCGCGCAAAGAGAGAGAGAGAGAGAGAGAGAGAGAAGAAGATGAACAATTCCAGATCCAAAAAAATAGTAACCCAAAAAATACAAAATACAAAACATTTATAATAAAAACATTCTCGATTCAATTAACCGGAGTGGGTCGGATCATCGGACAGGTCAAGCTCTGCTCCAAAAATTTTGATCCGCTGACCAAACAGCGGCACTTCCATTATTATGCTATTACTGCATCCCCACCCTCTTAATATTTCCTTTCCCGTACTTACATGAAAATATTAAAACAGAAATATTTGGTGATACAAATAGATTATCATAACAAATTATATATATAGCATCACCGATTTTCCAAAAGAGTTTTACGTAGATGATGATGCTGTAGTAGAATTAGCATCGTCTAACTAATGTCTTTTGTTTTTATATCTATCAAAATTGAAACTAAATATTAAAAAATATAAATCCAATTCATTCAGTTTCTTTTATTATTTAAAATTTGAATCTATTTATTTAAAATATAAATATACACAATCATTTTTTTAATGCATCTAAAATTAATTAGATTTAATTGGAAATTTAAATAAATTAGATTACATTTAAATTAATTATCTTTAGTAATATATACATATATTTCAAATAAATAAAAAACCATAAGAATTCTTTTATTAATTATGGATAAGGCTACGGAAGGGATCTATCCCGAATAAGATATTGGGCTTAAAATATAAATTATTTTTCATAATAATTTATATTAATTATTATTCATACCATTATAGAATTATAATCCCCATATTAAGATTATAAACATCTATTGATTGAATTAAAGTACTTATAATTTAATTCAATCAACCTATTATTATTTCCTTGATATTTTTCACTTGATTTATTTGAATTGTTGGATTAAAATTCACATGTATGGTTCAACAATATTAAGACTTATAAGCTTCCTCAAAGCGGTAATATCATTCCTTTTGATCGAACATGGAATATATCAGTAATTACTAATCATCATATGATTGATAAAGTTGTCCAATTTATAGAGTTCTTAAATCTATTTTTAGATTTTATCCTTTATGAAGCAAAACAATTATTAACATGCGCACAAATAATAATTTTTTCTAAATAAGAATAATTATGATTGTAATAACTATGATGTATTTTTTTTACAAGTCAGTATAAAATAATTACATTATATTGGTTTCATTCAATATACTCAAGTATACTAGTACTAAAAATTATAACTTTATCATTCACTATAGTCAAAATAGACTCACTAAAATCTCGTATTATAATATTACTGATAGGGTATCCAATTCTATCTAGGTTGTGAATAAACTTATATTCGATGAGTACATGATGATTCAATCTTTTATACGTAAGCTGATCCATATGTACCAAATCATCCATAATCAGAAAAAAATACAAACATATTTTTAATAATTTAGCTTTAAAAAAAGCTTTTTATTAAAATAACAAAATGATGTTAATCAGGAAAATAATCATAAATTACTTTTAGTATAAATTAGTTCCAATAATCTCACACTTAGACTAAAGCCATGATATTAAAACTTTGACTCTCATCCCTTCCACATGTCTGCCAAAAGATTTAGCTGAAAGGCTCTTCATAAAAGGATATGCTAAGTTGTCTATCAATGCCACTTTTATCACCACCACATCCCCTCATTTCACAATGTCTCTTATTAGATGATACTTATGCTCGATGTATTTTACTTTTTTTTTGAGTTTTACGTTCCTTTTGATTTCCACCTTCTCCACTATTATCACAATAAAGTGTAATGGTCAATTACATAGAATTAATGACCCTTAGATCTGTTAGAAAATTTCTAAGCCACGTAACCTTTTTGGTTGCTTCTGAAGCTACCACATTATCAGATTCAATGATGGAATCAATAATATGAGATTTCTTGATACTTTTCCAAGTTATCACTCAACTTTCCAAGGTAAACACATAGCCTAAGGTTGATTTTCTCAAATCCTCATCCTATTGAAAATCCAAATCTGTATACCTATACCCTATAGTTAAAAGATTGTCAGCTTGATATATTAACATATAATCTCTAGTCATTTTTAGGTACTTGATTTTGTGTTTCACCATCGTTTAATGCACTTGTCCTAAGTTAGATTCATTTCTGCTTAATATGCCAACAACATAATATATATTAGGTCTAGTGCAAAACATCGCATATATAATGCTTTCGATTGCAAATGCATATGAAACTACCTTCATCTTCTCCATCTCTTTGGGTTTTTTGGGACACTATTTCTTTGATTGAATGATCTCAGATCTTAAATTAAGAAAATCTTTCTTAAAATCTTGCATGTTGAATCGAGTCAATATCTGATTAATATAAATATCATGAGATAATTCAACATTATTTACTTGTGATAAGTCAAACATTCTTTTCTTGCAAAATCTTTAATTCCGAGAATATGAGCAACTTCTCTTGTGTTTGTATATATTCTATATAAACAACTTGAGATAAACCCAACATTCTTTGTTTGTATACATTCTTTGCTTAATTTCAAGAAGATGAATAGCTTTTCCTAAGTTTGTCATATCAATTTGAATGGATAACCAGACCTTAACCAAAAATAATGAGCTCATATCATTACCATTGAGCAATATATCATCAACAAACAATATCAAGAATACCAAGTTATTATCACTTCTCTTTATATACATAAAATGATTATATTGACTTTGTTAAAAGCCATAATACTTAATGACTTGATCAAAATGAGTATTCCAAGACCTAGATGCATGTTTCAATCCATAAATATATTTTTTCAAATTACACAATATGTGTTCTTGGCCTTTCTATATAAAGCCATCTAGTTTTATCATAAAATACATTCTTTTAGATGTACATTCAAAAATGAAATCTTAATGTCCATATGCTAAATCTCATACTCATAATGAGTTACAAGAGATGGAAGAATCCAGATTGACTTCAGCATGGTTACTGGTGAAGAAGTTTTCCCATAATCAAATTTTTCTTTCTGAGTAAAACTTTTTGCTACAAGTCTAGCTTTATAAGCCTCAACATTATCATATATTCCTATCTTTTTCTTATAGATCTAGCCATACCCTATAGGTTTTATTCTCTTAGGTGGTATTAAGAGAACCCAGACAAATAAAGCAATAAAATAAAAATACATTAACTCATCTCAACCTTACCCTTCATCATCAAGATTACAACCCTTCTATGGCTATTTTTGGTTTTAAAGGTATAGTTGTTGAGCTTAACAATTTCATAGAATATATTTTCTTAAAAAATTATGAATTTTATGCTTTATTTGAAAAATTTTTGTTAATAAATGAAATAGAATGTTAAAGAATAGATAAAGAATAATAGAAACAGAAGAGAAATCATGAAATTTAGAGATAAATAAAATCAATTGAATTATTTAATCTTTCATTTAAAGGTAAAAAAATAAATTTTATCTTAGGTTCCAACTCATTTCTCTCTAAAATATCATAACAAACAATATTAGTATCATTATTCACCATTTGTCATATCAAATTTATTTTTGAACATCAAAATAACTTTTTTACTAACTCTATATCACATTCATTAACATGATCATTTGGATCAATGATTAAAAAGGAAAGAAAAATATTTTTTATATGCCTCACATATACATTGATTTATATAAGTATATATATTTGTATATATGTACATTATATATATTAATGTTAATATATATATATATATATATAATGTGTAAATATATAAATTTATATACTTATATATAAATATATACATATATATATATGCAATGTACAACACACACACAAAATCACACACACACTTATAAATGTGTGTGTGTGTGTGTGTGTGAACATAATGTCTACTCTGAACCCTTCAATGTTTAAATATTTATTAATAATTGCTACTCAATTCCTCTAAGGTCTTGTTCAACATTTTTTTTTCTCTCCACTTGATTAGTACACATTTCCTAATCGGTATACTAAGAGGTCTACATTAGACATGAACAAGCCACTTTAGATGATTCTCCCATATCTTATAAATTATAATAGTTATTTTATTTATTTTTTCTTATACCTTTATTTGGTACTCATTTTCACAAAGAACTTATATAGCTTTCCTTTTGGTCGATCAAATATTCACCCTATGTGATATATTTTATTAGTTTCTCCATATTTACTTAATATGTAGTCTAGGTACTTGAAATTACTATTATTTGATTTTTCTTACTTTCTCATTTTAATTACCATGTCATTACTACTCTTAATGTCAAGAAACTCATATTACATGTATTTCATCTTGCTATGATAAATCCTAAACCCCTTGGACTCAAGTGCAACCCTTCACATTTCTAGTTTCTTACCTAAATTTTCTTTTGTCTTATCAAACTAACAATAAGTCATATGCTTACAACATACCCTAAAAGATCTTGACTTGAGAGTCTTTTGTCAATTCATCCATAATTAGCACAAAAATATAAGGACTAAGTAAGGATCCATGTTTTAGTCCCATAGATATTGAAAATTCATGACGGATGCCATGAACAAATCTAGCTCTAGGCATCACTCTCTCATATTTGTCCTTTATTAGATTAATATATTCACTTGGTGTCCTTTTCTTATGTAATACTCCACTAAGCCAATGTCTCTTGGGATTCTATCATAAGCAACATCCAATTTGATAAATATTTTGTATTATTCTTGCCAATATTATATTTTTTGACTAATTACATAATACCTCACATTCCAAGTCACTTCACATGTGCATTCTCACTTCTCGAGTGCATTTCTACTTTGTATATGATGGGACAAAGTTTTTCTTAAAAGTTAAAAATAATAAAAAAATTATTTATTTTACCATGAAAATCATTTGTCAATTTGTGCATTAGTAACATATAATATTATTTTACTATACATTAATTTGGTATAATGGGGAATAATGGGTTAAAAAATTTGTGAAAAAATATTTATAAATTCAAAAATATAATGATGAAAAAATGTAAAATAAAAATTAAATTAAAATAAAATAGTTTTGAAGTTATTTTACCCATGTGCATTCTCACTCCTCAAGTGCATTTTTACTTTCCAATAATAAAAGTATATGATGGAATGAAATTTTTTTTAAAAGTTAAAAATAAAAAAAAAATCTTTTACCATGAAAATCATTTGTCAAATTGTGCATTAGTAACATATAATATTATTTTACTAATACATTAATTTGGTAAAAGGGGAATACTCGGTTAAAAAATTTGAGAAAAAATATTTATATATACAAAAATATAATGATGAAAAAATGTTAAATAAAAATTAAATTAGAATAGAATTGTTTTAAAGTTATTTTAGAAGAAGCTAGCATAATATGTGAAACAATAATTTTTTAATCATGTATTCACTTGCTTGCATGGTATGTAAAAAAATATACTTTCCAAATTAAGTTATGTTGTAATGTTTTAAAAAGTTAATATATTTTTGTCATACCTATATTTTATAATAGTTCCTAAATTTAGAAATATGTATTTATACTTTATTGACTTTGATAGTAACGTATCACACCATTTTATTAATACTATTGACTTATTACATCAAAATTTTGTAATCATTTTTCTTATATATAAATATAAATATAAATATAAATAAATAAATATAAATAAATAATATATATATATATATATATATATATATTTATTTATTTATTTATGAATATCATAAATTCAAAGAAATAATTCATTTAGTTTCAAAGATTGTTTGTAATATAAGTATGTTAGAAGATATATTATACGGTTGTAAGAATCATTTTTTTCTAATTAACTATATTTAAAATTATATCTATTATGTACCCTTCAATTATTAAATATTTGTTTATAATTTCTACTCAATTTCTTATATCCAATCAAAAAGTCTCACTTCCTAATTGGTGCACTAAGAGATTTACATTTGACATGATCAAACCACCTCATATGATTTTCTCATATCTTATTAATTATAAGAGTATTTTATTCTTTTTTCAAATAACATGAATAGTTATTCATTTTCACAAAGAATTATAAGTAATTCCGTCACTAAAATAGAATAGCGATGGTTTTTTGACAGATTTTCGTCGAAAATTTTTCCAAGCTAATTTTAGAACAATAGATATTCCCTAGCAAATTTTAGAACAATATAAATTCTATAGCTAATTATATTTTTTCCATAAGCTAATTTTGATCGTAATTAAGAGTAGTATTTAATATCTTTCGATTGAATATATACAGAAATTTTCTAGCTAAATTAGCTAGGGACAAATCACTAGCTATTTCTATTCCAAAAAATATTTTTACAATTTTGTTTTTTTAAAAAGATTTTGATTATTTTTTTAAATATTCTTATATTAAATTGAATAAAATCATATACTATAAACTATTTTCAATAATTATCAAAAAGTAAGAGCAATTAAAAAATATTCTGATACAATATTTACATAGTTAAAACAAAAACATAACATAGGTATATAATTATTTAAAAATAAATCATCATTCTCATCATTACCCGGTGCATTTGTGCTAGCCTCTCTTGCGTGGTTTCTATGTTGGAACTCCTTATACTATCTATCACATCAAGGCTGTTAACTATGACTCCATATAGAACATCTACTATTACATTGCAATCTTAAAATCTTTAATCTCATCATTCCCTTCTTTCATTTCCTGTATTTCTTCTTTAAAAAAAGTAATCTGCTGATCCTTCTCTTTTCTTTCTATCTCCATAAATACAAAATGTTTTTTTGTTTCAATTTCTTGTTGCTCTATCGCCTCATCCATTATTACTATGATAGAAGAACTGTAAGCTTGATTAACTTAACAAAAGGCCACTCCCTTTGAGTCGATGACGTACACTCCCTGCTTCTTTCTCTCTCCTATGGTCTCCAAATTGATTGGTTCACAGTTAATTGTTTGAAGATCCATAGAATCTTGAACTGGCTGAGAAGCAGCTATCACACATTCCTCCTCAAGGTCTTGCAATAAAACAGAATAAAATATTGTGCTAGATATAAATAAAATAAATCAAATATTTTTCATTCCACACAACTTTCAAAATTTATAGCAGTATTATAAAAGTTTATTAATATACCAGATTCTTATAGCAATCAATGAGACTTGTTGTTAACAAATTGACCATCTACTTTTTTCACATGCATTTTCTTGAAAATCTCATAAAAATTGAGATCTCGACCTAATTCTACAGCCTAAAGCATGTATTTATTAAGTCAAAAAATAACATATGTTAGAAAATGTTAGCGAAAATTGTAAAAACATGTATAGATTTGAATTATTTGGATTATTAGGCCAACTGCTAAATATATAAATGTTTTAAAGTTATAAATTATATCAAATTTTGAGCATGGTCAATGCTCAATTTTGACTCTCCCGTGTGGCGAGACATTTCTATACCTGGTCAAGCTACCTCAGTCCATCAGTTTTTGTTGGCTATCTCTATTTTTTTCTTCACTTCTGGATCCTTCCAACACTTTAAGCCACTCGGGCTACTCATCCTCTAGTATAAAATCAAGCCTATCTTTTAGAATCTTCAATTTATGGACAAAATCTGAGTATCATTTAGTAGCTTTGCTCTCCCAAAATGATTTTATTTGTCCATCAAAATGGGGTGCCCATGTACACTGATTCTATATATAAAAAATTCACAAAAAAATTATATTAATACTAAGGACATAATACTTTTATGCTTCAATAATAACCAACTTAATAGTTAACTAATTCGATAATTAATTTTCAATGCTTTTGTTTCTTTTTTTTTACCTAAAAGTCATAAAAGTTAGTCTCTTTTAGTCTATTTAGAAACTTTCTTCCATGAGAATACTTTGAAAGTAACTATTTTCTTGAAATACTTTCTAATTATAGCCGAATACTTGTGAGATGGAATGAAACTGTAAAAATAAACAAATAACATTGAAAACAAGCAATTCATAATAGTATATAATAACAAAACCACTAACAGGGACATCATAATTTTTTATTAATGTAATATTTATATATTTTTTATACCTCGAGCCATAATCTCTATTACTAACTTAGCACTGCTTGCAGAGAAAGCCATAATATTTGATGATGTCGATGGTAATGTAAATGGGGGAACAACTGATGGTGTAAAGTGTGGTGTAGATGATGGTGATAGATTAGAAGTGTGTGTAGGAGGGACAATGGATGGTGGCCTTAAATTTGATAAAGGTGATGGTAAAGGTGTCATTGATGGTGATGGTGATGTTGAAGTCTGGATAGGGTGGGTATGAGATGGTACTAACTATACAATGAGACATAAAATATTAGATTAATCTCTTCCATGTCTACATCCATGTACTCCTCCACCACGTTCACTTCCTTTATGTGCCATCAACTATACAAAAAGTAAAAACATATAAAAAATAATAGAGATATAATGAAAATATAAATTGATATTGTATGATGAAAACCATGCTTTTTAGAATAACACTTACCAATGGATAGCAATAAAATATAGAAAGTCATTGAAACTATAATATTCTAATACATTTATTACATTTTAATTATCTGTATCACTATCATCCTCTAATGGACCTTCTGACATTTCATCTGATTCTATTGGTAGTTCCAACTCATCTTCTGATAGAGAAAGATCATCTTCAATTAGGCCATCATTTGAGTCACATAAGTTTTCTGGATCTTCATCTACATGCACAAACTCAATATTATTTATGTCATCTTCTTGAAATGCCGGTGCAATAGTTAAGTTTGTACTTCTTTATTGAGATGTTAGAATTTCAAAATTTGATCAATCTTTGATTTTGCAAATAGCCTACCAGTCGCTATTATCACGAGATAAACTTAAATATGTACAATAATATACTTGAGTGGCTTGAACTACCATAATAAAGGGCACATATCAATTAAATCAGTATTTATGGTTAACATCTACTAGCTTATAATTCGAATGAATCTTTGTACCCACATTTCACATAGGATCAAACCACTCATATTTTAATAATACAATCCTATTATTTTCAAGTTCAAGATACTCCAACTCAATAACTTATTCTATTTGACTATAATAATCAATCTCATCTGCACTATAACTTGAGCCATTAATGCATAAACCACTATTCATAGTTACTTTATAAGAACCATGCCCTATTGTGTTAAATTTATATCAATTGACAAAATACTCAGGATAGGTTGTCATATATATAAACAGACATTTACTTAGATTCTATAATAATATATTGGATTATCCATTTGAGAGGTCATTTGTATGTTGCATAAATTAAACAAATGATGTTAAAAAATATAAGATACTAATAAATCAAATTATTCAAAAAATTAAGGCTTATTAATTCTCACATAGTTTTTGAACCAATTCACCAATTCACAAATTCACAAATTCACAAATTCACAAATTCAAAAAATTATTATTAACACAAAACTTTACATACATATGTGTGTGTGTGTGTGTCATATATCAAGAGTATCATCAACTGATCAAAAAAATTTATTAACATATGCTAAATCTAAAATAGCTAAAAATAATAAAAAATAAAAGGAAAACATATGCTATATTAAGAGTATCATATTATGAATTAATAAGAATTTTTGATTTTTGTTAATCATTAACTTTTTATTGCTAAATGTTGAATTTAACAAAAAATATACTACTAGAATAACATTAAATCTAAAATATCACACCAATATTAAAGATATTTATTCATATAGAAATTTAGATCCAATATTAATTTTAATTAAAAAACTTTTCTTTGATATATTGATTCTTAGTAATAATTAAAAAACATTAGATCAAAGTCAAAATTTTGAAAGTCATTATTAATGACGTGTTTCATCTTGTTTGATTTTTTTTGTATGTGTGACAAATAAATTGGCACATTTTTTGTGTACATAAGTAAATTAATAAACATGTTTCATTGTAAACAATAAATAATGTTTTGTAAAGCAAACATAGACTGCACTAAACATAGACTTCACAGGCATCACACATCTACTAATTTGGATAAATATACTATGTGCATATTTTTTTTAAAACACAATGGAATACTCTATTATTAAACATATTATCTATCATATTACTCATATAAACATTATATAATGATGAAATAATTACTTATTATAAATGTATACATGAAATAAGTCACCATGCATGGCTAGTGTACTTTGAGAATACATGGTATCTAATAAAACACAATGAGAAAATTATGTACAATGTTTGTTCCCCTACTTACAATAATGTATTTGGGTTCTTAGTCTTCTACCCCCCCCATTTTCCATCAAGTGTGCTTTGATTCTACATGGCAATATTAGATAGATATAATAAAGTCTTAGTGTCGTGAATTTATTTCAATAGTACTAGTAAACAAGAATTAATATCAGACCAATTAAATTAATTAAAACATCTGCAGTTCTTAATAGAATAAAATTACTATGGAATTTATTGGGGACCTAATTAAAGACCAGAAAATATGATTTATTTAAAAAACTAAATAAAATTCATCATCATCTACCAACAAAAATTATACCCTCAACAAACTATCAACATTAGCAATGATAGCAAAATTAAAGGTTATGGGTTAAGCTGCACCTTCTTCTTTTAAAAAATATAAAAGTTTCACACTATAACAACAAACACTTGATTAGTAGATAAATTTAAATAGGTTCTTCATATTCATCTTCTCTACAGAACAAAAATTATAAAATATAAAAAACCATAAATTAAAATATAAGATATAACTTAAATTTAAAAAATTATAGTACCTTACTCTTCTCCTCCTCTTGTTATTATTTTCTTCGTCCTCTTTTACTATTTTTCTTCGAATTTCAGAACTAGCACACTTTCTATTGATTTGAAATCCATTAAACCTTAAAAAAATAATCATTAAAAGAAAAAAAGTTCACACTACCAATTTATCATTAACTCACAAGAGCTAAACAAAAAAGCAGCATTTAGCTCACTGCCAATTTTAAATTTGCAAAACTCATTACTAATTTCTCATTTAAATTATAATGAAAGTAAACAAAATAACACACAGAGAGTGAGAGAGAGTGTTATTTTTTTATAAGGATCTTCGAAACGATGCTACGATGGTTGTATGTTCTGAGAAATGCTCTTGGTTTGATATGGTTCTTCAAAATGATGCTGTGATGGTAGTGTGTTATGAGAGTCGAAAGTTTTTCAGAAGTGAACTGACCTAATTACGTAGAGATGGTCAGATGAGGGAGATACGAGTCAGATATTAAAAATATTAGAAAACAAATTTATTTTATATTTAACCATTAATTATAATATTTCATAAATAAATAAATTTAAGATTAATAGTTTATGAAATTTTTATGATTATTTTTTATAATATTATTTATAAATTTTTTTTTTCTGTTTATGATTAATAGAAAAAAAAATTAATTTATGGTTATAACAATGGAGAAAATAAGTAATATTACTAATAACCATGAAAACTATTAATTGGTAATTAAATTTTCATATAATTTCATTTATTAAAAAAACATATTATTTCATATAACCATTGATAAATTGTATAAATGTATAACCATACAAAATTTATAACATCTCAATTAAATAAAAAATAAATAGCCAAGTAAATAAAGAATAAGTAACATATCAATAATATTCAAACAACTAATAAAAGAACTAACCATAAAAATAAAAATATATAATCTTAACATTATCAAAAAAATTAAATTAAAAATTAATTACTTACAAATATAACTTACAAAAATAAGACAACAAATAAATCCAAAACTAAAAAAAAAAGACAAAAGCAACCAAATTTCAACTTGTATATTACTATAACAAATGATTTTAGATAATTTTTTAGTAGCTATTTAAATATTAAAAAAACAAGAAGAAAATATTAAGTAAATAATAACTTTCTATACTATGATTAACTTCTGAGTTAATAATCATACATCTAACTAAAAAGATGAGTTATGAAAACTATAGTACATAACAAATGAGAAGTATCAACAACAATATTTAAAAAAAGATTTGTTTACTTCTTTAAAGAAAGCATCATGATAAAGGAGCTCTATGAAGACTCATAAATGACAATGATAATTGACTTGTCTCCCTTAATACCCAATAATACTCTCGGCCTCATTCATAGATAAAATTACTAATATCCCACTATGATATATCCTTTCTTCATATGATATATACATTATAGAGTTAATCTCTTGTTTATGCATATAAGCATCATATTGCACATCATTATTCTTTCAGTTGTACATTTATACAAACTTTTATATATAATGGCATATGATTATATAAATGTATGTGTTTAGATATAATATTGTGTTTAAAATATTTATATAAATGTCACACACACACACACACACACACACACCCACACACACACACACACACACACACACACACACCCACCCACACACACACACACACCCACACACACACACACACACCCACACACACACACACATATGTAACACTTTTAATAAATATTATATTGTATATATATCACAATTATATAAACATTATAAATATTATATTTTTATATAAAAATTTATATGTTATATAAATGTTTATAAATATGTATAAAGATTTTATATGTAATATAAATGTTATATATACAATTATATAATGGATAGTATTATGTAAATGTTGTATAAATATTTATAAACATTTATACATATGTATAAAAATTTATATATAATACTATATGTTTATATATAATGTTATACATTTATATATATTTAAGTATAAACATTTATATATAATGTCATATGATTATATAAATATATAAATATTTATATATAATGTTGCATTTATAATATTTATATAAATATTATATTGCTACAAATCAGGCATAGTATTTTCCAAAATAGTATACCTATATTGCGATAATGTTTTTGAAAATATGTTTATTTTTTTTATTTTTTTAATCATGAAATATATCAGAGGAATCAAAATATTTTTTGAGTTTACCAGAAAGTCGAAATCTTTTATTTTGATGTATTTTTTAATATGAATATTTACTTATTTAGGTACTTTTAAAAAAATATTATTCTAATTCACCATTACATAATTTTTCCTATGTCTAATAACATCTAGAAAAAATATTTTCAAACAATATTAAACTAGAAAAAAAAGGAATTTACTAATCAGCATAACCATTAGTAGCTCATATTTTATATTTAATTAAGGATGAAATCTTTTTTTACATGAAAAAAGTTAATTTTTTTTTATTATATCTAAATTAAGGAGGTTGTGAAAAAAAAAACATTAACAATATCAAATTTAATGAATTTGATTTTATCAATATTATACAATATTAACAATTCTTTCACTAATTATGAATATTCTTGATTATATAAGTCTTCTAATTTGAGTTGGATATAAGTTTTAAGCAAAAGATTAATAATTTTTATAATTTTTAAAATATAATTTTTAAATATTATCTCTTGATAAAATAAAATTTATTATATTTTAACATTACATAAAGTCAACTTGACAATTCAAGTAGCACAACCTGAGTCATATTCACTTGCAAACTATGCAACAAAGATCAAGATTGAGTATTTTTTGGCATATTAAATCAATGTGGGCAACCAAACTCTCTGAGATATTATTTTTGCCTAACTTAATTTCCAATTAAACTAATAAATATTTTGGCTTTACCCAAAATATCATCTCTAACACAAGCACAAAAAAGAGTCAAAACTTCCATCACTTGTAAACTCTTTTGAATCATACACCAGAAAATATATGATTTGCTTTTAATAAATTGTTCATGAATAAATAAAACATATTGTGTTAAACAATAATTTAAACAATAATATTAAAGAGAATATTGACATTTCATCCTATTCATTATTTGTGATCAGCTGGCATTCATAAAAAATTTATATAATCCTAATATCTATTTTTTCTCAAGTAAGCTTGGTTTTATGTTGTATGTATGCCAACTTGAATGGAAGTAGAGATTAGAGTTAAATTGTTTTTCATGGTTTATGGTGTTGTAAATAAAGGTTTACCAACCTATTTCAAAATTTTAAATAAAGTTAATTTATGCATATTTTATTATGAATATTTACATTCAAACTTGCAGTAGTACAAATAATACTTGTATCATTTACCATGGAAAAATAAGTTGCTACTATCAGCCCAGCATCAACACCCTTATCTTCTTGTATTACTAAAGTAATATCATCAAATCAAACTTCAGTTTAAATATGAAAGGCAGACAAAAAGTAGACACTTAATCACACTAACATTGGTCAAAAGAAATTTGCCCATGAAGCAAATGCAGAAAATATTAGGTGCAGTGAATAAACTAATAGTCTTGATGAATATAAGAAAATTGAACAAATTCAGTATCTTGGTATAATAAGTAATCAAGATATAATTATAACATAAGAATAATAAAATTAATAAAAGATACTTTGGAGAGTCTCTTAGCAGATATCTGATTGATATACATTAAGAAACTTATTGGGCAGTAGATTCCAAGTATTCACTTCCATTTTGTCCCAACTGTTTACATCAGCCCCGGGTACACAGTTCTTCATATCACCTGCCAAAGTGGATACCTTATTTTAATAAATGATAAGAACAGTGAGCTTAAACTTTTCGAAAAAAAATTTGGAAAAAAAATTATATTGTATGAGATTGATTTAAATTACCAAGTTTGATCATCAAACCAATTCCAAAAATCATATATTCCATTCTTCGTCAAAAATTGTAAGCATAGATAAAATAACACAACAAATGCTAATACAAAATGAGGTCTTAAAATTGAAAGAATAGTGATTAGGCATGATAATTCATGTTTCAGAAAATATAAAAAATAGATGAATCAAAAAGGCAAGAACAAAGATCAGAATTAGAATGATGAAGAATAACATGCTACCCAAAATGTTTCATAAGTAGATTGCCTCCTTGACACTATTTTGCTTGGCCATCGATTAGGTTATTATTTATTTTTAACTTGTTTAATTTTAAAATATTAATACTTATTTATTTTTTTATTTTATTTTAAATTTAATATTATTTTATATTTTATTTTTAATTTACTATAATAATTTACTCAAAGCTTTAATTCTTATAAATTTTAGTAGAAACAAAAATAAAACTTGAATTAAAATCAACTTAGGGTCAGTTTGGTAATGATTTAAAAATTGTTAAAGTGCTAAAAATAATTTTAAGTGTGTTTAGGACAAAAAAATATTATTAGTAATATTTTTAAAAAACTTTTTAAACCCTAAAAAAATACTTGAAGTATTCTTTTAATAAGTACTTGGTGATATATTTTTTATAACTCATTAAATTTTTTGGATGTAATTAAAACATCAATTAATTTATCCTTAAAAATCAATTTATTTTATTTTAAATTTAATAAAAAATATGATTTTTTTATAATTCAAATATTTTAAATAATTTAGTAATAATTTGTTTAAAAAAATTTTATAATAATTAAATTTTTTTATAAGTTTTATTAATATAAATATTTTCTTTTTTATTTGTTAATTCAGATTATTTGTAAATATTTTATTATAATCATACAAATAATTATTTTAGGTTTTTATAGATACAAATGTTTATGTATGTTCACTTATACCTTCAAATATTTTAAAAACTGTTTATAATTATTGAATTAATTATTTAATATATTTATTAAAACAAATATTTAAATATTTTTATTAATTAATTCAAATAAAATTTTGGATATTTTTTAAAAATATTATAATCATAAAAATAGTTATTGTAGTCTTTATTAATATAAATTTTTATTTGTATTTATATATTTTTTATAATTATTTATTCATAATATCCTATTTTTATAATTATACGATGATAATGTGTCTTTTAAGGATCCCTCATCCATAGACCATGACAAACCTTTAATATACAAAATATATCAAATAAAAAAAATAATAAATAAAACAAAAAAAATCAATAGAGATTAACTACATAAATAAACCAGAGCTAAATAGCTAAGAAAAATCAATAGCTAAATACATATATTTTGTGAAAAATATAATTTAAGGATGAATAACTTGCTATTGATATATAATTATAAAAATATATTTCTAGATAATGATTTAGCGAGGGATGTTTTCTTGGGCTAATTAGCTAGAGAAAATTCATCTCTAAAGTCATTGCCAAATTTGTCATGAATCATTGCACCAAAATCTGCGACAATATTATTTATGATCATTTTTACATCAAAAATTTCCATCTCTAATCCATTAAAAATCCATCACAAATTTGTCATTCAATGTAAAATCAAACATATCTTGTTATTCCCTAGATAATCTCTTGCAAATTAGCTAGAAATTAATTCCCTAGATTAATTTCCATAGCTAAATAGATAATTTGTTGTAGTGTAGGTAGACAAATTAATTGATAGAAAGATAGACAGAGAGATAGATATATATACAGATAGATAAAAATATAGACAGACAGATAGATCGACTGAAAAATATCCAAATAGACAGAAAGATATATAGAAAGATAGAAAGATAGACATATAGATATACAGAGAGATAGAAAGATAAATAGATAGATAGATAGACAGACAGAAAGACTGATAGATATATAGATAGATAAATAGACATATAGATAGATAGATAGACATATAGATAGATAGATAGACATACAAATAGATAAACAAATAGATAGACAGATAGATAGATTAATAGATAGATATATAGATAGATAGACAAATATACTGACAAATAGATAAATAGATAGATATATAGATAGACAGATAGAAAAACAGATAGACATATAGATATAAATATTGAAAGATAGATAGAATGATAGATAGATAGATAGACAAATTTGAAATATAGAAAGAAGAGAGATATAGACAGACAATAAATAGACAAATAGAGAGAAAAATAGATAGACAAATAGATATATAAATAAACAAATAGATAGAAAGACAAATAAAAAGATAGATATTAGGATAGATAGACGGATATATAGATGGTTAGATTGATGGATAGATAGACGCATAAAAAGATGGATAGAGAGACAGATAGATAGTAGGATAGATAGATAGATATTTAGAAGGATAGATGGATGGATAAATAGATGGATAGATAGATAGATAGACAAATCGATAGATAGATAGACAGATAAAGAGACATAAAGATACATAGATCCAAAGAAAGACATATTGGAAGACAAATTATTGGACAAATAGATAGATAAACAAATTGATAACAAGATAAATCAATAGATTTATAGGCAGATAGATAGATAGATAAATAGACAGATAGTTAGACATATAGATAGGCATATAGATAGATCGATAGACATATAGTAAGATAGGCAGATAAATATATAGATAGGCAAATAGATACAAAGAGAGATAGATAGAAATATAGATAGATAGATAAATAGGTAGAGATACAAATAGATAGACATATATATAGACATATAGATAGAAAAATAATTATATAAATAGATACAATTAAAGAAAGAAAGCTAGATAGATATATTATTAGGCAAATAGATATGCAAAGAGATAGATTGATAGATTGATAGATAGATATATATATATATATATGTGTGTGTGTGTGTGTGTGTGAACATATATACTGACAGATAGATGGATAGATAAAAAGATAAAAAGATAGAAAGATAAATAGAAAGATAGATAAACAGATAGATAGATAAACAGATAGATAGATATATAGATAGATAGATATATAGATAGATAGATATATAGATAGAGAGACAAATATATAGATAGTTAGATAAACAAATTGATAGACTGGAAGATAGGAATAGAGATAGACAGATAGTTAGACGAATAGATAGATAGATTAATAGATATATAGATAGAGATAGACTAAACAAATAGATAGACAGATAGATAGACAAATAGATAGATATATAGATAGGTAAAAAGATAAATAGATAGATAGACAAATATATAGATAGATGGATAGACAGATATATATAGAGATATATAGACAAATAGATAGATAGATAGATATATATATATATATAGAAAAAAGATAAACAGATAGATAGATAGAAATAAAGATAGAAGGATAGATCGACAGAAAGATAGGCATATAGATGGATAGACAAAAAGATATTTATATAAATTGATAGATATATAAATAGATAGATATATAAATAGATAGATATATAAATAAATAGATAGATAAATAGATAGATAGAAAGATATATAGGTAGATGGATAGATAGATAGATAGATAAATAAATAGATAGATAGATAGATACAGACAGACAAACAAATAGATACACTAATAAATAAATAGATAGATAGATAGAAAAACTTATAAACATACAGATATAAAGATAAATAGATAAACAAACAGATATATATATATATATATATAGATAAATAGATAGATAAAAATTTTAATAGATAGATTGATATATAAATTGATACATACAAATATAAATAGGTAGATAGATAGACAGATAGATAAATATACAAATAGTTAGATAAGTAGATAGACATATTGATAGGTAGTTCGATAGATAGATAGTTAGGAATTTTGATACTTAGATTAATAGAAAAATAGATAGAAAGATAGATAGACACATAAATAAATAGATAGATAGAAAAATAAATAGATAGATATATAGACATATACATAGCTAGATAGATAAATAAATAGATAGATAGATACACTTATAGATAGATAGATAGACAAAAAGATAAACATATTATTAGACAGACACATAGATATATAAATATATAGACATAGACATATTGATTGAATGATATATAGAGATAGATAGACAGATAAATTAATAGATAGATAGATAGACAGATATATAAACAATTAGATAGATCCATAGATAAACAATTATATAGGTAGAAAGGTAAATAGATAGAAAAATAAATCGATAGTTAGATAGACTGATTGATAGAAAGATTGATAAATAAATAGATAGATAGATGGACAAATAGATAGATAGATAGATTGATGAACAGATAGATAGATAGATAATAGATAAATAGAAAGCAAGATAGATAGATAGAAAGAAATAAAGATAGATAGACATATAGATAAATAGATAGATAGGCAGATATGTAGATAGACAAATATATAGGCAATTAGATAGACAAATGGATAAACAGATAGACAGACAAATAGAATGATAGATAGACAGACAAATCGATAGATAGATATATAAACATTGATAGCCAAATAAATAAACAAATTTATAGATATATAAATAGATAGAATGATAGATAATTAAAAAGATATACACAAAGATAGATAGATAGATTGATACATAGAAAGATAAATACATAAATAGGTCGATATAAAGATTTAAAGACTTATAGAGAAATAGATATGATATATAGATATATACATAGATAAATAGATAGATAGACAGATAGACAAATAGATAGAAATACATACATACATACATACATACATATAGATAGATATACATGTATATAAAAAATTAAATAAACATATAGATAGACAAATATATAGATACATAAATAGATAGAAAAATTAATAGATAAATAGATAGATAGATAAATAGAGAGACAAATAGATAGCTAGATATATAGGCAGATAGATAAAAAGATAGATAGATAGACAAATAAATAGATAGATGAATAGATAGTCAGATAATTTGACATATAGATAGATAAATACACAAGTAGATACGGAGATAATTAGAAATATATATACATAGATAGAAAGATAGATTGAAAAATAGATACAAAATAAATATATAGATAGAAAGATAGATAGACAGAAAGATAGAGAGATAGATAAAAGATAGATAGTCATATAGATATATAGATTGAAAAATAGATAAATAGATAAATAGATATATAGATAGATAAATAGATAGATAGATAGATTGATAGACATATAGATAGATAGATAGATAAATAGATAGACATATAAATAGTTAGATAGATAGATAAACATATACATCGATAGAATGATAGATAGATCAATTGTAGATAGTTAGATAGATTTATAAACAGATAGATATAGTGATAGATAGATAGATAAATAGATAGTCAAATAGATAGATAGATAGACATATAGATAGACAAAGTTTTAGATGGATAGATAGATAGATAGATTGATAAATATATAAATAGATAGACAAATAGTTAGATATCTAAATAGACACATATGTAAATAGATTGATATACAAATAGATAGATAGATATAAGATATATTTAGGGAAAGATAAATAGCTAAATAGATGGATAGATCAACAGACAGATAGATTGATAGACAGACAAACTAACAGACAGATAGACAGATAGATAAATAGATTGATTGATCTTCAAATAGATAGATAGATAGATTGATTTATTGATTGATAGACATTTTGATAATTAGACATATAAAAAGATTGATATACAAATTGAAATATAGATTGAGAGGCAGATAGATAGATAGATAGATTTATTGATTGATAGACATATAGATAGACAGATAGATAAATTAATAGATAGACATATAGATAGATAGATAAGCAAATATATAGATAATTAGAAAGATAGTTAGATAGTTAGATAGATAGATGGATACAAATATAGATAGATAGAGAAATAGATACATAGATAGACAGATAGATAGATACATAGATAGATACATAAACAGATAGAAAAAAATATAGACACATAAATAATATATAGATAGTGAGATAGATAAATAGATAGATAGATAGATAAACAAAATAAATAGATAGATAGAGATAGATAGATAGATATATAAATAGATAGATATATAGATAGATTGATAATTCCGAGATATATAAATAGGTAGACTAATAGATAAATAGATAGATTGAAAGACAAATAGATAGATAAATATATTTAAAGATTGATAGATAGATAGATAGACAGATATATAGACATATAGATAGACATATATATAGATAGTTATATAGATAGATAGATAGATACATAGACACATTGATAAATATATAAATAGACATATTGATAGACATATAGATAGATGTTTAGATAACTAGATAGATAGAAAAATAGATAGTCAAATATATATACAGTTAGATAGACAGAAATATAGAAAAATAAAAAGTCATATAGATAGACAAATATATAGATAGATAGACAGATAGATAGAAAGATAAATATAAAGATAGATAAACATATAGTTAGATATATAAATAAATATATATATAGATAAATTAACAGATATATATCTTCAGAGTGGGTAGTGAAACATGTAAAATGTACATCATTTCGACTAGTCCAGATATTAAAAGTCATTGACAGTACACTACTATATTGCCTAAATTCATTAATTACTATTTGTTTTACTAACGTATTATATTTAATTATGTCATTCCAACATGTGGAGTTGGGAATCCTATGATAAGTAGACTGGAAGTAGGTTTGCATGATACTGATAACCATAACATCCTCCTAAAATCTAATCAGAAGATCTATGATGGTAATTAGTTTGGTCATACATTCCCTCCATAAATCATTCCTGTATACGAAGGGGGTCAAAGAAGATGAACTATATGCTTCAAAGACCCCACCACTAATGCTTAGTTGGGTTTGTATAGAATCTAATGCACCATATTTTTTGGTTTATTGATTAGTATATCTTGTTAAGTGGGTAGTCTCACACATACTCCTATATGTATATATATTTTTAGAATATTTACACCGTGTCAATTCTTCATCGATACTCCTAGTATTTTTATTTTTTATTATGTTAAAGTGAGTCCAAACTATAATCATTTAGTTTTTTATTTTTTAGGCATTTGTGTTTGAGTCGAGGCCATGGGTGAAAACATAGTTTTTGCCTCAAATCTTTTCGTAGGTTTATCATTATTATCTAAATCATTATCGTTATACTTACTATTAGTCATTTTTTTATGTTATGCATAATTTATTGTATATAACTAAATTTAAAGAAACAAAAAATTACATGAATTCTATTCTTGAGAGGAGAGGGATAAAACTACAGTCCACATCCCACAACAACAGTTAATGGAACACCAAAAAAAACTCGTACATTAAATTACTTTGAGTTTTTTAAAAAAATCTAATATTTAAATATAAAGCATAACACTTTAGAGTCTAAATTTAATGAGAGAGACAGAGAGAGTAGAGAGTAGGAAAGATGATAGAGGAAAGATAGTTGAGATTGAGAATAAAAATGAGAAAGAAAAACTTTAAACTCAATTTATATTTATAGATTAAAAAATATATATATATTTTTATTTTTTTTAAAATTTTTTGACTTTAAAATTGGGCAGATGCCAACGAAACCATTAGATTTTTACCATAGCCTTTATAATAAAATCTAATGAAAAGCCTAAGCACGGCATCTGCCGTACACTTGAGTGGCAAAGTCAAGCGGGATCGTCACCAGGATTTAAGCATTATTTAAATTTTTAATTTTTTTAAAATTTTTGGCTAAGTAACCGCTTGAGTTGTAGGTTAGGCATAGACAGGCGTAGCCTACCATGCGACAACTC